>CANUEZ040000014.1:3485000-3946984 GCA_948099385.1 Fasciola hepatica | reverse complement strand
GAGAGAGGAGATGAGAGAGAGAGAGAGAGAGAGATGAGAGAGAGAGAGAGAGAGAGAGAGAGAGAGAGAAGGATAGAGATGAGAGAGAGAGAGAGGAGAGAGAGAGAGAGAGAGAGAGAGAGAGAGAGAGAGAGAGAGAGAGTGGAGAGAGAGAGAGAGAGGAGAGAGAGAAGAGAGAGAGAGAGAGAGAGAGAGAGAGAGAGAGGAGAGAGAGAGAGGGAGAGAGGAGAGAGAGGAGAGAGAGAGGGAGAGAGAGAGGAGAGAGAGGTGAGAGAGTGGGAGATGAGAGAGGAGATAGAGAGAGAGAGAGAGAGAGCGAGAGAGAGAGAGAGGCGACCGGGCAGACAGGGAGCGAGTTGTCGGGGGGATGGAGATGAGAGAGAGAGAGAGACGAGAGAGAGAGAGAGAGCAGACTGAGAGCGAGAGAGAGAGAGAGAGCGAGAGAGAGAGAGAGGAGGGTTTTTAAACATATAGCCCAGTTTCTCAGAGTAATACGGTCTATGGGGTGATTTTCAGTGCCGTATCAACCATGGAAGCTTCTATAACTTTTATTCTTATCAGAAATCATTATCAGCGGTGCCTACTCCACCCGAGTCCCAACTGGGGCCTCAACTCGAGTTGAAGGTTTTTTGAGCCCCACACGTTGTTCCCTTAAGCTATCCGGACTTTAACCAGTGTTTGCTTTGCGTCAATACTATATGCTATGGCATCCATCTGGAATCTGATGTGATAATTGGGTTCGTATAAAGTAAACTCGAACCAGATACATCTTTTTACATGACAAAGAAAATACAGTCACAGCAGTTGGAGAAGTTAGAGGGAACGTTATGTTTCCAGGAAAACTCTCAAACTCCTAAAGAAGTACAAGAGAACTTGTAAGGGTAGCATGAGTGGTTACAGTAAGACAAGATTACATCATCAGTATGTCTAAAAAGAAGATCCTGGAGGTCAAACAGAGACCACCAGCCACAGATGAAAAACAGCCGAATTCGGATATCTTGTTCGCCAAATTTGTATTTTTCTCTCATTAAGCATTATAAGTCGTCTTCGGTTGAAGTGGAATGTATGGTTGTCAAGAATATGACCCATGAAAAACTTAACTGAGTTACTCAGATAGTTGCTTGGTAAGAGAATGTATGGTGAGGCATCCGAAGTGCACTTATCCGGCTTATTAGAGGACTGAAAAGTAGAATTTCCGGGATCGGTGCGTAATTGGTACCTTTCAAATGAGCACATTTGTTGAGTTCAAAACAAGACGAAGCAAGATCAATGAGGGGATAACGTTTCAAAAGAATGAAAGAAAGGAAGAATTAGGAAACCAATATGATATTCATTGATCCATCAGTCAAGGATCTAATTTGATTAAAAATATCTGCTTCTATCGGTGCACGCATATGTTGCTTAGGGAAGAGTGTAGGTATACTTGCGTAACAACGAAATTGATTTCATTCGATAATGTGATACCTCAGGCTTGCCTCATCATGATGTAATATTTCGGCGAAGTTGAAAGATATTATTTACTGTGTCGCAGTGCAATCCATTCCCCTTTAATTCCATGATTAAAATGTTGGTGCAAACTTAGATGCGATGTAAATTGAATGCCAGCCTTCTCTTACCTACTGTATTAGGTCTTCTCCACTTGTTTCTTTATATCCTCATTGATAGATCTTTACTCGTCTACTTCAGATTCCTCAGTCGGAACTTCAAGCGATTACGGCACTTTGCTAGATTCACTGGGAGTAAAATCGAAGAGGAACCGAATGGCTTTGATCAAGCTGGAAACAGTATTCTTCACCTACTTATGGTCACTGGATCTCGAAGCCGTGCTGACTTCTATGTCATGCTTTCGTCTTCTGTGTCATGAGGCGGAACTATGGAGTAGCGCTGCTGCTGCATTGTCTGCCACCACAGAAATCGATCGGGGCGCACTTCATCGTTGTGACGTTTTACCAGGAATACAAAGTGTCACTCCAACGACTCGGTCTACAACTGAAGTGGCTGATTGGGACGCAGATTGTACGTCTTCTTCGATGTTAAATGATGTCTCGCTCACCTCATCAAACCCACATAAGTATCCCAGTGGATCAACGTCCGACTTCTCGCAAAAGTCGCCCCCGGAGATACCGCGACCCCAGCGTTCCTCCCCTAGTCGTTTCTTCTCTCCCATCGTCCCAGTTTCCTGTGAATCACTTGCAGACCAACAACTAAATCGGGCTTCTGCAATTGGGCCATGCATCGCCTTGTGTAACTGTGGCTGCCCTTTGTGCACACCTGCCTCATACTTGCCAACCCTAGGTCCGGCGGAATGCACGAATAGCGGAGGAAGTACCGTACCCACTTCATCTAACACCGCCAGTAGTGCACATGCTCCTGTTGCGCTGGTTCCAAATGAGCTTGTCTGTACGTTCCCGGACGGTGGTAAACGCACCGAATCAAATACCACCAGTTCCAGTGGCTCCAACCCGTACTCGCCTATCCATGTGCTTTCCGCATCCTCTTCTCCATCACTTCGCAAGAGTCCTCAAACTGTACGAACCGCTGGTCGACATCTGCACTATGTTGGGAAGGCTAATATGTGCTCCCTGAATTCGGCTTGGACATTCCCCGACGGCCACCTACCAGATCTACTCCCGGTGTACGAAGTTTACGCAGAAATTGCCGAACACAGCCGTTCAATTATCACAACAGGTCGTGCGCATCTTCAAAAACAAATTCTGGCTCTTCTGCGCAAAATTAATCATCAAACGCAGGGAAACAAACTGGTTAGTTTGTTTTTCGTTCATCTCAGCCCGTACCTAACTGCTTATCAGTACCATATCCAAAACTGATAATGAACTAAGCTCACTGTTTCTGAGTATGTCTTGCTCGTGTTAGCGTGTGATCGATTGGTAGATTTCTTTTTGTTCATGTCTGATCGATATGAGTAAAGCGGAATAAATAACGACCATTAACCGGATCACCGACTGGTACTACAGATAACCAGTTGCAAACCTCTTGTGGCCACGGACGTTGACTATGCCAAAACATGCTAGCGGAATCAGAATATCCAGAAACTGTTGAAGTTTGTTGGATGTTACGGACGCAGCCCTAAGCGTACATCCTCGATCTAACCGATCAAAGTTAGGGTATTTTCCTGCATGTTTAATGTTTCACTGCATGAACCATTCATATTATTCAACAACATTACTGACCTATCCATCCCCAGACTCTACTTACTGTGAGAGTTCCTCCATACCGGCGCATGGTTGTATCGATTGACGTTGGCCGGTACTCATGAACCCGAGACTTACAGCAACAAGCTACACACAGTTCTATGGATCCATCGTGATAGTAATCCTGACCATAGTAAAATGCTGCCCGCCATTCGAATCGATCGGATTTGGTTTTATTCTTCAATAAAACAAACTGCCTGACCGACAGCTGAAAGTATCAACGGTTCTAACTGCACTATTTCACTGAACAGTATCCTTCAGCACAATTTGTGACCATTATTCAATTGGTTGCTTCATTTCCATCACTTGGGGGCTCTTCACCAAACCAGTCCATGTGGATTCGTTCGCCGGGACGCCGTTTTTAATGATTTTTTTGTTTTTGTTTTCAGTGAGATACTTGCATCTCTAAGCATGATTTTCCGCCTACTTATGTCAAATTTAGTTCATTAAAGTGTTCCCCCTAGAGCGCTCTTCGCCTCCGTTCGAACACATTGCCTCCTAACTGGTTCTATCACTGAAGTCTCTCAGGAGCGAACATGGCCATCGGGTCGCATACCTATGCACCAATAGAATACGCCACTTTTCTAAAGGTTGTAAGCTCTTCTGTTGTGAAAAGTGTCAAATGTATTTGTGTATGAATGTGCGAAACATCGCAAGCCCTTCAGGTGGTTCACGGAAGGACATTGAAATCATTTGACAACCAGTGTTAGTAGATATTCAAGAATTACGTGTATGCTGTGCGGGCTCGGTTGTTTACAACAGCCATTGACCAGGGGCTATTGCAAATGTACTTTAAGTGTTTGATATCATAGCTGCAATCCTGCTGGGTTCACTTAATATAATCACCACAGCTTTCATACCACAGCAGTAGAACTTGTGGGCGCCCATAAACCTCAATGGGATGGCCAACAAGAAAGACATTTTTGGCCCGGATGGATGGCATTAGAATCTTACGCATCCATCGGCATGTTATTTTTTCTCACCATTTGTGATTTTTCTGTCACATGAAAATATCACGTTTATGAAAGCTACAGGGACGTTAGTCTCAGAAAGTGACGACGAAGAAGAAGGGATGGCTGAGTGCGAAAAAGTTCCGGTGAGGAGTCCAATTCAAGCTGCACAACAACCGCTAAAATTTGTACCAAAATCGTACGTGGAATCTATGCCCGAAGTATAAAACTGAAAAGAAGCCATCTGTATATCGGGGAAAACAAGGCAGGAAACAATGAACAAGGGGTTCCTTTCTGATACAATACGTTTTTACTGAAAGTTTGTTTCATGTCTAATTTGAACCACGATAGTCACCGGTAATTTCACTGGAATCTTTCGGAAGGTGGATGCTGGCGATTTGTTTTCGTGTTTTATCCATGTTTTGTGCCATTCTTTGAACGTCCCTCCCAAGAGCGAACACCTCCGAGGAACGAAAACATTTGATCGGTTCCGATGATGTTCGCTCTGAGGCGAAGCGCTGTACACAGTGGAGTGAACTGCCTATCTCCTCAATCGGCTTAGTAACCAACATTCACTGTATTCTCTTGCAGGCTTGGGAACATACCTACATGATATGGCTACGGAGTACGAAATTTCTAATTAACTACCCAAAATCCAAAGTTTCCGTTTCTTCTGGTGGACCAGAGGATTCATGTTATGATGCCTCGGCAACACATTCGTCCAACAGTGCTGGATCCGGCCTGAACGTCAGTGCTGGCCCGAACAGCGTACTGGATGATTCTGTCTCGATCGGGGGTGATTTGGACTCAATCGGGATCACGGGCGAAGGAACGAGTGTTAGTCGGGACGTCCGTGGTGGCGTGTTTGGCACATCACTGGCTTTGAGTTCAGCTTCGGCATCGCTGTTGGCCCCAACAGGAATTGATTTCAGTGGTGCTGTGGGACTAAGTGGCGTGTCCGGAGCGGTGGCCGCCAGTGCAAGTGTTTTTAGCAACGCAATGACTCTGTCTGCTACCAGCAGTGGCGGTTGTGGTAGCGGCGGCGGCGGCACCTCGGGGTCAACACGTTATTTGGCTGTGAAGCGCCGTATCAGTCAACAGGCGCCGGCGACAGACCGGGAAATAGAAGACGTACTTAACGAATGGGCAAATATGACTGGATTTCTTTGCGCCCTCGGGTCGGTGGTGCTTAATCCACAAGTCACACAGTCTTCGTACTCCTGTGTACGTTAGAGCTATGGAGTTTGGAGACAATGTGCTGATCATCCGTGTAGTGTTCATACATATTTATTCGCGATTTCATCTTTCTTTGATGTTTTGGAACGTTTTTCATTGAATATTTGTAGTGTAGGAATCGGTTTACTGCAGCAATGTATTGAAGAAACCATGGATGATTTAGGTTCACAAAGATAGTTACTAATATAAGTAGTAAATTCTTTTATAAACTACGATTCTGTTAGAATTCGCTGAATATTTAAAAATAAAATATATTCACTGAATAACCCCATTTCATTGTATATAGAAAACATGAATAGCGAACAAGCTCGTTCTCGGTAGCATCATCGTGGCTAATAGTTACATTTATAGGTTAGAAACGCATAAATTATGAACAAGGTCTGTGTGTCAAAAGGACTACCCAAACACATTTTGACACACAGACATTGCTCGTAATTTATGCGTTTCTAACCTATAAATGTAACTGTATTGACCACGAGCATGATGTTACCGAGGACGAGCTTGTTCGCTGTTCGTGTTTTCTATATATGATAAAATGTGTGACTTTGGCTCACGTTTTCTGAGGGTTCACATTGTTTTCGTGGACTGTAGTTCGATTGGGATTTTTATGGCGGCTTTAACCGAACTGATAAAAGTCAAGTTTTTACGAGACGCTCCATGCCTGATCGTCTTAGGAGTGTCGATTTTTCCAATGAGCACTTGTGGCTAACTTTTGACCCAGGGGTTTGTCTGGCTGTCTCGCATAGAATACATTTTGAAGATATATCTATCCTTTTTTCCGTTTAGTTCTCAGTACTCCGGTACCATAATTTAAATCGAGTCACTCTATGCGATTACTACAAATACCTGCGAGAGTACCTGTTAACTCATCGTTGGTAGACACCCAAGTCACATTGGCAGTCAGCACTGGTGCGATACCAAGTCCAAGGCTTGGGACAACGGAATCTCGAGTGGCAGGATAGCTGATTGATCGTGTGGATCGATAGAATAAGAGATGAATTGCGTCAGCAGTGTTTAAGCCTCAAGACCTGGTTGCTCACACCAGTCGGACCAATACCTTGAATGCAACGACTGGGTACATAGACCAGTATCTTACATACATATTCATTGTGTTTTACACTAATAAACAAAATGATTCGAGGGGAGAAAGTCTTCTCACTGGAGTTAGTGGGACGGTATAAAACAATATTCATCCTTTTTTGTTAGTTGAACTCAATTCCTTTGCTTTAAAGCGCCCAAGAATTTCCACAGTTAATTAGTACCTAAACGACTGATACGATCAAATACTCCCTCGTTTTATTGTTTTTCTCCGCATCCTCATGAATTACTAATTGAGAGTCGTAACTGAGTCACCGACTAACACAAGTTTAGTAGTTGACTATCCACGTCTCCGAAACGTTACTGGCGTTTGGTAGACTTATCGGGTGAGCAATGATGCGATTCAATACCGTGTGTCAGATATGAATAGGTGCCATTTAACCAATGTATTCACTCTGCATTGCTCCCGGCAGCTTGGAGTTGTTAAACGTATTTCTTCCCATCGCCTAATTTTCTATACTTTACTTGCATGCCCTGGACAGGGCTAAACAAAAAAGCCGTCGCAGTCAGACCATGACTTAGCGTAGGATAGTGACGAAGCTAGCTTCGGCGCTGGCCTCATTTGGTGCTTCATGGCTCACCGGTTGTGATCCAAAGAATGAGAGTTACCTTTGGTTTGAGACCCATTAGGAGGTGTGGCCCATAACCGAAACCAGTGACGTGAACGCCACGTGGCGTGCTTAAGAGGCTTCCGAGCTTGGATAACACCCGAACAAACAACAAAAAATTACAGTAAAAAAACTAGAAAGGCTTGTTTACATCTTTTTTCCTGTTATCATCTTCCCTGTCTCCATTTTGTGGTCTTGGTACCATTCTTAACTCCAGGTCATTATAAAAATATAATTATAATAATAGAAATAGAAATAGAAACAATAATAATAATAATTCATACAACAACTAAGCTCATAAATGAGTACCTTGATCTTTGGCGGGCAAAAGTAAGAGACTCGTGGGGATAATCCCGAAGGATTTTTTCACTTGTGGTTGCCATAAAGAAACACTTAGAAAGTTAACGATTTATGTTATTTACGGTGGATACCTTCCAGTGACATCACTGTCTTCGGTCATGTGACCGGTCAACTTTTTCCGAACAGGAGCAAAACAATGCACCTATTTGCTCTTGACCAATTATATGAAATTCTAGAAGAGCTATAAGTATTCAGTTAATCTTTTGTTACTCGAATTTCTGCTGTATGATTTTGTCCCGTAATATCAGTTAGACAGTAATAATTCACAAACAAAATATTCTGATCATCGTCATGGATTTTCTCACTCACCTCGTGTTGACATTTTTGATCACCCCTCCTGACAGAACTACTGTACGTGTAGTCGTCGAACTTATGACACCTCACCGTCGTCTGCAAGAACGCACGGAATGGGGATCTCACCACCATATTGGATGAGTCCTGGTGCGGATAAGAAACCCACGTTCACATCTCATGGGCAAAACGACCCCGTACAACAGGATGGAAATTCCTCGACTAATAGCTCTGAGGATGGAGGCACTGCCGAACCCAGTCAGGTAACTATCTCATCCACAGGTACATTGACCACCACACTGGAATTTGATCCGAGGAATTCGGACTCCAATTCAAATGTGGATGGCTCACGTAACGCGAAATTCCGTCCGTCTACCAATCAGAATCGGACCGAGGTAGGATTTTCTTTCGTAACCTCTGATCGTTTTTATTTCTTTTCATGATCCCCAATGAACTAAATCTAAGAACTGCAGAACAAAGTAGTTTATCCTAAATTTTGTGCCAGTGATAGCCTAATACAAAAATCACAGTGAATTTGTTCAATATTATCTGCTGTGGTGACAACACTCCTCTCACTGCACATTTTCATTCATTTAGTTCGGAACCTCGTTCTGTGCATCATCTATTTTCACTAGACTTAGACTAAGTTGTAAGAGATTGTCAAGTTGTAGGTGACTAATCACACTCATTTTCATTTGAAAGTATGAGTTGCCTCTATCCTGTTGATCTACGCAACAATGGGCAGCATACACGTAGGCTTCAGGTTGTGTAAACTATTTGTTTCCTTTATGCACAATTACAAGTCATGGAGAAAAACACGGTGTGGGCAGCTTCGCCGGTAATCATGATTCTTGAAAATGATCTACGGAGGTCTCGAAAAGCCGATCGTGAACGTTATCTTCGGAGGTCGAGATGGGCATAAAATTGATCTAGAGAAAGCTCTTACGGTCAATTAATACCAGATAAATTTCTGATCATACCAACACTAATTTTCCCAGTATCCGGTTGGATTCTTTCCGACGGACTAAGTGCATGTAATCGGAAAGCGCTGTTCGATGATTCTAATTGGAATACCAGTCGCATCAAGCTGTTGCTGTTTTCTTCAATAAAAATACTCATCATTAGGGAAATTGACGAAATTTAGGCAAACTAGGCGCTTTGTCCCTATTGTTGCTCGGCATCGGGAACATACAGTTCGTTTAATTCGATCAAAACACTTGTTTTAGTCGTACCGCTTGCAGGACAGGATGTCGCATTTCTACAAACGAAGTGTACGGTTTGCAACACCTGTGACTCAGTCTTTGCCAGGTACACTGTTACTACATTACGGGGTTGTCTCTGTAGGGTTAGTGCTGCATATGTGAATGATATACAAGTGTGTGTAAGTCCCTTCATACTGTGGCAAATGAAATGGTCTTCATAGAATCCAATAAAATCAAATACTCCGATTGTCTTCTGCAGTTACCGTGCAAGTGTTCATTTCCAAGTCAGTATTTTATTCCGATTCGGGAAAAATTACAGGGCAGTTTGCAGTTTGAAAGTGACCGCTACTGGTTTTTTTGCTACATGCTTACGCACAAGTGCAGTGGAAGGGGTCAAAAAGGCCCACTGCAATACTAAGGATAACCGGCAACCAGACCCTGAGACTTGGTGTGGAGAACCACTTAAGGTCCCAATAGGTCGGGTGTGGTAACGATCCGGATGACAGTGGGTTACTGTCTACCAGCAAAGTAACCGATGATGGTGGGGATTCGAACCTCGGACCTGTGAGGTGGTAATCAGACGTTCTAAGTCACTCGACCACCATCGGTCACTGTTATTGTTATCAGTGTCTCAGTGGTTTTGTATAATCTCCATAGAATCAATTCGCAACCCGGTTTTCAGGTATGCAGCAGTTCAGACGAACGAGACCGGGCCTCCTCATCAAACGCAGACAACCGAACTTCGCGCTGCAAACAAACCGGCCAGGTTGTTCCTCCAAACGATTTGCCCGTTTGGCATCAGTGTGCCGAATATGGTCCTCGATTGAATCCGGGCATGCCGAAGCCGAACAAATATTGTCCTGTTCATTCGCAACCGGTATCGGACAATTCGAGTCGACGAGTATCTTTGGCTCAGGCAACAAGTATAGCACAAGATCAATTCTCGCCAGTGTCCCAGTAAGCCCAATATTCGCTTCTAGAAATCAGTCTATAAAAAAACCAAATATCAGCTCAAGTCCTCTCTTGAAAGCTGAATCGGTTTACCGATCTTGTAAATATTTCCTCATTTATTTCATCGCGGACTTGGTCAGTATTTTAGCTGCATATAATCTGGCAAGGTTATTCGTTCTGTCCTTGATTGCATTTGGCTCTCATGTAATGTGCTTACCGGCCGCTTATTCCGAAAATGGAACATTTACTTGAAGTAGTCCGCTCAGATTTCTTCGAGCCAAAATGTTGTGTTTATAGTTACTATGAGTAGTATATTTCCGTTTTTTGGTGTTTACATGTGATCCTTTTGAAGTCAATTATTCAATGAGTCTTCTGAAATGGGCCCGGTCTCCTGAAATTCCATCGAATTGCGGATGATTGAATAAACGTGGCAGAAGACGCGCTGTAAGAGGCATTTTCCTCGTGTACTCTCATCGTTCGAAAACCTACAGAAAGAAATGAAGTGATATTTTTGCGTGCAAAAAGTACAGTATGCATGCGTGCCTGCGTATTTGCGGATAATTAGCTAAAGTTATGATAAGTTATTGGTGAATTTCGTGCGAATTCGGGCACGGGACGAAGCTGTGGAGAGTGCCTGGTGTACCTGTCTTTTTGGCCGATAGAAAGAAATTATCGAGAATTTTTTTGAGGTGATCCAAATGTGAAAATTCTTTGGCCTCGGCGGGATTCGAACCCACGCATGGTCACCACCCTCACTTTAGTACCGCGAGTGCTCTACCAGCTGAGCTACGAGGCCACGCCGGAGGACCTTCGACTTTCTGCCAACCATCAATACATTGTAAACATGCCCAATGCACTTAACTGGTGGAGTCCGGTTAGTACAAAGGGAAATCCTGCTGCAGGCAGCCAAATTACAAGCTAGTTCACTGTGGTGGATGCCATGTGCTACTGTAATTTGGGCGGGTATCCTGTGTGATACATATACAGAAAGTCGAAGGTCCCCTGTGTGGCCTCGTAGCTCAGCTGGTAGAGCACGCGCGGTATTAAAGCGAGGGTGGTGGTCATGCGTGGGTTCCAATCCCGCCGGGGCCAATGGCTTTTCACATTTCGATCACCTCAAAACACTATCAAAATCTGCCAACCATCAATATATCGAGAATTTGTTTGCTGATTTACCTTTGTTAACGCTAAACACTTCGTAGCATTCTGTCGGTACCGTCGACAAGTGCTTCCTTTATAGTTAGTTTTCAGCCTCGACTTCACGTGATATTTTCACATCCGGATGAAGTACAATGAATCTATCATTTCCGTTACTCCCTTTCGCTTTGCGGTAAATTCTCAAAATCAACATTTCCTTCTAGAGTGATTTGTGGATAGGGATTTGGTTCTGTATATATGTATTCCACACTCGCCTGATTTTAGACTGTGTGCCAAACAAACAGGGTACGATCGGGGTGAAAGGGGTAGATAGTCCAAGTCCATGATTTTTTTGTGGACACAATGCTGCCAAGTTGTCCAAGCCAAAGCGAGTGGCTTTCTTAGGGGTCCACAGCCGGAGCCTTTAGCTGTCCTAAACTTAACCCGCAAGGTAACGGGACGAAGTGTGGAGTTCGTAACCCGCTGGGGGCTGGTGACTGTGAATGCTCAGTTCATACTGAATCAAGGTAAACGTGATAAAACCCTCACGCGTTGGTTGAATTAATTCAGTTAGCTACAGAGCTAGTTTAATCGATTGGGAAACGTACACTTATTGGTAAAATGGCGTGCTAAAGCACATTCGGTCTATGCATCTCTGGGAAACTATAAAAATGGACTTGTGACAACTTTCTGGCTTATTCTTCGAAATCACCGTTTCACTGCTAAACCCATGTAAAAGAAGGTTTAGCAAACTGTATGTTGTTTACCTCCCAACCAGTAGAACATTATCCGGTACATAGTGTTCCTTGAACCTGAATTCCTCAGTCAAAACGATTGTTACTTGCTACAATTACTGTTTTACATTCGTTTAGATTTAAATTCGCCAAATGCGTATTGTCCTTCAGTTGTTTGAGCGCTACGTAGTGCTCAGATTTTACTGGGATCTTCTGTATGATGGAAGCACTGGAATTTTTCAGAAATTTAGTTTTGCTATTTTGTACTTTTCGACGACCGCAGTAGCTCGTAATTCGCCCTTCAAGGTACAAAATATCTCCTTGAATCACCCCCATTCGCGTTCTATATTGTTTGCTTGACTTAGCGCCTACTACAAATAATGCCAATAATCTAATAAGGTTTTCACCTTTCAGTTCTAATTTTTCCTGTGGGTTTCCGACGGGCAGTTTTACAGAATACACTTTACTTTGACGTATACTGGAGATACTGTTCCATGATGCCGCTCAGTCGTTAGTACTATCTGTCCTTTTCAAGTCTCGTTTCACCTTTCAACTTCCCATAATAACCAGTAACTGAATGTCCCAAAAAATACCCTTCCTTTTTGCCCAAATCAGTGACTGAATCACTTTCTCCCTCTGTTTTAGTTGCAGTACTTACTGATTGTCTCGAAAACTAATAGCTGTCTAGTCAGGCTTTTTCATAAATTTACTATGGTCTGGTCACTGATAATGATATTGACAGGTTTTCTGTTGTCGATCTTTTTTTCCTTTTTTGTTTACTTCCTTTTATTATATAACCATGGTACACAATGCTCCGGGGGGGGGGGAGGGGGTCACGGCCAATTTGGAGGAAAGTGACCGATGGCGGAAGCAGGACTCGAACCCGGGACAGAGATGGGTTGAAAGCCTCGCCATGATGCCTCGTTGTTTGTGTCTGCTTACCCGAGCGCAGAGTCAAGGGAACCGCATTTCCAGCCTGTTTCTCGATGCCGTACAGTCTAGTCCATTTCTTTAATACTGAACATCACACCGAAATGGACTTGAAACAACTAATTTATCGTTGCTTGAATTTTGTGCCAAATGTGTGAGCGCTTCCCCTGCTCATTCATGCAAAAAGAATCGGGCGTTGAGGTTACTTTTTCAGATAACATATCCTTGTCTTGTAAAAATTTTAACTTTCTCAATAAAGTGAATTTTACGATCCTATAAAGATAACGTCAGCATCATTTCTCGTATCTCAGCTTGCTAGTTCTCATGATGCTCTTATTCTGAAAGGATTACTGGTGCATTATAAACATTTTGGTTAGAAAATCTTGTGACTTCCATCTGTTTGTTGAATGATAAAAGCACAGCATTTTTCTCATAAGCGACACCTTAGAGATTTAACTGGTGTTTGATTTTACTGCTGTCACGGATGAGGATTCTCAGTGATTTTCTACCGAAATCCAGTTGCTTTTTTTGCACTTCCTAGGTATATTGGCAATCTGCTACTACTGATCAGCTGTCAACACGAGAAGTTCGGACATCAGATTCAAAAACACGTTAAGGAGGCGATCGGGAATGAATTGAATCCGCTCATCTATCCAATTCTGTTCAATCAACTTCGAGCGCACGTGGATGCATGTTTCTCCGGTCAGGGCCAACAACAGGTTGTCGTCACTGAAACAAACACGTTATTCATTGAGAATGTGATCTTTATTATGCGTAGTATTTTGGACAAGCGAACGAAGTCGGTGGATCGGACAAACGGACACTTGGAGGTGGTGAGCATTGAAAGCCTGATGCTCAATATTGTCCGGTGAGTGTTTGTAGTCCCGTCGGTTGTCCCCTTCTTCGTCCCCAGGTCAGTGGGATATTGACAAAAAAGTTGGCTTCTTGGGAAGATAGCCCCGACTGAACATGAATTTGTTGTGTGCACCAGTCGGAATCTGACCTCACAAAATATTTTGCACTACCTCCCCACTAACAATCGATTAATATTCTGCGAGCTTTAGTTTAGAAATATGCAAAAGATACCAGTTACAATGTTTCTTAGGAAACACGGTAATTTTACCTCACGCGCTCATACCTCACTGGCCGCGTAGTCAGTTTAGTCTACGCAAAGCAGTGTTTTGAGACGGATACCGTCACCAGAGGATCCTTTAACTGATCACTTATGAGTGCAAATCTTCATTTAGCCGGCTTTCTTGCATATCCCGTCGCACTATGACTCCGATCAGCGTTCTTTCATGCTTGATGCCAAATTCATCCATGCCAATGTTGATCTCTCCGAACTCCTTCTTCACCCACATTTTTAACCGTATCGGCCATTTCACCGGATTTCTGGAAACCCTCTCCTTCAGTGATTTCACTGTGGCCACAATCACACTGAGTTCAGTGCCATAGTTTTTTGTTTCTATATTACCCCTGAACTCTACGTTTCCTAGAAATGGATGGGGACAGTCTGTGAATTCGTATCCACATGAAGAAGTGTAGTTTTACGCATAATTCTATGATTTCTTTAAGACGCTTTTTCGGTATTTTTGTGTGCTATTATATTTCAGCTATGTGCGACATTTGGAGTGCGTACACTCGTTGCAAATAAAAATCAAAGTTTGTCAACTGGTACAGAAGATGATGGCCCGTCGAGAAGACTTGACTTTCCGCCAGGTGATACAAGTTTGTTATTTTGCCTATCTCACTAGGTCACTTTTGTTGGTTAATTGTCATGTTTCATCGTCACAGTCGTTTGTGCACGATTGAAACCACATAGACTACCATGGGCAGATGAAGTGGTGCAAGGTGGTGCTTTTTCTGGACTTGTTTTTGATCGTTGAGTTTGGCGGTTAGTTCGTAAGCCTTTCATCAACAACCAAAGTAACGTCTTCAGTGCACATTCAATACTTTTAAAATTCGGAACAACGAAGTTTGTTGTTCACCAAAAATCAGAAGAACGTTCTCGTGACTTTCGACTCACTGATCCGAAAAGTATTAAGTTACTACGGACCGCGTTTCTTTTTTGACATATTGCTATGTGTGGTTTCGTTATTTTTATGTCATCAATAAAATAATCGTTTTGCCTTCCTTTTTAAATAGGAAATGCGATTTCGAAACAAATTGGTTGATTATTTATGCGATTGGGTCATGGGAAGCAGTTACCATCTGAACCTGACCAGTCCTTCAGGATATGCGTCAAACGCAAGTACCAACGCTTCCGGTCCTATTTCTACGGGGAATGCTGCCATCTCCGCACAGTCCGTAAACAATCCCGTTTCGGTTGGTGGATTCAGTTCTGTCGCGAATTCACACGGTCATATGGGTCTTGTCGGGCCTGCTGGTATCACTCTGGCTAATGTGGGTACTTTGTCCACCAACCTTGGCCCTGGATGCAATATTGTGTTTTCCGGACCAAATGCAGGAACTCTTGGCCTGGGCCATACAGTAACGAACGCCACCGGTGTTAATACTACGCAGCTAATCGGAATCCCGCTAAATGTGACAGCTCTTGGTGCAATGGCTGGCAGTCAGATACCGAACCAGTCGGACCCCTGTGGTGCTCTGGTGTCTTGTTCAATTATAGGTGATCACTCGACACTAGGCTCCAACACTGGGCACGGTTTAGTCGGACATACCATCCCGTTTGGGAGTTCATTGTCTGGGGCTCACGGAGCCACCGCAAACATAAGCGGTTCTGGCACACCTGGTTTCGTCTTGCTTCTTAACTCAGCCGCAGCTGGTGGAGGTACACCTGTGGAAACTAGTGGAACGCATCCCTCCGGTAATTTAATGGCATCAGGTCCCCTGTCCGGAGCAGCACAAGCTGGTGCACCCAGCGTTACCCAGGCAGGAATGCAAAGTACGGTGACAGTAACAACCACTAATCAACTGGTCGGACTAAGTAGTGCTGTTGGCAATATGGGAAAACTTCATACGTTACCTCTGCTTGCTGGTAGCATTGTGGGTCCCAATATTGGACATCTTAACACACTTTGTCACGTTCAGGCCGGTTCGTTATCTAACTCCTCTGGAACTGGTAATGCCCAGTGTGCCACTGCACAGGGCTTAACAAGCGGGCCTGGTGCGGACACGGGACCAAGCTTCACGGGTAATGTGATACCGACCAGCGTCGTCTCGACAGGGAATGTTTGCCAAACGCAACCATGTGGATCCACATACGGTGCCAGTGCAACTGGCGCAGTGACCCCAGCAGCCGGAATCTCCACCCAATCAGTAATGCAAACCCGCGAGTTGGATCTGGCATGCATGGAAGCCGTGGCATCCCTGTTGCAGGGTATGCCTCTACAACCTGAGGAAGCAGAGCGTGGTGACTTGATGGATGCAAAATCTCATCTTTTCGCCAAGTAATGTTTTTCGGGTTCCTTTCAGCATATATACGAGAATGTATCTGTATATCGTTTCCGTTAAATCGTCTCACTGACATTGGCGAACACAAAGTCGATTTTGTACTTTTCGCACTTTCTGTGTGTAACGAATATCTTCTGCTAGTGGTTTCTCGCACTTATAAGTTGAACTTAGCTGTGTCTCATTTATAAACTTTTGAAAATGTCACTAACCCAACCCTGATCGTCTCATCCAACGGGTATCAATACGTGTGGATATGAGATTAGTACGGAAAATAACTGCAGCGAGATCATCTGTTAAGAAACCTGACTGGAGCACGAGATACAGTTGCCGGTCGATTACTCCAACGGAATTGAGTGTGTCGTACCTGACTTATGTCACTCTCAATTTCGAAGTTCCGCTTTCCTTTATAATATAGCTATCTAAATTGTGTAAAAACGCAACTTCCTCTTCACTCTTTCATGACTTTTGACTGATCCTTTGGTTCCTGTAAATAAAAAGTAGGAAGAAAGAAGCACTACACCGTTACCTATCAAGCTTCAGTCAAAATAAGGCAATTCTTTAGCTACGACCCACAGTCTTTTAGCCTTGACACACAACTTTTAGCCATCCCACTGCAAGCCAGTCAGATCAAAAGTATCCGAATATTATGATATCAAGAGATATTGGAACAGTTTATTTCTTACAAAGCTGATTGAACAAATGAGAAAGTGTGACGATCGTATGCTGCGCAGCTGGCCGCGGTAATTGTATCAAATGCTGCATCACAATTGATTGAAGAAGGTTTAAACGATGTGCCCATATCGTCGAAACATGTGGCACAACCCGTGTGACTGTAGTATTTTCAGTGAATCAATTTTTTTATTGTAATAAAAAATTCAAACGAATTAAAACAGTAAAAAAATCTTACCTGTTTGAGTTTAATGGATGCCTCCCACAGCGGTTTAAATAATGAACTATACACTGGCAGAAAACGTAGTTGATGTTTGGTACATAGTTTTGCGTCCATAGCCCCCCTTCTCCGATGAACGGGCGCATTGTCAATGATAAATACTGCTGAAACACCAGTTCGCTCAGTAGAGATAGACGCTGAGCAGCATGACAGAAACTCATTAAAAATATACCATTTAATCTTTGTATGACATTCGTACTTCAAGATACCGGCGACAGGTGAACACGCTGTTTTCAGGTTAGGTCTTTTACTTGACGATAGACTTCGGATGGCTTTACCACCTCATAGTTGCAGTACCTGGTCGCTGCAGCCAATCGGCATGTTCCGCTTGTTTAGATTTGACCGCGTCTGAGCTTCGTTCCGCTGGTTGAATAGTCAGCTTCGTAAACGAACAGTGATGCCCATCCAGCAATCGAACAGTGGATAACTTGCTGACTGTTATGCTCACGAAATCTCTATCTATCCACTCTTTCAACTATTTCAACATGTTTGTTGGGTTTTCGTCCACCACATCACACAAATGCCTGTCAAACTCTTCGTTGAACTTTGCCTTGTAGAATCCAGGTGTGAATGCTGTTTCCCGACCCGTAGCTGCAACGGCACACATGTTTTGATCTTAATGCCGAGGTGTTTGGCGACGTCCTTCAGTTCATCTCGTGCACATTCGATTATTCTCAGTAAATGTTCTGCACAGGTAGAACGGTACGATCGTTTCTTTACACCCATATTAGCGCTCTCCATATTATCAAGAGATGATGCGTAGTGTCACGTAAAGTACGGTGAATATTACCACAAACGGTCGCGGTTTGATTATATCGCCCGACTGCCTCCAGACTAAATAAGTATCAATCGATGAGTCTCCCCATGCAATATTAAAATTTCACAAGCGAGCAGTCCTTTAAGCAAAGTTCCTTAGTGTGGCAGACGGTACTTTGTTTTGCATTTAAAGTCGCTAACAGAGATCAAGGCACGATATAATGAAAAGATGGAAGATTTGTTCCTTAACCGTCTAGATAGGTGGGTACATTGACAATCCGAGGATAATGCACGCGGTTGTCGTAAGTACACCCCCATCAGTACCATCAGTTTATTTATGTTGCAGCATTAGACACCATCATTTTCACTGAAAATACTACAGTCACACGGGTTGTGCCACATGTTTCGACGATATGGGCACATCGTTTAAACCTTCTTCAATCAATTGTGATGCAGCATTTGATACAATTACCGCGGCCAGCTGCGCAGCATACGATCGTCACACTTTCTCATTTGTTCAATCAGCTTTGTAAGAAATAAACTGTTCCAATATCTCTTGATATCATAATATTCGGATACTTTTGATCTGACTGGCTTGCAGTGGGATGGCTAAAAGTTGTGTGTCAAGGCTAAAAGACTGTGGGTCGTAGCTAAAGAATTGCTCTTTTTGACTGAAGCTTGATAGGAAACGGTGTCGAATAATCCTGATGGCGATGAAAAAGTGCTGCTGTATGTTTTGTTTGCATTCATTCCCACGAACTCAAACTGTCGCTTGAACTTGATGAGCAACTCTTTTCCTACGACTGCTGTATCTCGTCTTAGTTAACAGTTTGGCATTTTATTCTATCCTAAAGGTACTTTACACTATTCATGAATCTACTGAATGATGTTGCTGATGATCGAGAAAAGCGCTCAGAGGTTCGTCAGAACAATACAGCCCTACGAAATGTGACCGTTCAAGCCATGTCTAACCTACTGAATGCGAACATCGAGTCCGGTCTGGTGCATGCAATCGGTAAGTTAGTTTCTCTATTCTTTCTTCGGTTTCCTCCCCACTGAAGAAAATGTTCTCACTTATTTACGATCTGCAGGATGCTCTACTGCAGACTGTAGAAATCTTTTTCATCATATTATTCAACTAATCTTCACTTTTTCTTTTGTGACAACAATTTATTACTACTTGACTGAGAGTCTAATCAAAAAGACCAGATATCACATGGAACACGTGCAGTTAGTCAGTTAAGTGAATGATATGTCATCAACCGGTCGTGTGTGAGTCAGCCGTCACTACCATAAACTAACCTGGAAACGCAGACGTGACTTCCCTTGTAGTTCGGTCATTCCTACTGTACAGTTTAAATCTACTCTAGACATTGCTTACATGGCTTACTCTGGACCGGGCAACCGAGTGTTAAAACAGCCCACAACGCATACAGTCATGAAAGAGATATTTATTGCAATGATTGACTGCTATCCTACGCGCTCTCGCACACGAAACCCAGATATCAGGGAGAGGCGAAGGCCGCAGACTGCAGCGATAGTCCTCGCGCTCCCCTAGAGCTGATCAAAGTAGCCGAAAAAATGGAGATTGCTGCTGAGATCGGTGACTTCAGCAAGTTATTCCGCCTCATTCACAACACGTCTGATAGGCGCTGCAAACATGAGTTGCGTCTGCGCAACGCAATCGGTCAGCTCATACCTGAGCAGAGAAGAAAAACAAAAAAGTGGGTAAAGCACTTCGACTGGTTGCTCAACCGACCAACAGACCACACGATGGACCTACAACCCTTAGTTCTTGCGGAACCGTACGATATCCGTTGTGATCAGCCAAGTACAACCGAGTTTGCAACAGTCATCAACGAGCTAAAGAACAGAAAAGTCACTGGAGAAGACAGCATAACCCAGAAGTCTACAAGTGCCGCGGTCGTCATTGCTCGACATACTACACACCCTGCTTGGCTTCACATGGCGGGAAAAAGTCTTTCCAACTGATGGGAGCATGTCTTTCCTGCTACCCATTCCCAAGAAATGCGAGAACTAAAGGAGGAGAAAAAGCCTGATTGGCGCGGCTGCAAAGATTTCCTGTGGACCGCTTCTCTGCTACGAGGGGCCGCCGTGCCAAGCGGGTTTCCATCTTGACCGAAGCTGCACGGATCAAATTTTCACACTGCGTCGAACACTGGAGCACCACTACAAGTTCCAGCAGCCAACCATTACTGTTTCATCGACCTTCGGTTGCTTTTGATTCATTTACCGGTGAGTGTCTCTGGGCGGCGATAATGGAATCCAACTCGGTGCCTGATAAACTCGCAAGGCTTCTGGGAGGATATTATTCGTCCACTAGGGCGCGAGTCCGTATGTATGGTGAAGAGCCCTTCGAGTTCGCACTCACTACTGGCGTCTGACAGGGCTACCCTCAATTGTTCTGTTTAACTGTGCAATCGACTGGACAGTGAGATAGCCACTGTCTGACTACCCTGGTATCGAGCTGAATCAGGAGATGCACATCTCGGACGAGGAATTCGCGGATAACATTGGTGTATTAGCGAATTCCCGTGCTACACTTCAGCCGGTGCTCGATCGAATCAATTTCTTTAAGTCCATCGGGCCAGAAGTAAACCACAAAAATAAAGTTATATCCAGGGTATCCAGCCCAACAGTTGTCCATCAATGGCCAACAGACCAAGTGCGTTGCACTATCCAAGTACGTAGGAAGTAAACTACTTCCGAACAGTCAGGCGAGGGATGAAGTAATACTGCGAATAGACAGCACCAGGAAAGCATTTCTTCAGCTACGATGGGCGTTGTGGGCCCTCAGTAAAATCAGCCTTCGGACTAAAGTGCGTATCTATCGTGCCGCTATACGCCTCGTACTCAGTTACGGCTGCGAAATCTGGCCATTGAGATCCGACGATACCCGAAGGTTGGAGGTGTTTGATCCCTGGTGCCTGCGGCGTATTTTGAACGTAAGTATTCATCAATGAAGTTAGGAGACCGTGCTTTGAAATTAACGAATTGTCTATCTTCCTCTGATGAAGTCGACTGCAGTGGCTGGGTCATATCCTACGGCAACCCGAGACGGAACTAACCAAACAAACTTTTTGTCGCGAACACTGTCCTGGATGGCGCCATCGCCTTGGTAGCCAGCTCAAATCTTGGATCAACACTGTCGAAAAGAATTTAGAACGCCTAGGCCCATGGTCGGTCTATGGTGCCCGCCAATAGAAGAAAAATTGGATCGCAGTTTGCATTAGTCTTGCTTCTAGCCGCCGCACATGATCAGCTATGATACGCGATATTCTCTAGCAGGAGATAGCCGCGTAGAAGCAAAAGTAAATACAAAATATAAGAAGACTGTCGTTCGAGCATCGATGTCTCCGTAGCATGACTCGAATATGATGGGAACACCGTATCAGCAATGCTGAGATCAGGCGTCGGGTGTTGGGAACCAGAGGTCAGTCTCTGGATCAAGTACTGAATCTAAACAGGTTGAGGTGGTTGGGGCATGTATTATGCATACCCACCGATAGACTTCCTCGGCGTACGCTGTTCTCCGGGGTAGGTAGTGGTTGGAAGGTGGGTCGAAGTGGTTAGTCCATGACATGACAAAACGGTTTGAAAACCTTGACCATTAAACTTTGCTAGGTAGTACATGTGAGAGTTCCGGGTTGTAGTCCACGAGACCTGCCTTCTAGATGGCAATACTAAGTGATAAGGTTTCGTGTCAAGGACAGTAGTGTAGTTGTATTTGAGCTCTTTCTCCGTCTTCATGACTTCCATTTGTTTATTTGTATTTGGCTCTTTTTCGTTTTGATTCTATTTATTTTGCGCTCAGCTCGATGCCTGTACGACGTAACAACCAAAAGCAAAGCACAAAAAGTGCACCATTGATGGTTGAGAGAACTGGGCTGTATTGTTTGTCAGTTCGAGCGCGATATCCGGATTGACCGTGTCAATAAGAGTGTTGTGTGTGTGTGTGTGTTGGGGGGATAAACTAATCATTTAGACCTCAGTTGCTGTTGTAGACGGAGCGGATATTCCTCACGGTTTAAGTGTGACTTCCTCTGTCGGTCGTGGTTACTGTCCCCAGATCATTTTGATTTTTTCCTGTTCTCATTATCCTGCTTCACTTTTTCTCCGTTTTTTCTCTTTCTGTTAAATATTCCGATCTGAATCTCCCTTTGGATGTTTCTCACTGCATCGAGCATGGGCTTGCAGATAGAAGTTAAGCAAATTGGCGGTGGTATCAGCTGGAAGACAATCTGACTTTCATTGCCACTGAGTGGTCCAGTGCGATTGCCCTGGCGAATCTAATCGGCAGCAGATTTACCACCTGAATTTTTCCTTTGATTTCTCTCGTTTTGTTTGATTCGTTTTTTTTGTGAGTTTACTTTCATCACATGCACTGTGCTCACTGTCTCTTTAGGACTTGGCTATCATCGTGATCCGCAGAGCAGGGCTGCTTTCATGGAAGTATTAACGAAAATTCTGCAGCAAGGCACTGAATTCGAAACCCTAGCAGAAACTGCGCTAGCCGAACGCTATGAACGGTTGATTGACTTGGTGACAATGGTTGGTGAGAATGGCGAATTACCTATCGCCACAGCTCTTACACAGGTGATACAGGGAAGCAATATGGTAAGCCTTCATTCATTTTTAAGCTATGATTGATTATGTTTGTACTTTGCAATAGCTTGTTTTTAGCGGCTGTATGAAAGCACTGAGCCTCTTTATGGTCTCCATGTTACATAAAAAACGGGAGAATAAACCTGGATTTTCGTCCAAGAGCATATCGCTTTGCCTATGACAAGACTGTGCCAGTGACCCCTATGATTCACACTAAATTTAAGTTAGTTCCATCTGAGAACTTTTATATCGGTACTAGACAATCATAGAACTTCACACACGCACCAGAAAGGTCAGATTTCTTTAATCCTGAAACTGAATTTGTGCGTGAAGTAATAATTCCGTTGACCCAGTTCGAACTTGTGCTGAATTCTACTGGAACTGTACGAGTCTTAAAGCATTCCTTTTAGTTCACATTATTTCTTTGATTTGTTGATATTAAATTACAGTGTTTTTCATTATGCAATTCTCTCCCACCTGTTGTCGGTGCTCAGTGGTTGATCTTGCGATGTCATGTGTTAGACACTAAATGCGTTCGCGATCGATGCCTCGATCCTAATTCCTTGGCCATAGCGCCGGCGACCCGCACCTAGTACGCCTTGTGACCTTGATCCTCATTTGTTATTACGTGTTAGTTCGACCATGTCCCTATTGGCCTTGTTTCTATTGGTTGTCACTCGCCTGCACCTAAAAGTTGGATGCGCTCATAATTTAGATTTCCACGTACATTGTTGTTGTTCGAATTGTTGCTTACTTGTGTACTGGATTAGAGATACAACACAGAGCGGTAAAACATATTGCTGATCGCTTCACCAACTCAAAACCGTATTTTCATCTACCAAAAAATAGTTGCTTTACAGATCCATGAAGTTTATGGTACATCGATTCCCCACTTTAAGGACTGTTAGTGTATGAATGTAACTCGGGGCTTGTCAAAGGCAGAGTGCTTGGCCACGTTCCTTTATTGAACTCATCACCACTACCAGTTTTGTCCTTAACCGTGATTTTTCATCGAGTTAACATCAAGATCAAGTTCACTTTGGATGTGTTTTCTATTTTCGTTAGGATGTTTCTAACTCGATCCAACCAGTCCATCGGCAATCTCAAGATTTGATGATCTGGTCTTTTGTTCCCGCACACGGTTAAGCAGCACTGACCAATCAATCGTCGTATGAGTAATTCCCACCTGAATCTAGACCGCCTCCATGTAACTCCCTCGACTGTTCCGATGCACGGATATGTTCTGAGGTCATACCACATTTTTAGTTCGGTGCGTCGTTTGTACCGCGCTAAAAAGGGGGATCATAGGTTAAAACCCACACTTCATATGGGCTGATTGTTGCTTTTATTACTTCACAAGTCTGATGGTTTTAATCTGCATTCGGCTGGTTCAGTTAACTGAACTTATTTCATATGGCCGAATCGTTTAAATCGTGTAGAGTACATGGTTCAAAGGCATGTCAAGTTTGACCTTGAATTATACAGTTGTTAAGGCGGAGACTTAAATCGTTTCACTTGTACAGACTTGGGATTACAGCTGATAATACCACACTTTTGGTTCATGATAGTCCTTGCTGTATTCACGCAAATGGCAGAAATGATGCTTTTTTCCTTTCCGAAATCCATTATAGGATGAGCTTGCAAGAGTGCTGGTGACGCTGTTTGACGCAAAACATTCATTGTACCAATTGTTTTGGAACATTTTTTCGAAAGAGGTAAATCATCGTTTTGCAGTAATTTTCCATGTGCTAGTCAGAAGAAACCAACGTAGATGCCGTAATTTTTTCTTGTTCGATTGAATACCTCACTACTTGGATCATCCTGAGTTGATAAAAAAATGCATACTTTGTGCACCTCGCTTCAAATTGTCTCCGCACCAGTCTTTGTTGAAGCCACAGAGCTTTCCTCAAAGCGTTGATTTGATCGGATGACAGAACTCCGTATCAAATAGAATGAGTTTCATAAACTTGAAGCTCTAAAACCCTGTCGCTGACAGTCCCCATTAGTGGTAAACGACGCCGCTGTCACTCGGACTGCTACTTCACTTACCTGATCGAGGCTTTACGTGGTTTTCACTCAAGCTCTCAGGTGGTATCTGGTTTTCTTTTGGTCCTGATAGTACAGCGGAGCATTGCGGTAAGGGACTGTCCCTCATTTTTCGAGTGATAGCCTTGGGATAAATGGATGAAAACCTAAATCACTGATATTGGTTGTGTCGATTTTGATTTAGGGCTTGAAACTTTATCAGTCAGATAAGAAGCCGGCTCTAAGATGGCGATGGGATGATAGGACTAACAAAAAAACCAGTTTTCTACGTTTCTCCATTCCCCTTTTGTCAAATGTCAGTTTTCCGGGAAAGGCAATCAGTATATTGTTACAGCGTGCAACAAGGAAATCTCGATTATTGTTAGTTATTCGGGGGTTTATAAAGCCTTATGCACCAATCAGATTGCTCGATTTTCAATGTGCCAAACAAAAGTCACTTTCTGATCAAACAGGAAACGCCACTGAAGTAGTAAAACAAAAGCATACAGAACACATCCTTCCTCCTTTAAGAGACTTCTACTTGCCTACCGGCTGGTAGCTTTGCCCACTCCGAGTTCTAGACAGTGAATGCTCCTGTCCGACGGGTGAATGTATAATGTTATCTGAATCAGTCTCTTCATCATCATTTTCTTGTTTCCTCGTCATCTACTTCGTTATCGCCTCCATTGGGTTTCCCTTCCTCATTATCACCTTCGGATTTTCCCAGATGAACCCCATTCCTTCTTATCCGACGACCATCAAAGCGTATTGTTACGCTCGCTAGTACCCCTCCTTTCGTTCAGGATTTTTCCGTCGGTTCAGTTGGTTGAATCCAGACCGTGTCACCTGGCTTGAGTGGATGCAGTGATTTGCTGCCCCGATCGTGAAATCTTTTTTGCACCGCCATTCGCTTTTCCAGTTTCAATTTGGCAGCTGAAGGCGCTATGACATCTGGGTCCAGTAAACCAGCACAAACGGGTATGGTTGTGCGTGTCTGTCGTCCAAATAGGTGTTTCTTCGGGCTTGTTCCCACCGTTGCCGAAGGCATAATTTGAAGCTCAAGCAGAGCGATAAACGGATCAATGCTCTCAGCCTTGCAATTCTTGAGTATCTTTTGCCTGTTTGACAGCGCCTCTGCTTTGCCGTTGGACTGACTGTGGTAAGGGCTGGTGGTGTGATGGCTGAAATGACAAATCTCCGAAAAATGCTGGAATTCCGTGCTGCGAAACTGAGGGCCATCATCGGGAATCATTTGAATCGTGCAAAATTGGCCCGCAGTTTGTCGATAGTTTCTGCAGTTGTTTCTGTTCTCAGAAGGTTCACTTCGAAAAAATCACTGTAGTAATCAACGGTCACTAGTTAACTGTGCCTCCCATGGTAAAAGATATCCAACGCCGCAGTTTGCCTAGGTCGGTCAGGTATTGGGTGCATTTCCATCGATTCTCTCGTTTGTCGTCGATCAGATTGTCTGAATGGTTCGCAATTTGCTAGCATCTGTTTAGTTTTTTTCTGCCATACCCGGCCAGTAGTATGATTCTCTGGTTCGGGTGATACATCCATTTATACCTGCTTGTGAGGGGTGTAACCGACGCAGAGCGTCTTTTTGAAAAGCTTGCGGGAACACCAAACGCTTACCTCGAAAAATCAGCTCATCCCCTGTTGTTAGCTCACCACGAAATTTGAAATAAGGTAACACTTCTGCCGATAGTGCTCTTTTATCTTCCGGCCAACCTTGAGTGATAAGTTCCTTCAGAGATTGTAGACAGGGATCTGCCATCGTAGCGTTCTGGATTTGGAATAATTCAGCTTCCGTAACCGCCAATGCAATGTTCACCGTTTCATTTCTACGTTCGTCTTTCGTATTCTGTAGTGCGGCTCGTGAGGGTTTGTCAGCTACAAAATCTGTTTTCCTTGCTGATAATGTAGTTCGTAGCTGTACTTTTGGAGACGTATTAACATCAATTGAAGTCTTTTTGGGGCTCAATGTGGCGATTTATCCACGATCCTGATCAACGACTTACGATCTGAATATATGTGCATAAGTCGCCCGAAAGTGTAGTCATCGAACTTCTCCAGAGCGTACACGACTGCCAGTAGTTCTTTCTCGATTTGCGCATACTTCTGTTCACAGGTTGTTGACGTCCTATTACAGTAATCAAGTGGTCGCCCGTTTTGTAACAGAACGACTGCTAAACCATGTTGACTGTTGCCACGTTGTATGCATAGAGGTAAGGTGTAATCATAATATGCTAGGACTGGGACCTTCACGATAAGCTGCCTGATGCGATCGAACACCAATTGCTGTTCATCTGACCAAATTTATGTTTCTCTCTTATGTGTTAATCGGCGGATCAGTCTCATCAGTTCCGGTAACTCTGGTAAGAATCTGCCCAGATAGTTGATCATCTCGTTAAAACGTGAAACAACTTTTGTATCTGTTGGCGCAGTCATATCTAGAGTCGCGCTTTACACTTTCCGGATCCGGTTTGATCCCTGCGCTTGTGATAATGTGGCCGTGAAACTTGACTGCTGTTTGACAGAATGTCTACTCGTCTCGTTTTAGTTTATTCCATTACGGATACATCATTGCAGAAAAGAATCGAACTTTCTGTTGTGTTCCTCGATATTTCTGCCCGAAATCAGAATATCATCTGCTACGCAGATCACTCCAGGTAAGTCTTCCACTGCTTGGAGAATCCTCTTCTGGAATATTTCGCTCGATACCTTCAGGCCGAAAAGCAGTCGCTTCCAACGGTACCGACCATACGATGTGCCAGATGTGGTCAAATAACTCGAGTCCTCATCCAACTGTACATTCCAAAACGCTGAAGCCAGGTCAACCTTCGTAAAGCAGCGCGCGTTCAATAACTCAGGAAGAATATCGTCAAAACAGGTAACGAAAAGTGTTCTCGCCTGAGCGCTTTGTTAAGTGGTTAGGGATCGATGCAAATGAGAAGTTCTCCGGATGCTTTCGCGATTTGATTCATCCAGTCTGTCGGTTCATCAACTTTAATCAGGACTTCTTTCGATATGAGAATGTCCAACTCGCGCTCAAATCGTTCTGTAACTGCGTATGGAATACGCCTTGTTGGTGGTGCCACAGGTTCCGCGCATTCAAACACGTTCAATGTCGCCACTCCCGGATGCTTTTTCAATTTCTCATCGAAAACAGGCATATTTTTCCAAGTAATATTCGACATTATGAGATATATGCTGAATGAATGAATCATAGTGGAATGACACCAAACCCAGATTCTCAATAGATTCACATCCGAGGGTGGGAACATAGCGCTGGTCGACCACAACAAAGTTTATAAATGATCAATGTCCATTCTTGAGATTGACGACTTTCAGCATTGCCTCACCCCTTGGACCGGCCTTGTCACCGTTCCACATAATAAGTCTCTTCTGTGTCAGTGTCGGTGCAATATCAGACAGAGCGTTCATAGGCATGACGATCACGATGCTCCCGTGTCCAACTGGAAATCCACCTCTTTTCCATTCATCATCATCTTGGCAAAGACGCCCTTTCCCTTGCCGGCATTAACACCCCATTCACCCGACCTATGTTGTGATGGTTTTGTTTTCTGTCCACTGTTGTCTTGAGGAAATATTTTGATGCGAAATGGTTGCGCTTCTTGCTGCTATCACACGTTTTTCCCCAAGACGTACAATTGTCTCTCCCCACGAAGTGTAGTCTGCCACAAAATTGACATTCCGTCTTTGGCACCGTGCGTGTCTCTGATGTTATTTTGTACAGACCACGCGAGTCTGATGCATTCATCGTCTCCATGCGTTGTTCGGCTGCTTTCTCACCTCGGCAGATGTCGGCGCACTGTTGGAGTAATAATTTTGGAATCTTCAACAACCTTTTAATCACCGTAGGGTCGCGTAATCCAGTCACTATCCGATCCCGCACGAGACTCTCTTCTAGGCAGGTGCAGAAATTGCATGATCGTGCCAGCGTTCTTACCGACACCAAAAAAGAGTCAAATGATTCGTCAGGCTTCTGTGTTCTTTGGTTAAAAACAAAACGCTCATGTTTCGTTGGACTGACCCAGACAATATCGCTCGAGTTTAAGCATAACCGTCATCCAATCGCCACTGTCCCCATCGGAGTCGTATGAAAATCCAGTGATGATGCGAAGCGCCGCCTGTTCAATGATGTGACGAAATAACGCAAGCTGGATAACCCTTGATTCGTACTCCATCAACGACAGTTTCCGGAAATCTTCATACTGCGTTCGCCACAGCCTCCAGTTGTCAGCCAATCGACCCGTGTCTTCCACCACCAAGTGCGCCCGCGGATGGATCTGCAGGCGATTGTATGGTCGTGTCTCCGATATCGACATCTTCACATCAGTTTCCACTGCCACCATGTCAAAAGTCAGCTCTTCAGGAAAAGCAGTCAGTATATTGTTACAGCGTGCAACAAGGAAATCTCGATTATTGTTAGTTATTCGGGGGTTTATAAAGCCTTATGCACCAATCAGACTGCTCGATTTTCAATGTGCCGTGCAAAAGTCACTTTCTGACCAATAAGGAAACGCCCTTTATGTAGTAAATCAAAAACATATCTAACACACCTTTCTTCGTAAAGGTTTTTTATTGTGCTAATTTTAAGCGGTCAAGTGAACTGTGCAATTAGGAATGGATATAAAGAGAAAAGGTTTGTGAGACTTGGCACGTGCCGGATCCAGTCACCTCATCCACGATCGTTTGATAGCGTATAATACTACCGATGTCAGCCTCCTGACTCCCGGAAGTTTATAGACACCCATTTGACGAATTATGTTCACTTTCGATGGACAACCACCTTTCGCTCTCTGTTCCTTGTTGGCATTAATGTGGTTTGAACGAAATGTTAGACCTTCATCACAATTGATCGAGTGTGTTCCACGACACCCACCAGCTTAGTGGGTCGGGCATACGGTCGTTTCACGAGGAGTCCATAATCCCAGGTAATCAGAATAATAAAATAATGGTGCGTTCTTCAGATTCCTTAACTCTCTTCGCATAAACGAAAATCCACTTTACAAAAATTATCTATTAAAGGGATACGAAGAACCTTATTGTGTTCATGTCATCTTTGAGTTTAATTTGTCATCATAAGCCACTTTCCTTTACTCGTACTTGTTTATATTTTATATTCGTCTGGTTTTGCAGCTGGAAGCAGCCGACAATATGCAAACCTTACTTCGTGGGAACACAATGACGAGTAAAATCATGAACTTCTGCTTTAAGCAATTTGGACATGACTATCTTCAATCCACTTTGGGTCCGGCATTGATGGAACTGGTCCGTCGTGATGCTGGGGGTTCTAGTGGAAGTGCTCTCGATCTGCAACCGTGGAGTGACCAGTTTCCTCCGGATTCGTTTGGCAAAGGGAGTTCATCTTGTCAGTCATTGCATAGCTCTGTATCAGCTCGGTCGACCGGGACACGAATGAACAAACCGTCATATGAAGTTGACCCTCGGCGGTTGCAGCCTGGGGAGAATTTAGAAGACAATCAAAAAAACTTAATCTACGCCACAGAGTTAGTCTACGGTAGACTGATTGCGTCCGCCTCGAGGTTAGTTTATTCGCTCCGCACGCTATGATAACTGTATTCAGCCTCCGCGTCCACGAAATCTTCACTCGTTGATAATAAATCGGATGATTTCAAGGTAGTTAGGAATAGTTCGGTGATACTTATCCTAAGAATTGTTGGATGATCAAATGAATAGGGTACAATTAGCTGACATTCGTGGTCGAGACCGGAAGGGGCTATTTCTGGCGTGATACTTCATTGCCCTCAGGCATCTGTTTTCCATACTTCCCGTTATTTTTTCTACTTTCCTCCTGCTCTGCCAGTCAGTTTCGTGCAGTAAATTCCGTCTTATTCTGCTTATTGGTGTTCTCTATACGTTTCTGACAAAAGTTCAAGATTTCTCGTTACTCGGTCAAAAGTCCGAAGACTGCACCCATGGACTTCTGGAGCACGAATCTCTGCGTTGTCTGTACCTGCAGTAATCTCCGCTTTTGTCTGTTGAGCCGTCGTTAGTCCATTCCTCAGTTACACCTTCAATATTTGGTTATAGGAAGGAGGATGATGTCCTGCGACGCCGCATCCAGCTTTTCTAATAAGTCCTTTGTTGACATGAAGTGGAACTTTCGAGAATTTAGCTCTTTGTCAAAGCTAGAGCTTTCATCGTGGGACCAGGTAAAGAAGTGAACTTTTCTTTTGCACGCTTGTTCATGAGCGCAGTGGTAGATATGTACCCCGCTGCACTATCAAGGATAACCGGCAGTCAGGCCCGGGGACTTGGAGTGGAGAATCACATAAGGTCCCAATAGGTCAGGTGTGGTAGCAAGCCGAACACTAATGAATGGCTCGGTCAAATCGGAAATGGAATGCCTAAGTCTTCCGTTTGTGACCTTTGGTGGTCGAGTGATTTAGTGTTTGCTTACAATCTCGGAAATCAGGGGCTCGCATCCCTATCATCACCGGTTACTTTGCTGGTAGACAGTAATCCCCTATCGTCCGGATCCTTACCACACCTGACCTGCTGCGATTATCCACTTCATGTCTAAGGGTCTGGTTGTCGGTTATCCCTAATAGTGTAGTGGGTCTTTGTTGCTATTTGCACTCATGAGCAAACAAATAATGTAAAAAACATTCACCACTTTTTTGGCAAATGAGCTTCAGTATTCTCCGATCTTTTTGCTGATGTTCAGGCATAGATAATCTCTCCATGAAGCATTCATGAAACCAGCTTATACTCATACAAAAGATATTCACATGAAAGTAAGATTGCTCAGCAAAATAATCAATTGGGATTGCGATAAATCCAAACCCGGAAATATTTTACGTATCTGAGTGGATCATTTCACAGACCAAAAGTATACACTTAATTACGGTTCGTTGCATCCGTTTGAGTTATCGCTGATAATACTTATGAGCAATTTTCTCTATGGCTGAGCTAATCAGTTGGTTAATTCGGGCTGAATTCGATGTACGCATATGCGGTCTTTTTTGTTTCAATAGATCTCACCTCATTCGTTCACTTTATGGTGCTGTTGTTGCACTTCAGCACAAAAGTAAACTTCGTCTGCAAAATTTTAATCTTCCCATATTCTCTTTCCATTCGAGTCGAATTTCATCTTTTCTTTCTCGGTCGTACTATTTGTCCTGTTGTAATACACTGCTCAAGGTTTAGCATAAGTTGTGTGTGACATCGATGTAGTGGACTATCAGTTACGGGCACCTACTACACACACGTACATTTTTCCAATACAAGCTTGCTCGTGAATGCGATGAAAGGAGCATATTCCATAGCCAAAAAGACCTACTACACTATTACGAATAACTGGCTGCCCGACCCTGAGACTTGGAGTGGAGAATCACATAAAGTCCCAGTAGGTCAGGTATGGTAACGAGCCGGACGTCAGTGGATTACTGTCTACCACCAAAGTAATCGGTGTTGATGAGGATTCCAACCTCTGACCCTCGAGGTGGTTTGTAAGCGCTCTAGACCACCCGACCACCACCGCAAGTTGTCCGTCGCTACCTGGGACAGTAGCTAGCGTCTGTTTGTAAAGACATATAAGCACTGAAGCATCGGGTTGATGCCAAGTGAACTGATTGGTAGCTACTCATCCCGATGGTCTGTTTTTGACAAATGTGTCATGCAGTTCTGAAACTTTGATTTGAACTATCCGTTGTATTTTTGATGTGTGAACTACTGTAATTTGCCAGAGCGGTTTCGTAGAAGTGGATTCATGGGCGGTTGTTTATTTAAATTAGTATTGAAGTTCAAACTGTTGAATTGCTATTAAAAACAAAGTTAACTACCATTCTATCTAGATCTTGTTGCGTTTACTCTAGTTTTTCTTCGTTCCTTCCATAGTTGATGTTATTATTCCGTTGATATCTTTCTGCCTATCCTTAAGCTTTCCCTCACGCTTACGTTGTATGTGCACGTGTTTGCACAAGTTGATTGGTCAGCTGTGTTATGCGAATCGAATGGAACAGGCCAACACAGTTCTATCAACAGTCGTTTTTCTTCGATTTGTCAATCCGGCTGTGGTCTCACCGTACGAAAGCGGTTTGTTGGACTTCGAACCACCAGCACGGGTCAAACGATGTCTCACGCTTGTGGGGAAAATGATGCAAAATATAGCCAATCAGTTATTGTTCACGAAAGAACCACATATGCGAGTGTTTGATGTATTTTTGAAGAAACACTTCGATTCCTGTCGCCATTTTTTCCAGGTAAATGCACCTTTGGGTTAAATCTACAGATCATATGCGTTGATTTCAGATTTTAAAAACGCCTGTTGTAGTTCTGCCAATCTCTATCCAATGATTTTACTGCTCCGGTTTTCATTGTTATCTCACAGTGATGATCACTGGGAATGGCATGGAATCGAATTGTAAAAGTCATCTTAACCCCGGCGAAAGACATGGAAATCACATAGACGAGGGAAAAGTCTAAGTACATATACGCTACTAACCACAACACATCGCTTATTTTCCCCACCCACTCAGCAAATTAACTTCGTCGATTTCAGCCGGAAGACCTAACGCATTCTTCGCACTCATCCCAACTGGTTAAGGTTTTCATACCTTTCTGCTCGATGATCCATTGGCCATCTTGTCTAACTTCCAAATACTGCGCAACATATTTCCACGAAGGCCAGAAATTAACCTTTAGTCCTCAGCATTGTTCGCTTTACCTAAAGATGTTCCCATCCAATTTGGCAGATGCTGCGATGACGTCGATGATCAAGCACTGAGTGTCTTCTGTCCGCAACATCCAGGTTTCGAAGCAGTATAGAAAATTTAACCTCACTGTCGCGACGTGCACTCGCTCCCTTACTGGCAGGTGATGCAACGAACGACTGGGATTAGAAACCAGACGGCTTCCGTATACGCGACGACACTTCATTCGATATATGCTCACCAGATGAGATATAGCTACTCCGGTCACAAAATTGAACTATGTTGCTGTTTCTCCTGCTAGAATAAAATCCGATGTACTGGATCAATCCGGATTCACAGCAATATTCTAGACTTTATTCATATAAAACGTATTGTGTGTTGTTCTGAGATTATCCAGCTTGTCTAGAAAATCTCATCATACTCAGTCTGAAATAATGAAAAAATTAGTGCAAGAAGAGAAGAGGTTCCCGTTGAGTGATAGCAACCAAAGCCACCACATTCGGCTGCATGATTATTGGCTGTTTGAACTTAATCCTCACTCGGGAACACAGCGTCCTTTATGTGTGTTCCAGATCAGACATTTTTATATTTATACGAGTAGTTGTGACAGTATTTGCACATAAAAATGAGGTCATTTAAAAAAAAAACAATTGTACAACTAGCACAGAAGGATTATGGCGGCCAACCCCGACGAACATCGCTTCTCAGAGTGAAATTTCGCGGAAAATTAATGTTAACACAACCTCATCCTCAGCTTTGCGTTGTTTCTCTCTGTTTTAGTCAAAAAAGTGGAACAATGCACATGTGCAACCGGATCTGATAGTTATCACTGCACATTTGTCCCGTTGATCTGTTGATACACCTCCCCCCCATTTACACTGTCTGCACTTGGCTTATTCATACTTGGTTGATGATTCAATTCCACGGATTTTTTTAGAAAGTGAATCTGTTTTGCTTACTGTTAAAGAATTCGGACTTCACTATAATCATTTCTTGCGAACAGTGTATAATTTCTTATTTCTGACTGTTCACTGTCCATATTTGAGGAACTCGAAACATTAGGTCCTATTCATCCGATTGATGAAAACCCGATAGTTCAAAATGTGGATACGAATTCCGTGTACACAGCTGTTAGCGGTTGACTCAGCTATGCTGATCAAGTCAGAAAACCCCCAACACTGTACACAGAGGCGATTGCTGCAAACTATCCGCATTCTTCTACATGAGTCGCTGGTTAAGTTATCACGAACATTTTCCCCACTATTCATCCCATGTACCACATCATGAACTGGCATACGTTGGCGACCGGAGAAAGTAAAGGAAATTCTTGCATCTCACAATCTCACTCTACTTCCCGTCATTCTTTCCTGTCGAATGAATTTCGTAGTAGTTCTACAATATCTACCACCTCGGATCCACTCGTACAACTTAACGTCGTTTGACCGCAACGAGTTTACAAGGGAGAATTGTATGACAACAGCACCATTCGTTCTTCACCTCAACTCCGTCTGACATGCCTCACATCCACATTGTGCTCATTCCTTGTGGGTTATGCAGCTGTTACCCGTTGGGATATTGAATAATTTTTTTGCGATCACCATTGTAGCTTGGCTTACATTTGGAATTTTCTGTGCACATGTGAACTAATTCTGCCACTTGATTTGTTTTCATCCGCATTGACAAAATCGACAAATCACTCCGATATTGACCATTGTAGGAACTAGTAAATACGCCGGAAGAATACGAAACACCGCAATATCCAGACGTCAGTAATTCAGTTCCGCCGCCCACTGTCATGCAATCTCTGACCGCAACAAACTATCCCGGTTTAAAAGACCCACTGCTTGTCAATCCGGCTCCAGTCCTGCTCGCTCATCCTTGGATTTGTGGGGCCCATGGTGCTTCAGCACCGGCGCTGAGTTTGATTAACGACGGTTCCAGTGTCTTAACCACTGCGGATGCTATCAGTCCAGCATCCGGTTGCACCACCACCGGGGGTGGAGTGGCCGCATTCATCTCAGACGATTTGATACACTCTGTCCATCGGTTGCTTTGGGTAAATCAGGGAAAAATTGGAGATTATTTAGCTAGTAATAGGTGAGCTCCCTTCCGATGTTCAATTTTTCCAATTGTTTCAATCATAACTACCAGTTTGCTGTGGTTACCTGAGGATTTCGATGTCTATTCACTACTCCTGTCTTATTGCAAAAGATTTTGTCTAATTAGGAATTGCCTGTCTGCGATTATCAGTAACCGTTTATCCTACGTTCTGTGTTTTATCGCCCGGAAAATACTAAATTATTGGGCCAAGCTTACAGCCCCTGAGGTAAATCATCTGATACTTTGAATTTACGAGTCATTTTCGGTACATCCTACCTTTTTAATTTAAATATAATCAATTGCACTGGGGATAGAGGACCGTGCAGTGGCAACGGTGTGAAGCAAAGTTCGACAAGTCCTCATAATCGCTTCGATATTAAGTGTTCAGAATACTTGTTGCTCCTGACTGATAAAAAGTGTGCAGAGAAAAGGCCAAACTTTTTAACGCACCAAATATGTTGTGTATTTAGCTTGGATCGGTTGAGTTAGATCGCTCGAAACCTTCAGAAATCGCTGCTCATTCGTTATTAGTGGGTACTGCCATTAAATCCTTGACCTCCAACTGCTTACTACTGTACTGACTATTCAGTGCCATTCCTTGCTGCAGAGATCGAAAAGCCGTGGGTCGCCAACCGTTTGATCGTATGGTCACTCTGTTGGCACATCTTGGTCCACCGGAGCATAAACCCGTAGATTCTATGTAAGTTTCAGTTATTTTCCCCTCTTTCTCTGCGCATTAAAGCGTCTACAATTAAAACCATTGTCGTATTAGATAGACCTCTGCTCTTTGACGTTCATGTTTTTTTCTCATCACTGTTTGCTTCTGTGCTGTAATCAACCAATAGTGAACACAGGTTTGTCTATGAAAATGAAAATAGGCTTAACCCCAGTATTTATCGTACACAAAGTTGTCTCAGAAAGCCAACTGCCTAACAGTCAATTGTTTACCTGTTAAAACACTTACTCGGAACAGACCTGATTGATTAGTAAAATACCATAAGACGTGCTTCAAATTCCACTCATTCGCTTAGTATGTTGACCAACCATATTTTCTACCGTTATCTCACTTATGAACATTAGTTGGCTAACCTGTCCACCGTTTTATCATTTCAAGGTGGAATTGCATGGACTTGCCTTCTAATCGTCTTGAAGACTGGGTTCTACGTGGCTATCAATTCCGGGATAGTGAGGAATTCAAACGTTTGAAATCCCTGAACGTGTTTTACCAGGCCGGTACAAGTCGATTCGGAAACCCAGTGTTCTATTATATCGCGAGACGCTACAAGTAAGTCAGACTGTTTCGGTCTACATCGAGGTTGTTCCTGTTTCTATTACAAGCTAACCTAATTCGAGACGGCGGTTAAAACTATTTACCTTAGATTTTGTAAATACCTTGTTTGCATGTTGCGTTTTCACTTGAATGTGAGGCCGTTCAGTTGATCCACTTAGCTGTATGATAGCCATGACGGGTGCTCTTTGTGCTGTGTATCTTCACCTGAATAGCCTATTTTTGTGATAGACTGATCCAGTACTCGGAATCATCATTGCTATGCTTTACACTTTTGCTCCTGCATCATCACGTGAACTGTTGAGTAAACTAGACCCGTAGTTCACGTTATTTTGTGTAACTGATTTTCGTATTCTCGTCAGTTAGTCAACAAGGCGAATACGCTAATCAGACTCTATAATTTTCATCAAAAAACTGGACAAAAGCTTTGAGTCTTTGGTGTGGTTTTGCTTCCTACCCTTTGACTCCCTTAAACACAAAATAGTCCCATCAAATCATTTTTTCCCCTTCAGCTTACAGAATATTGATAGGTCACCATCCTGAGACCGCCATGTTTACACTTGGCTTTTGCCTTTACCACAAGATAACTTGATATTGGATGATACTTTAAGTAGTATAGCCCAACTGATGTCACGTGCACATATGTTCGACAATAACGTAAACCAAGTTATCGTACCCACCTGCCGCCCCCTGCTTTTATCGTAGATCTCAGGAATACCAGCGCGTGGAGTACCCATTAATTATCTGTCTTGTCTCGGTCATTCTGGATGCATATCGCAATAAACCATTCGAGCTGGTGGTCGATTTCACTCATGCTTCTGTTGAGAATCGATTCAAAGTAATCCATTCACTTTTATTGTGGGTCTTGTTATTTTTTTTACTTATATTTGTGCAGTAAACATCAGTTCGGTTATATTATTTTCAGAAGGATGATATCACAGAAGGCTGGTCGGCGGGGGCAATATTCAAACCAAGGATGATCCCACGATCTTTTGGCCACCGCTTGTCGAATACATATTACAATGATTTTTGAGGATGTTAGATGTCTTTCACTTACGGGCCCTTAGTTATAGATCTTACGTTAACAGAAATTTCCATCTCGTTTTTCAAATTCGCATCCCTTCACTACTTAACTGTCGTGCTGTCTGATTTCTGTTGCTTGTCTTCTCATACCTTACCATCAAGCCGTGAGCTTTGCTTTGACTTGACTCGATTTTTACAGAACGATCTGCTGAATAAATGGGCCAGTATTATTGGACCGGTCCTGCGCGAGTACCTGGTGGCCGCATATATTTACAATTGCAACTCATGGGTTCGAGAGTATACTAAGATACATGACCGCTTCTTTGCACCTATCAAAGTGAGTGATTGTTGTATACTCAGAGGTAGTTGTATGATTCACACTATGGCCTGTTACCGTCGTTCGTAAAAGATAAGTGTTTTCATTGCTCCCTGTTGTATATGTCGGAGCTGGAATAGACACTTCTGTGACAAATTTTCTAAAGAACTTACCAACAGCTTGAAGGTTTTGTCATAAGATAGTTCATTCAATCTAAAACTCATTCACTGTTATCTGTGGTCAGTGAATGACGTCTAATGGTCTCTACATAATGTCTACCAAACGTAACCCGCTTAGAACAGTATTAAAGGCGTGGAAATTCCTGATAATCTTAACACAGCATTTATACCCACAAGTTTCCCGAACTGTTCCCTCATGAACATTTGGAATAATCGAATTCACGAACTTCCGTTCTTTTTTCATTTTTAGGGCTCGCGAAAGCTGGTATTCATTGATCATCCATCTCGACTTAATGAGTATATCGAACTGGAACAACAGCGGTTGCCAGGTGGAACTCTGGTATTGGAAGAGGATTTACGGGTATTTAACAACGCCTTGAAGTTATCTCATAAAGATACTAAAGTGGCTATTAAAGTGAGTTTTTGTACTGAACGGCGGTCAGCGTATGTTATTATTGGCTCAAATTTATCACCAGTCTTCCTTTGAGGTTATGCGGCGCATGAAAAAGAATCCTGTCTCTAGAACCCACCTTTTTATTGTTTTTTTACGGAGAACAATAATCCTTTCTTGCTTTTAATGTAGGTGTGCACAAATGCAATTCAGGTGACTTCGACAGAGAAGAGCAAAGTCCTTGGACACTCAGTTATCCTTAATGATGTCTACTACGCTTCGGAGATCGAAGAGGTATGTCTGTGCTAATTATAAGATTATTTTCATCGTTATTCTCTCTTCAACTTGCTCTGGTAAGCACACTAACTTATTGACTGGTGAACGTCATGCTGAGGTTTCGATGCTGAACAGTTTTTCATATCTGTTCGAAAACCGCTGCACCGTCGACCAAAATGACTTGTTCCATCTCTGATCTGAGGTGGCAACCAAAACTTGCGCACCCAGTGCATGATTGATGGTTGTTGAAACTGAACTGTTATATTGAGGAATGTATGTAAACGTGTGGACAAAATTTCCCCGGAAGCACACGACCGGTTTCGTGGTTCTTGCCGCTCGTGGGATATATATATATATATATATATATATATATATATATATATATATATATATATATATATATATATATATATTACCGGTTGCCGATGATTTCCTAATTTGAGCAGTTTTCCTTTATCGTATTCATTAGTGAAATACGGGTTCATCAGGCGGGATACGAATAAACGTAAGAATTAGAAAACACAATCAGAGGTGAACCAGCGTCCTCACAGCCAAATGTCATAGCCCCTAGAAAGGTGCACATGGATTTGGAGTGTCGTCAGTCGGGTTGGTGAGAGTAATTTTCCGGGAGTTAGCGTTCGTTCCGTTTCAAGGAGCTCCAACTCTGTATTTCGCTTCGTTTTTTTTTTCTTGTGAAGCATGATCTTATCATCTCATTAGGGTTTCACATGGACAATTCCATCAAACCGTTGCGTACTGCACCAGACTGACTGCCCTTCAACTGGACGAGCTAATTTGAACTATTGTCGACTCCTGCTCCAATCTCTGATCTTTCAGGTTTGTCTGGTGGACGATAATCAATTCACCTTGACCATTTCAAACGACAATGGTCCTTTGTCCTTTATTCATGATGCATGTGATTCCATCGTGCAAGCAATCATTCACATTCGCACCCGTTGGGCTCTTTCACAACCGGATACGCACGCTATGCATACAAAAATACGACCCAGAGACGTTCCAGGGACGCTGTTGAATATTGTAAGTATCGCGACCTGGCCTACACACCTGTCTCGACAAACGATGAAAAAATGAAACTGCTGTTAGAAATTGAATTCACATTAGATGGTGACTTTGAATGCTTCTCAATTCTGCGATTTGAAAGGATAGGTGTCCATGTACATGAAATTTGTTAGATATCAGTTTGCATTACTTGAAAAAATGATCTCAGTAAATTCATTCTTCTCGTAGTGCTCAACGTTTATTCAAGAAATGGATGCAATCCTGACGGCCTGATATTTGGTTATAGTATCTGTTACACAGTGTCAGTTGTTTGCGTGGTTACTCTTGATCTCGTTTCCATCAGTCCAAAAAGTCCAGGGAAATCGACAAGCTATGAGATCTAGCAGGATGTGACAACCAATCAGTATTCTCTCCTCGCATTGATTCTGTATTATGTGGGCATGGTTGAAGCTTTTAATTCACAAACCTCACAAAAACCTGCTTTTTTATCATCAGCAGCTTGACCGCTAATACTGCGAACTACCGGTTTGATCAATATGAAAGTGCTGTCTGAATTCCAGTGACAAATTATTGCCTTCGCAAATGATTTCTCTATCCTAAATCCTCATGTATTATTTTAAACAGAAGTTAGAGATATGAAATAATGCATAGCTTATTTTGCCTTAATTTAGTACTGTGGTGATCTGTGTGCAGTTGAACTTGTATGATCTAGGTTACCATGATAAATTTGCCTGGAGCTTGGAAGACTAAAATTGCTAACATGTCGGCTATATATAACTACAAGCCCATAAAGATAACGTTCACCGCAGGTGGTTTTCATCACCGTTAAATAAATACTGATCCTACCAGAGGCAGTTTTATTCGTGAAATGTCGAACGTATGTGCCGAGCAGAAATAATCAAAACAATGCGAACAAATTCGGAGAACACTATATTATCTTGTGGCTCAATAACAAACTCGTGGTTGATTTCAGTTCCACCTGAGAAAAAGTCTGATTTATTCCGGATGCATGTTAGAAAAAGTATAGCTTACCTGTGTTGACCACGTTAGGCTGCAATTCAGTATCATTCTGAAGTACTAAACAGTGTGGTGGGGACGGGGGTCTCAAGCTCCAAGATGGCTACTCGTCCTGAACGCTTCTCAAAATGCTCCCAGATGACCGTGTATCTGTCACAGCCTCTGCTGAGGAATTCCTACTCATTGCCTTCTCGCGGCGATGTTTTCACAGAGGTGAGAAGCCGAACGTGAATGTCCGGCGCCCACCACCGGGTTGACTCACTGATAATCAGTCTAAGGGCGATGGCTAAACCCTGATTCCAAGTCACCCATGGGTGGTGTATGAGGCGTGCAACGGTACGCTCGCCGGCATTTGTGGCGGAGGGTTTACCGGGCATCCAGGATGTTTGGCCCCATCCAAAGGACGTATGAACTGAGCATTCAGTCACCGGCCCCCAGTGGGTTATGGACCCCACGTTTCGTCCCACTGCCTTGTGGGTTAAGCTTTGGATAGGTAAATGCTCCGGTTGTGGATCTCTAAGAAATCCACCTGCTTTGGCCTGGGCAACCTGGCAGTAATGCGCCTAAAAGCAAAGCAAATCATGGAATGTGACTCCATGTACCCGTTTTTCCTCCCTTATATATATATATATATATATATATATATATATATATATATATATATATATATATATAATTACTCACTCCGCTCCCATCCGGGCTGATCCGAATCACCAGGTTAAATTTGTCCAGATACCGTCCTCTGTGACATCCAGAAATGCCTGACAGCTTCGAATGGAGTCGCAATGGTAACACACGCCTTCGAGGTGAAATGGCCTGGGTTCAAACCCTGGGTGCTACGGAGGATATGCACCACTGATGAGCTCTGACAAGAGCGAAACTCGAGTCTGGTGCTTTCGAGTGCAGGGTTGGTCGGATGACCTGGGGTTCTTGCGTGAAAGGTGGAGTCCATAGAAGGATTAGCCAAGCAAAGATCCAATAATCCCACACACTACTTGTAAGTAGTTGCGTGAAGTATATATATATATATATTGATAGCACCATACGCACCAAGTACTTTCCTGATGTGCCCGGTCCGTACGCAATACCAACGGAGGTTAGCCAGTCTATGTTTTTCTTGTAGTGTGTTGCTGACTTGTTTCTCAGCACATCGGTTACTAGTCCTCGTGGGTAGTTGTTGTTTTGAAGGACCGTGTGTAAGCGTTGCATTTCCTGTTTATGAGTGACATCGTCGTTGCACAATTTGGCGACTCTGATGGTTAGTGCCGATGCGAGTGCCCGTTTTATGCATTGTGGATGGGCTGTGTTAAAGTCCAGATATCTGTCGGAATGTGTAGGTTTCCTGTGAATTCTCACTGTAAACCTACGGGAGTTGTTTACTTGTTGTCGACAGTCAAGGAAACTGATGACTCTGCCAGTGCTCTCAGTCTCTATTGTGAATTTAATTGAGGTAGACTGATTATTGAGACATTGTAGAAAGTCATGCCTATGTTCTGATTTCAGAATTTCAAAGGTATCGTCTACATATCTGACATAGATTCGTGGCGGATTGTGAAATGCGGCCAATGCTTTAGATTCGATTGAATGTAAGAACAGATTAGCTACAATGGGTGATACAGGAGAACCCATGGCTACGTCGTCAGTCTGTCTGTACAATGATTGGTTAAATGTGAATAAGGTGGGAGCGAGGCATAGTTTTACGCCAGTGATAATATCAGTTGGATTCAATGGACACGTGTTCAAAGGCGGTGTCATTGATCAATATAGAGTGTAAAAATTCCAAACTGTCTTTAATGGGCACGCTTGCGTAAAGAATCCTCATTCTTTTGGTCCCAATCAAAAAGGATGGAAGCACCAACTTAAGTCAGTGCAGATACTACCTCCTTCATATTTCTAAGCTGAGTCATGGCCTGACGTCCGCATCGCTTCTGCTAGCCTTGCTCATCACGTGTGAATAGAGCGCGGCATACGCAAGACATGTCCGAGCCATTTGAGGCGATGTAGAGCGGTTACTTCGGTCAGAAGCAGACTATTCACATCCTATACACGACGACGAACCCCGTCACTGTTCAGTCGATGTTACCACCAGACGCGAAGAATGTCTCAGACGTATCAGTCGTTGAACACGGAAATCCCTCGAGCATCCTCAACGCACAGTGGCCAAGTCTCGCAACCGTGAAGCGAATCACTGCGAACCGCGGTATTTCACATCCCGTCCCTAAGGGGGAAATCGGATGTCACAGCGGAGTTGCAGGTGTCGTATTTCGGCGATAACCGTTCTAGCTCTCGCTTTTCGTGATGTGATCTCTTCAATCACGTCACCTCTAGCCGCAACCAAACTTCCGAGGTTGTTTTCTCGAACTGGAACTGAAAACGCCCAATTGAATCTTCCAACGTTTAGATTTTTGTGACTTTATGAACTCAGGTCTTCTCAATGTTATATTCAGGATGTAATGCGAACAATGGCTGACTATATGGTCCTCGTTCAGATGTGTATCTTTTTTGTCACTTTCAGGCTTTGTTAAATCTGGGAAGCTCTGACCCAAGTCTTCGGTCGGCCGCGTACAATTTGCTATGCGCTCTTACGCAAACTTTCAATCTGAAAATTGAGGGTCAGCTGTTGGAAACGAAAGGTCTTTGTATTCCCGGAAACAATACACTATTTATCGCAGAAATTAGTAAACGATTAGCTCAATTAGAACCCCATTTGACACTTGAGTTCCTTGAAGAATGTATCCAGGGTTTCAGTCGTTCGAGTATTGAAATGAAGCATTTGTGCTTGGAATATATCACCCCTTGGTTACGCAATCTAACTCGGTTCTGTCGATCAGATGATGCCAAACGACAAAAGGTTAGTCCATAATTCTTATCGTTCATACTTGAGATCTGCCCCATGGTTATCCTTCATTAAAATGCTCCTCTATAAGTCAAAAGTCTATTTTTCAGTTTTTTGAAGGAAGAGGGAAATGGATAAGCTCGACAATCATTGTCCGGTACTATTTATACTCCTGTTCATTGTACAGATCCCATCCCTGAACCTAAATGGCCGATATTCACGCAATTTCATTTCCGAATTCAGCTTCATTTTTTTCTCTTGATGGCTACTTCCGTGAATTTTTATGTCTTCACAATAACTTCCACCCTGTCCGTCCCACAGTCGGTGCATCGTTCATTCTTGCAGGATAACCTTCAGACTATACGTTTATAGTAATTTCTCACTGTGATTCATCGGAATAGCCTCTTTCATATTGGATATCCCCTTATAAACAAGCGAGTCGATTGGCACACTTACTCTCGCCTTATAGTGATTTTGAAGTTGAGAAGGGTTGGACGAAAAGTTATGTTTCGTTTTGGTACTCCTACTAGTAAATTTATTCTCCATGATGACAAAGACGCAACCGCGAGGAAAACGTATATTGGGGGTCATCATGTAGCGCTGTATTGAAAGCACAACGCACACGCGTTTGTTTAGTTGAGTCACCTTCACAGGCTGATTGGTTGCAGACCACTATGCCATGTGGTTGATTTTCTTCTATTCTACTCTCACGGATTGCCCACACACAACTGACCGTGCGCCAGATCCAGGTCAAGCTGCTGTACTGAAGCGAATTAGTTAAGCGGTTCATCCTGATCCGCTGCCATCAAACTAGGCTTTTATCTCACGAGATCATTACAACAGTGGCTGTGCGGTATGCAGTAGAATCATCTTTCAGGGCATTGAATGACAGGTCGGTTCATGACTGTATATGCTATTGCTCCAGTATCATTACAGATTTCTTTTCCGCGTTTCCGAGCACTTTTTATTGTTCTCCACATTTTTCTTAGCCAGTCTGAAACGGTTTTCCCTCTGCTCGCCATGCTAGGTCCATGCCATCATTGACAAGTTGATCACCCTTACCATCGAAGAGGAGCAAATGTACCCTTCTATCCAAACGAAGATCTGGGGGAACCTAGGCCAAGTACCCCAGCTGCTAGGGCTTGTGTTGGATAGCTTCATTCAACGTTCAGTCAGCTGTGGTCTTGGCAGTTTACAGGCCGAGATTATGGCCGATACCTCGGTTGCTCTGGCGGCAGCTAATGTGCAGTTGGTTTCAAAGAAAGTCTTGTCCAAGTTATGCCGAGTGAGTCCCTCTTTGGCTTCTCCTTGAGTACTGTGTCATTCCGCTGCGGTCAGAGTAAGTATCCACCGTCTAGCTAGCATCTCATGTGTAGCGGTAACATACACCTCGTCATTGTTCACCATTTCTAAGCAAAATCAGTTCTTGATTTGATAGGTTTCCTTGAAGACAGATCCGTCACTCGGGTCATCTCCCAAAGTAGAGTTCTACATAAAGACTCTTATTTACTAACAAGCACACCATGCTCAAGTGCCTTGTTTTCATCACTGCACCGTTTAACTCGTGATGCTTCACTCGATAGGGCACAAACTGTCATCCCACCCATCTGGCTGTTTTAAGTATCATTGTTGATTTTTTCAGTTCATCGAAAAAACTTGCTCCGCTCCAACAACCTTGGTTGAACACCATCCACTTTGGCCAGAAATCGCTCCAATGCTCCGTTACCTTCTGATGCTTTCCTTCAATAACTGCCTGGATAGTAAGTGTTCCCATCGGTCTACAGCAATGTGCAATCATGTAAACGTGTAAAATGAATAGTTTCTAATAAACATTTTTTTATCTTTATCAAAATACGCTTTCTCCCCCTCGTTCCTGAGCCGAATATTCAACTCACTGATCCCCCATCGCAATCCCTTTTTCCCTTTATCAGTCCGAACGCATCTGCCTCGTCTATTTCACATTGCGACTTTGTTGGTCTGTACCGGTCCGTTGTCACTACGCGCTTCTATGCACGGTTTCGTAATTAATGTGATTCATTCTTTGTGCACCTCTTCATTGGCAAAACACCTTTCCGGTAAGTGTTTTATGCATTGCAATCTCGATATGTATGGTTTCTGTGAGTAAAAGCGTTCGGATTAATGATTCCCCGAAATCTGTTCGGTTCGTGTAAACATAGGTGGCGACCGTTTATGTATTGTATTCCCTCATTGGTAGTTTTCTTTCAGGGTATAATAATTAGAATTTGTGCGTCCAATCTTCAGTTCACCTTCTACACCATTATAGTCTTTACTTGAAATTTCCTTTGAGACAGTTGAAATAGCAAATTTCATTCCAGGCAATCGCAAAAGAAAACTGTTCCTCTCTTCTGTAAAATATGGCTTCACTAATGCTGAAAACCGATTGTTTCCTCTTCTAAATGTGAAAATTCGGTATGCTTTACTCGAGGATAACAACGAAGCACATGTGAGATACACCGATTCGTTTCAAAGAGCCATTTGATCCCTGAGATTGAGTAAGGTTTTACCGTCATCACGAAGTTCGTTTGCCATGCTAGATCACCGCCCTTTGGTGACACTGAGAATGTGCCTCGTGGAGAATTCTTGAGAGCCAGCCTAGATAGCCTTGTGGTTAAGGTGTTCGATTCACAATCGTTCACTCCGAGTTCGTGTTTCAGTTGGGGCTCGTTGAATATGCACTGATGATAATTCTTAACTAGGATGAAACAGCTTGTCAGTGCTCCACAGTTTTCACTGGTTTGAACGTTCACACTGTATGATGAATCTCATATCATTTTGAAAATTAATTTGAGTTCACCGTATTGATTAGGATTCATGTTGCTGGTAGGAAACAACCTTTGGAATTGCTTCCTGTTTCGGTGCGATCAAACACGTTAAAACCAACGCGAGTAGTTCCACTGTGAGATGTTAACATGCACATAGAGTAACTAGTAAATTGAATGTCCAAAATCTTTAATAACTTCCGTTTCACCAGAAACACCTAGGAATATGGTAATAAGTCGAAAATGATAGCGTCGCTTTTATCAGATCATACGAGAATGCGCATATGCTCGGTTAGGCCTACAATGATTGTTCAACCCATTCGTTTGTAAGTGTGACTTAGAAAAACGCAGCACGTCTCGATTGTCGGGTGACAGCTTCATATTACAATTTGATTTCACAGTCTGTCGGGATATATGTTGTTCCTTATTCAAATTCGGATGGAGCAGTTTCTTGAAAAATATGACATTACAACTCCAACAGGCTACGTAAATGTCTGACCGCATGAACCATGTGAAATATCTTAACCGTTGACTCTTTTGAGCCAGAATTTGTATTGACCATCAATTTCGAGTTGTCTCAATCAGTTGTCAGCACATTGCATATTGTTGAAAAGCACAATTGATACACTCGGCCAACTATTATTTCTCGTCTTCCGTATGTGGGCGCACGTCATCTTCACGGTGCACACTCTTCGTCTGAAAATTTCGAGCAAGTGTAATACCATCGAAGTGCATTTCATTGACCCTCTGAAGGGGGTAGTGGTCACAATAATTTTGGTTTTCTTAAATTTCACTTTCGAATATAAGCACTTGATTCGTTTTCAAAAGAGCTGAGAAATTTGTTGATCGAGGACATAATTCTTTCGCGAGTGTTAACTAGCTGAGTGTTTGATTTGAATTAATTCATTACACGCCACTACGAGATTCACTACTGAAGATCTGTGCACGTATCTCACTGCCCATGCTCCTCGATTGATTTCGCTTCTTCGTTTCGCTATTCTCCATTTTGTGAATACATTATTTTCAATCGTGCGTACTTTTGATTGGCAAGTGATTACGATTAATCTTCAGTACGCGTAATCCCGTTGATTGGTAAATCTGTGGTATAGTAGCCCACCTTCAGATTGCAATGACCTCTTCGCAAGAACGACTTTTGTTGTACAAGAAAATTTTCTCTAAAGAAAACCCGTCATACAATAAACCCCCAGAACCGAACATGAAACTCTTCGGTGAGAATTTCACTCCTCAACAAGAAGCATCGCTGATTTCAATACGTTTGGGTTTTTTCGGAACAAATTGGGTTATGCATTTTCGTCTAGAGATATAATATCAGTTAGAATCACTAGGCCACCGAGTTTGATGAGTTCTAATCAAGTTGACCGAGTCTTATCTGGGTCAGCCATCAATAATGGTACGAACTTCAGTTGATTGCGGGTGCGGAGGGCTTCCGTCTCGTGATAAAACCGCGATTTTGTTCACCTGTCAAGGTGGCATGAACACTGTCAGCGTGAACAGTAATTGCAACGCTAGTAATTCGTTTTGTATCAAGTTTTGAACTTTGAGATCACGCTTCACAACATCGTGAGTCGCGCAACATATTCGGTGTTGGTGATGAAACAGGTTCGATGTTTTGAAGTCTGCCAAACAGAAGCTTCGCGCAAGTAAATAATAAGTGTTCTGGCATGAAAAAGCAAAACATTGGTCCACAATTATTGTAAGCCAATGGGATGGTACATTGTCAGTAGACGGCCTGGTTCGTTTAGTAGACAGCACGCTGGTATGGCGAGCAACCCGCGCGGCTTCGTCTGTCCTGAATCGAGGGCAAGGTTGGAGCGAACGAATCGGACCGAAGAATCAACCGAACCAACCAATAAGGTTTGTAATCAGAATAACCACTCGGGAGAGCTGGTTGTGAATACCAAGTTCATTTCATTCAACCATTAGCCCTAGCACTTCTGTGCTTTGATTTTGGTTTCTTTATCGCAGTATCGTCCGACTGAGGGCAGAATGAATAGAAGTATAAAGTGAAAAGAGCCGAAAACAAAGTAATAAACAGAAATCATGAAGCAGGAGACCGAATGCAACTACACTACTGGCCGCGACACCTAGCTACATCACTTAATGTCTTCAGCCACCTGGTAGGCGGGTTTCGCGGACTCCACATATCCTACTTGGCCAAGTATACAGTGTACAACAATTCGGGAAGGGTACCTTGGCAAATGAAGGGCTACCAGATGGGAAAGTGATCCCGGGTCTGTATTGTCCGAAGTCCACGATGATAACCGTTTGACCACTGCCGGTTGAACGGATTTAACTGCTGCAATGTACACCCGGCCCTTGACAGACAATCGGTTGTCCCGCCAGCGCCACAGATGGCTGAGGTTGACAAAAGTGGGCCACTAAGATTATGGGCCAGGTTTAAGCTATGACCACCATGCACCATAGATTAGGTGTCGTTTTTGCACTAATAAATCGAGATGGTTCGGAAGCAGAATGATTTTCTCACTGGAGATAGTGGATGGCTACATAACAATAATATCATCCGGTGAAAAATTAAAACATTTAGTCATCGGCAGCAGTGCCAATTCGAGGAGTTTCAAAAATCGATCGCAAATTGGAATTGATTATGTGAAAAACCATGGCGCTTGGATGATGAGGAGCACATTCCAGAGGTTGCTGAGAAGCTGGGACAATAAACTGGCTGCCAAGGATCGATGAATTATTTTATTGTTGGACAGTTACGGTGCTTATTCGAAACTGTATTTGAGTCATCATTATTATCATTCTCTCTGTAACATTTACTATGTATGTGAACATGATGTAGCTCGATTTAAGAGACGACGCACCTTCTCAAAGGCTACTAAGTCCATATTCTTGCTAGACAAAACTAAAAGGTTCTCAGATTTTGTTCAACGCTTGCGCGAATCAGTTACAGCGCAGATGTTGTTAGTTTGATTCCACAAAACCGTTTCGATAGTAAAAGATGAGAATTCCGGGTATTAAACGATCCTTTTGTCCAAGTTTTATGTATAGAATGGTTGAAAGACGAAAATTACGTACTTCTGGCAAGCACCACTTTCAAAATGGTACTACTTATGTGACTGCTTTCTTTTTTCTCTGTCCCTGAATGCAATTCTTCTCAGTAAGAAACCATTTGAGTGGTCCCAGCTAGTGTTTCTCGATAGGGATTTCTGTACTTGCGAAACCCGAACAACTTATTGAACCGTAATTTTTCACCAGACTTAATTGGGATTTGAAGTTATGACGCTTATAAATGCAGACAAACTCTAAAACGGACTCGTTTAGATTGATCAACAGTACGCACGAAGACTAATGGATTCGTAGACAGTAACCTGCAAAGGGACCGAGTAGACACTGTACGTGATCGTCGATTGTTGATTAGGAAGCTCGCTCGTTTTTGCCAGTCAATCAGTTTTGTAGGCGACTATTCTGGCGTAATCTGCTCCTGTATTTGTGTGAACGAATGACTCTGTATCGATCGTACGTCATGTGTGTGGGGGAGAGTTAACTGGGTTAATCGAATGGACGATCGTGGGCAGAGATGTGCGCCTTTGCTACCACAATGGTAAAAGGAGATAGCCGACTGATATGGGTCGTTGAATCTAGATATTCATTAGCTGTGCTCAATTTTAGCATTCAGATGTGATTGCCAACCAAGTTTAAGGTAAAATTCAATATCTCTATGATTTACCAATCTTCGATTTAGTTTATTTAAAATTGCTTTTAGGTTTCTCAAAAAAAGCATTGTTCATCCATTTTTCCGCGGCACTACTTATGTTAGCCATAAATTGGTTTGATTTTCTGCACTCACCACCGAATTTGCAATCGCTGTCTGTTAGCTCGTGATCATCATCAGTTGTTCATTTAGAATTTCACTCAAACCCAAAGTAAATGACAGTTTTTTGTTGTCCAAAGATGAGTTCCATCCGGGCTAAATGACCGGAGTAACTCAAGGCGGAAGCTATTTTACAGCGCATTGCGCTCTTCATATGTTCATTCTCTCAGAACGAAAAATCACTACTGTATTTCTACCGACTTTCTCCTGAGGGTTCTGAGCTGCAATCATTGTTTTTATTCGTTATCAGCTAGAACTATATTTCCGTACTGCGCTTGCCCGTGTACTTCATTGTACTTCTTTCAATTTCTTTCTTTTTACTTCCATGCAGAACAAACAGTGCAACAGTTGCGCCAGTTGCTGGCTGAGTTCACACTTCCGGAATTCTATGAGGTATTCGGCATCCAGCACTGTAAATGTGCTCCCATAAGTGCATTCCCCCACTTCCGACCAGGTGAACGTTCTGGTTTGATCGTCGGAGGTACAATGGCACCGCCCGTCGCTATTCCTTTGAGTCATATCACAGTGACCAGTGCGTCAGGGAGCATCGCATATGGCCCACAAACCTTCCTAACCACTAAGGGCAGCAGTGAAAGCATAAGCAGCAATTGTAGTGCCAGTACTAGTGGCTCGGGTTTCTCTGGGCCGCGAGTAGATGAGATGATCAGAGCCACAGGAACATTGCTAACCAATGATCAAGTGGATTACGGCGCATCTGATCCGCGCAAAAAATCATCGACGATTCCCGTGGGACCACCGACCATTGTCCTAGTGGATGAAGATTCTCCCACGAACAAGCACATTCAACCGGACTCGTGCGACCAGGTGATTGAGGATCCGGTATCCACAACCTCATTTGAATCTCCGCATCATGTGGTCCAACCAAGAGCATTTGGTCCGACTAACTCTATCTCAGCCACTGGTTCCTATTCTGGTTTCGGCCTCTCGCTGCGTGGTGGTGTAAGTCATTATCGCATGAACAGTGCAGAAATTTCTACGGTGCACACTACTCATACCTATCCGCGCACGGCGTCCGTTGAAGTTCCGGGCATGTATTCCACCTCAAACACACTCAATCCTGTTGGCGCAATTTTGCCACCAGGGCTTGTGCCAAACGCACCGGTGACCACGGAAGGTTTCGACAGGCCGGAACGCCTTAGTCTCAATTCTTTGGAGTTCCTTACGGACACTTTGTTAGAAATCATGAGTTTAGTCATCAAGGAGGTGCCGGAATTCACACACTGGTTGGATCAGTGGACTCATCTGGCTAGAAAGTGAGCTTATGTGTTGTTTCACTCGATGTGCATTAGATACTCGCAAGTGTTTTTTGTGAGAACAGAAAAAAGACAGGTAGCGAGATGGAAGCACTTCGTTTACTCCTGACCACGAACGTAAAACATGTCAGTGTTTATACGGCACGGTGGAGACGTAGATGTGACAGTAAAGTCGGAATGATCGAAAAATCTTGTAGTGCGTACGTTGGGCAGGGCGAGGTAAGCAAAATTTTTGGATCAATCGCTTTTGTTTACAGAGTGCTGGCTGATGCACATGATAAGCATCGCGTCACTGAATGCTAAAAGCTTCCATGTTGGATTGCGCAACAAGGCTTCGAAACATGGGGTCAGGTTAACTTTGCATGTATATGTATATTTACACCGGCTTGAGATCAAGCAAGGCGCCAACGCAACAACAACAATTACATAATATGATTCATCATGCAGCTTCAACGCTGAACTCACCATTGAAAACCATGTACAGCTGTTTCATCCTTGTTGGGAATCATCACCGGTTGAGCGTTGAAGCTGCTTGATGAATCATATTATACAAATCTAATCTCCTACTATTCAATTGCAAATTACATAATAGGGAACGGGGCGTACGATACAGAAAAACAGACAGTTAGTGTGTGAGAGAGAGAGAAAAAAGAAAAAAAGAAAACGCTATTTTTTGCTTTTCATCGTACACTTGTCATTTTTTACTAGAATGACGTTTTGTTATTTCAGTGCACGAGAGTTCGGCAGGCAGACAGCACAGCATTCGTGCCACTAAGTTCTATTTTGAGCCATGTCCCTCAACTTCTCGAACCAATGACAATCCTCATCCCTTGGGCCCCAACCAGGGAGGCGGGAATCACCAACCGAAACCGATGCTGATACTAGCTTCCTTACACCTCTTCGCCAACTCATGGCCTGACCACCACGTCGCTTTTTCCAGCTTTTCTCAGCACGTGCGAATGGAGCACGGGAAGGCAGACGATGAGCAGGCATTCGTAAAACGCGACCGAGTCACCGGAGGCGGTGTAGAGCGACCACTTCGTTAATAGAGCGGATATCCGTGCCTAACGCACGACGACACACCTCGTCATTACTCACCCGATGTTCCCACCAGATGCGAGCAATATTTCGGAGACATGGGTTGTCGAACACGGAAAGGCGTCAAGCATCCTCAACGCGAAGTGACCAGTTCTCGCAACAGTAGAGGAAAACACTACAAACTGTGGCGACGTACATCCGACTCTTAAGAGAGGGCCGGATGTCGTGGCGACGTCACAGGTTTGCGAAAGTTGCTCTAGCTCTCACTATGTGTGAATTGATCTCCTTCCCAACACCACCTCCAGCTGTTGTCAAGCTTCCAAGGTACTGATCACCACAAAGGATGAGTGCAGGCACAGACACCTGCCAATCTTGCAAAAGCACTTTGCACTTGGAAGGCGTAAAGTGCATACCATATCTGGATACCTCAGTCGCCAAGCGGCCCAAAACATGTTGCATTACCTGTGCATTATCAGTGAGCAAGGCGATATCATCAGCACATTCCAAGTTAAAAACTCTTTTCCCTGGGAGGAGTTCACCCCCACCGTTTGGAAGACCAGATAAGGCACTCCATTGAACATCCTCTATCGCAAAGTTGAGGAGAAATGGGGATACGAGGCACCTTTGTCGAACTCCATTGGAGACGACAAAAGGTCCTTACCCGACCTTGGGTGTGACGATACAACACTTTCGAGGACTGATACATACTTCTCAGGTACTTCATTTCTCAACAAACAGTTCCATAGTGCAGTCCTATTGATGGAATCGAAGGCTGCGCGAATGTTCAGGAACACGATGAGTGTCGGTCTTTGGAAAGTGTGGCGGTGCTCTAGCAGTTGTCGGAGGGTGAAGATTTGGTCGACACATCCACAACCAACATGAAATCCAGCTTGCTCCTCGTGAGTCTGCTCTTCACGCGTTTGGTGAAACCCACGAAGTATGACAGACGCAAGCAGCTTAGAAGCTATTGGGATAAGGCTTACACCGCTATGGTTGACGCAGTCACTGCACGAGCCCCTCTTAAAGATGGGGACAACAACCGATTTCTCCCACAAGGACGGAACTTGCTCAGAATTCCAAACTTTTGAAAACAAAACACAAAGTTCTCTAACGAGCTGCACTCCACCATCTTTGAATAGGGCTAGGGGTGGGTACCATCGGAGCCCGGCGATTTAGCCTGGATTTCTTTTCGGATCTCCGCCTCGGTAGGTGGATCTGTCGAAACGCACCACTGGGCAGGTGCCGGAAGAGCTGCAGGAGAGGCCAAGATTGGGGGCCAGCTAAACTGTCTGCAAGTGCTCCGGCCAGCGTTCGAGACGCCGCTTCTGATTGTGAATTGGCTAATCGTCAGCCTCACAGATTGTTTTTTCCACATCTAGAGGTTTCCTATCAGTGACTGGAGTGAGATAGAACAGCTTGCGGGAATTTTCATGGTGATAGCACGTCCCATCTGTGATGCGCGTTGCGACCACCAGGTTTCGCGGTCCCTACGAAGACTCGCGTTAAGTGCACGTCTCTTCTCGTTGTTGGATTGCGCAACAATGATTTAAAACACTGAGTCAGGTCAACTTTGTGACCTGATGCAATTAAGTGTCATGCCGTCGAAAAAGCCGGCGGTTTTACGTCATCGTGTATTACCCCAGCGGATTGCGTCATCAGTTTTGACTTCCATTTTGATGTGTGTTCTGACGCTGGCTGAATTAAGCAGTGATCCGTCCTGCCAACCTAAACGTCACCGCAGCTGCAAGTGTACTGGTAGACAACTTGAGACATTGGGATCAGCAAGACTGCTCAAATGATTTTGAAAACACAACCTTTTGTTCTTCTACAGCAAACGCAACAGCGTCGCTGTGTATGTATCTTAGAGTTGATTTGAGATTTCGATTTGTTTGATCAAGTAAGTGGCCTCCTTTAAAAGGCCGAGTGACAATAACTTTCTTCCCTTCGACGTTCATTGTTTCCTCGCGCACCAGTCGGCTTCTGGTGTTGTTTGATAAAGTTTTTGCAACTGATCTTCTGGGCTCTTTTGAACAGAGTCCCTACCAATCCATGTTTGTAAGCTACCGGAATGAAGCCAGAGAGTAGTAAATAATGTCCTGCCCTTTCTTGCTCTTCGGTGGACTCTGCGCTATAAAGTTCCATCCCGATGCCTAGTTAATAAAATATCTAAGAAACGCAGACGGTTACCACGTTCTTCTTGATAAACAGAGTGATTTGGATGAATTGAGTTAAGAATGTTAACGAAAGGAATGAAATGGTCCTCAGTCGTAAAAATTAAATACCACCCACTTATCGTCTGTAAAATGGAAATTGGGAAATATTACCACACAATTATTTTTCCATCATCCCCAGGATTACGTTTCCCAAGGTTGGACGCAGAGGGCTGTCCATGATCGCACCATCAATTTGTGTGTAGGCTTTTCCCTTGAAATCAAAATGAGTGTTTTCTGTGCATTAAAGAATGAAGTCTTCAAAGTATTCGGTAGGAATAGGTAAACGAAAGTAATGCCAAGAAATAAAATCACATGGATAATCTATTGTCTCACGCAAAGACACCCTTGTAAAAAGTGATTCAGCATCAACCGAATACATTTTGTCAAGACTCACTGAAACTGACAGTTCGAATGAGTCTAGTAGACAAAATAGTGTTATGTATTTCCGAACGGGGGTAAGAATCTCGACGAGCCACCGGGCAAGTTTGTGAAAAGCCGAGTTTTGCATGCATAATATCGGCCTCAAAGGGGCTCCAGACTTGTGAACTTTGAATGATCCTCTCAAATAAGGCGTCTGTATTCCAAGTAGTTTTAGCTTCTTGTATGTATTTTCAAAAATCAATCCGTGTAGGAGCAAAATTTGGAGTCGTCTCGATTTTTGTCTCTGTCGGCATATTCTCCGGGGCAGTGTCCAGTTTTTGTATTTTCTGTAATTTAATTCAATTTTCTTTCGTTTGTGACAATATTTTCAGAAGCCATTGAAAATACCCTGAGAAGATGATTCTTTTGAAGACATTTCATTTCAACGGTTGCGTTATGTAATCAGAGGTGATGGGGTAATCCGGCTGCTCCAAATAAAAGATACCATACGTGTGCCGGAAGTTGATCGTTTACGTCTTCTGTTTTTGAATTGCATTCATGTCTTTTCTTCGAGAGAGTAACGCCTTTCAGTTGCAACGGAACGAAGCGTAACTGCTTCACTTTGATCTGAAAAACTTTCCAATTTTGTTCAAGCATCCGCTTATATCGTCCCAATGATCCGCTTCTAGTAGCGGAAATAAACAATGTGCACTGAGTTACACCGAATGTATCATCCAATCCTCACATTCTAGATTCGCTTTCCAACACAATCCAGCCCTGCAGCCCAGAGCAATCATAGTACTCGGTTGCATTTGCAAAAGGTTTACGGATACCGATATCAAACAGCTTTTACGCATCATGTCCCAAGCATTGGAGTCTTATGCAAATGAACTAGATATGGAGAAAGATCTGCGCCATCGGACAATGGACACCGGTCAGGCGGGTGAGTTAGATCTGTGATCGAGCGCCTTTCTTGGTCCAGGTATTATATTTTGATAGTGTTAGCCGCACCTTGCTGAGTAATGATGATGATGGTGGTAATAAGCATAATAATATGCACCGAGTTGCAGTTAAATTAGTTTGATCTGCTCGAAAATTCGGTGTTGCATACAGTTGGGCGAATAGGACTCTCAGAAAGAATATCAGAGCACGACAACGTAGACTTCCGTGTTCTCAATAAAGTAACCGAAGTATCAGTTTCTTAGGCTGATTTACAGTCCTTTTGGTTACAGTGATAGATTATTGATTTATGATGAAACTAGACTGGACGTCAGTTTGACCAAAGCAACCAGAAGACGTAAATTGTAAAATAGTCTCATTCTTGTTTGGTATTTCTAATTGCAAAAGCAAAAGCATCGATAGTGGATTCGGTACGAATACGTTGTTATCAGACAAATGTTAAAGGAAGCCCAGAGGTGACTTCAGTGTGCAGAAAGGTGGACTTCAGTTTTTGGGTTGATACATTATCAGCAAACCAAATAATCTTCGCGCCAGAGTGTCTGCAAGTTACTCGGAATGCTGACTTCTTGTATGCTTGGTGACTTGCCAGCTAGTGTGCACCAAGGGTGTGAGTGAACGTCCCTCAAAGGAGAGTCCACTAAAGTAATTACTCCTACAGATTATGCAGTTATGAGAATGAATGAACAGATGAGTACTGGGTACGCATACCCGATGAACAACAATAGCTGCGAAATCGGTCGTGTGCTTCCGAGAAACTTTTTCCGCCCATGTTCCTGCTACTTCCAACATTAGAGCACTGTGTACGGGTTTACCTTTTTATTATATTTTTCAGGGTGGTGTACTAAGCTGAGTTTGAAGCGGACTGAGAGCGTTTTGAAAGCATATTTGTCGGTATGTTTTTGGGTTTGAAGCACAAAAGTAAATATAGGCATCATTATTTCAACCACATCCACAATTCACGGGTGATTGACTGTACAACATTGATTTTAAAATTGCAAGTAGACATTGATGATTACGCTTGCCTCTATCCTCTTCCGTTCTCAAATTCCACCAATCCGTCCACGAAATACCATCTGACTGTTTGGTAATAATCTTTTTAGGCTGGCTGGTCCTTCAAGCTGTTTGTTGTTTTTCGGACCACCAATCATTGGTGTTTTCTAAATGTCATCGGTTAGTCCTAACGATCCGATAAACCCCGGTTATATTTTTCCCTCGTTCATATCCGTGCGTATCCTGACAGAACTCTATTTGATCGAGGCCATCATCATCTGTTTGACACGTCTCCTTCCGCTGCTTCCGTCTGATTCGGAAACACACCAACCACTGTTCTGGGTCGCGCTTGGAGTGCTCCAACTAGATGAGGTATCCCTCTACGCAGCTGGTTTGGCTCTTCTGGAGCAGAACTTGCTCACTTTGGATCAACATGGTACATTTGATCATGATGTGAGTTACAGTAACGAAACGGGTCTCATAGACGTCCGGTTGAAAAAGAAAGTTATCATTTTCTTCACTACTGCCGTAAAGTAAAGCGGGTTGAGATAAACTACCTGGATTGGTGATGATTGAGTCATCATGAACACTGGGATGGATAGATATTGTTGGAATAGACTTCGTTTGTCCCTTTTTTGAATGCAGTTCGATAACAGTATGAAAATCGCTCGTTTTTAATATTTACTGTTGTATTTAACTTTATAGATTTACGATCAATGCAACTGGATTCGAACAAAGAAGCCACTACCGTCGTGCTTAATGAAAAACGTTAATTACGAGTGTTGTCGAGCTTCTCTAAACATCATGCTTTTTTGAATTTATCTCTCGCATACAGGATTCCACTTTGATAGGACAGTTTTCATAGAATAACTTCCGGTTCGACAGACAGGAAACATTCATTTTTTAGGCCCTTTAAATTCTAACAACATTCCACCAACAAGATTGATCGTCATTTTTTGCAGAATATATTAACCGCCGTGATGAGTTTTGCAACCCCAAAGTTACTAAAAGGAGTTTCTTCAGAAACTTCTTTTACGACTGACGTATTTTAGGAGTCTCCTAATTCTCACTGCTGTTCGTCAAGAGTAAACTGATGGTCAAAACGATTTGCGATACGATTCGGATATTTTTGCGGTCTCAGCACGTAGCCACCTTTGTTGTTCAATCAGCCGAAGGCTTGCGCAACTTATTTTTCTCCACTCTCGTCTGCAGTGGTGCATGGAAATCTAACACCAAATCTCCTTGAATATTTACTCCTAATACACATAAAGTGATTTACAGTAAAAGAGAAACCCCATAGTCAAAGGATATACTGTGACGAGTATGTGTGTGGGGATCATTCGAGTAAGTTTCAGTTTGTTGGCCCTGCTTTTGAAAATAGAAAGATTGTCGGTGGTGAGAAACACGGAAATAGGGGAAGTGTTCCGAAGCGTTGCGGTTCGGGGAATGTAGGAAGACAGGAATAAATAAGTTCGACATCTAGGGACAGAGACCTGATACGGATGGTTGACCGCCTGCATACGAGATGAACGAGAGAAATTCATAGGAATGGGAGTTGTCGAGGCGAGTTCTGATGAACAAAAGCCGGAATAATAACGGTAGAAAGGAGATAGTGAAGCAACTTCTCGGCGATGGGCAAGCGACTGATGAATCGGACGGCCTTTCTTTGAACCCGATCAAGAAGACAGCGATGGACGAGGCTCCACCCCATACTTGACTGCAGTATTCAAGAGTCAGGCGGATTTGAGCCTTGTACAAAAGAAGAAGGTGAGCGAGTGTTTATAAAAGCGTCTGGCGCAGAACAGAAAACCCACTTTGCACGCAACGTGGGAGGCAAGCGAAGACACAAGAGGAGACCAACAGATAAGTAAACTTATGGGCAAGCCCTGTGAGGAAAGTGACTCTGTGGAGCGAAGGGAAGTCGAGCCAAAATTCAGGTGAGGAGAATTAGGGAGATGTTTAAAGGAAATAGAATGGAGAGTAGTTTTGGAAGCAGTAGACCTTCGTTCCAAACTCGGTCAAAGGCTTTTGAGATGTCCAGCAAGACCAAGTGAGCTCCACTGTGGCTGTCAAGTACGGCCGACCAGGATTGTGAGATGACCGCTAGTGGGTCGCCCGTAGAACGTCGGGAGCGGAATCCATATTAACGATCACTCAGCAGACCTTTACGTTCAAAGAACGGATGCAGTTGACCGAAGATAATGGTTTCAAAACTTCTGAAAGCACAGAAGTGAGAAAGACGGGACGATGGTCGTTGGGAGTCAGGAGAGTCGCCATATTTGGGATAGGAAAAATGCCGGCCTTCTTCCACGAAGAGAGTAAAGTTCCTCGATTGCGGGGAGAAAGGAATAGAAAAAGTAAAATAGAGGCTAACTCTGTAGCACATTTTAGGACGATAGGTGGAATACCATCCCGACCGGGTGGTTTCGAAACATTCAAACTACTCAGAACTTGACGTGCTTTTATGGTACTTATTACAGGAAGAAAATTGTGGCTGGGAACGTGAGAAGGCAGATAAGAAGTAGGGCTGACAGACAGAGTGGAATTTCAGGCAAAGACCTCGGCCTTATCGAGAGGGTCGCAGACCAGAGAGCCAAAGAAATTGCAAATGAGAGGAAAGTCGGAAGGGCAGAAATTACGGGAAACCGCCTTTTCAGGGGACCAGAGTGGTCTACTACCGGTTGCGAGTGAGACTAGTCGTTCAGCTTTGAGGCTTACGAAATGTTTTTTAGCTCTGTTTATGGTGAACGAGCATTTGTCCCTAATTTGCACAAAACGAGGTCCAGATATTTTGAGAGGGCAGTGAGAGCTGGGTATGGGTCCTGTGGGTGAGTACGCGTAGTTGAACGAAAACCATTATTCGTGTAATTTGTGAAGTTCATAATTGATGACAGAACTGGCAACCCAACCCTGAAACTTGGAGTGGAGAACCACACCAGGTTTCAGTAGGTTGGGCGTGGTAGTGAACCCATGCAAGTTGTTTTTTCTTCATCCCAGTCGAATATGTTCATTTTTTCGCACACCACAGCTTGTTGTGATATCATTTTTTACCGAATAATCCGAAAAGCGTGTTGCCATTCACACGAAGAAAATTCAGTATGTTTATCACAAGTACAAGTGTTCAGCTGGCTCACATGGTGTCATCCCTCTCCTCTCTAATGAAGTAGCGAAATTTTTCAATGATACGTTCTTCAGCGTGGCGAGAATAAACGGGTTATATAATGGACCTTGAAATTCAGGTCACGCATTAGAAAAAAACCTTTTCCTTCAATGAGGCAACCATTCACCGTGAATTGTCTGTTGAACTGTTAGATAACATGGTATTCTCCAAATATGTTCGCTTAAGTTTCGCTTTTTTCTGTTAGGCAGATCATTCAAAAAAAAAAAGAGTTTTTTCATTCATTTATTACGGACTAAAACCATTTTTGGTGAGACCTACCCTTGTTTTCTAACGATAAGCCATATTCAACATTTAACTAATTTCGGACGTCCGAACTTCGGACTAATTTAATATGATCAAGGTCACACAATTTCACTAACCAACCGATCGCAGCAGGACTAACGTTACTAATATCAAGTTCTGTAAAATTTTGTATTTCTATCTTGTGTAATGATGCAATACGAAATGTTTGGGGAAGAGGAATTATTTGCGAAGAAAAATGTTTGTCCAGCAGATTTCTACAACATATGTGCGTAATCATTTCATGATGTTTGTCATTTTATATTGGTCGCCTTTCTGAGCCTCTTACTACATAATCAATAGTTAAATGCAATCGGTTCCCCTAAAATTTAGAAGTACGAACATTCGTGGATTAAGAAGTAACATTGACTATGTGCATCGATTTCTTGAATCTTCTTCGCTCACCCCTCCCTGGTCCTGTTTTTTTCGTAACTCTAATTTCTCCTTCTCGTGATACAACCCATCTTCATTTACCCAACTGTCTTCTCTTTCAATCATTCTTTCTTTAAGGCGGGTGTCAGTGTATACATCCACAAATTTGTCACAGCATTTCGCCTATCCAGTTTTTACATTTACAACAAGGAGTTCCAGTTCATATGGATAAAATCCTAATTTAGCTATGATGGTTCTCTCTTGGATCGTTGTCGCAGGCTGCGGACGATATTTTGATAAATGACCCTAGTTCCAACATTACCGTTTTAGGGGGCTTTAATGTCCGCAACAGCGACTGGCTTACACATCCATCCGGCACCACTACCCTGGGACGCGAAACGGAAGCGTTTGCCGTCGCAGCTGGTCTGTTTCACCACACGGACTCTCGATCGTCCTGGTGATCGAGCACCATCGACCTTCTTTTAACATCCAACCCATCGTTTTAATCCACAGTTTCTCGCTCACCTGGCCTCGGTAAATCAAATCGTTGTCTGATCAAGTGCCTACCACCAAGTTGATCCCACCCGCCAGCGGTACTTTCTTGTGTTGCGACTCTGCAGATTGCAATGCGGTGCGTGATTTTCTCTCGTCCCCTCCGTGGTCAGAATATTGCTTTGCTTCCGATTCAAATAATTCTGCCAGGAACGTTTCAGAAACTATACATCAAGGCATGTATATGTTCTTCCCCCGCTGCTCCAAACCCGGAAGACTAAAATCCCCCGAATAGTTCACCCACGTATGTATCCGTGCAGTGCAGAAGCAAAAGGTTACTTTTAGGTACTGACGCCACCCCCAAACTCAGTGCTCAAATGACTGCTACTTACGAGCGCGGAACAAATGTTGTAAAATCATGCTGAAAGCCAAAAGCAAATTTGTTCTCCATGAAGGTTAGGAGTTGGCATCATGTCCCTCCGGTGGCCGTTTCTTCTCAGTTCAGTTCAGTTCATTCAACCACTAACCTCGCATTTCCAGCATCGTCGAGTCAATGGCAAAATAATAGAAGCATGAAGTGAAAAAGAGCTAAAAGCAGGGTGGGAAACGGAAGTCACCAAGACAAAGGAAGGGTTCGAATGCAACCACGTCACTGGCCGCAACACTTAGCCATATCGCTTAATGTCTCCAGCCATATGGCAGTCAGGTCCCGTGAACCCCACGTATTCTACTTGGCCAAGTCTAATGGTCAGGAATTTCATATCTTTCTGTCATGTCATAGACTGACCACCTCAGTCTACCTCCAAACCACAATATACCTTGGAGAACAGCGTACGCAGAGGAAGCCTGTCGGTGAACATGTGTAACACATGTCTCAGCCAACTCAGCCTGTTCGAACTCAGTGCTTGTTCTAGTGTCTGACCACTAGTTCCCGACACCTTGCGTTCCCTCTGGCCCCTCGCGAAGGCTATTTCCCGCAATATTTTTCCATCTTCAATTCCACCTATCTCAAATTTATTAAGAACATATGTATCCGATTCGTCGGAAAAAGTTCGATTTTTTGCAACCATATTTGTGTCTAACTCCACTCTGCCATACCCCTACCGTACTTTCTCCCTCGACCTCTTTTGAGCTTTTCTTTGATGCCAAAGTCACTACCAGAAAAGTCCGTCAAGTTCTGCGTTCACTTGACACAGAAACCTTATGGCCTGGATGATAATCCCCCCATTCTTCTGAAAAACTGCACCAGAACTTGTGCCTGTTTGCTGTCGTCTATTCAGTCAGTCTTTAAAAAATAGTGTTTCTCTCATATTGGAAGACTGCACATTTTCCCCCATCTCAACGCGTGGCGATACCTCCCAGTCTTATAACTAATGACCACTTTCCCTCACGCCAGCTTTATCTGAAGTTATGGAAGCCGTTATTGCAATACTACTTCTGTCGCATCCGGAACGATATGCACTCATGAGTGACCGCCAGTATGGGTTTGTCGTCACAGATCCATACATAAATCTCGCATATCTGGTCCGATGCTTTGAACAATCACAGTGAACCGCGTTCGGTGTCGCTAGATATCTCCAAATCCTTCGATCAGGTGTGGCAGGAAGGTTATAAAACTACCTCGATTTGTGTTCTCACTTGATCTCATTTCCTGGATTCGTTGTTTTCTCAGTGGACGCTCCGTTGCGATCCGAGTCGACGGGGTTTGTCAAACGTACATCAAGTAAATGCTGGTGCCCAAAGTTTCTTACAGTCCGCCACGCTGTTCTTGTTTGTCATCGACGACCTTTCCAACACTTTCAACCTTGTTCATACTTTTGCCGATGGCAGCACCCACCGCTGCTTTGTTTCCTACCCGTCCCTGTTTGTGTGTCGTTGAATTCCGATCTTGGTCGGATTACTTCTCAAGGATCAGACAATGGTGTTTCCTTCAGTACCGCAAGAAACTTTTAGTTTGTCCATTTTCCTAAAACAAGATTTGTACTTCACAACCCTCTCGACTCCACTACTCTCCATCATGCATGTTCCTCTCTTCTTCATTGTCTTTCTTTCTCTAGTTCACTTTCTTGGTTTTCTTTTTCTTGCCCGGCGTTTTCTTCACCCGCCCAACTTTTTTTTCTTTACAGGGCCCAAATTCACCCTACTCTTCAACACTGTAGTCAGTTTAGGGTGGAACCTCGTCTTCACCACTAACGCTCCTCAATCGTACCCAGTGCAAAACCATCCACCTCATCGGCTACCGCACTATAACCTCAACTTTGCAATCACTAGCCCATCACCGGGCAGTTGCTTCGCTCTCTCCTTTCTACCGGTATTACCATGGGTTTTGTTCTCAGGAACTTGGCTCTGTGGTCCCTGTTCCTCCCATTCTCAATTGTCTTTCCCGTGCGCAGGCAACAAACCATCCATATGGAGTGATTATCCCAACCTTCCGCACTATCAATCTCACCTCTTCATTTTTCCCGCGAATTGCAAAAATGTGGGACACCCAACCCTCCTCTGTATTTCTTTCATATGATCTCCCCAATTTCAAGTGCAGGATCAGCGAACTGATTTTTACACGTCCGATCCCAAATATATTCCCTATTGTACAGTAGTTCTTGAGACAGATTTATTCCTCCTGTTGTAAGTCACTTTTATCCTGTAATAAAATCTCACGGTTTCAATGCATGGTGATGCATCATATCTGCTCCGGGGTTATCTGATGATCATTTTTAATTAAGTTCCCCAACCGCAGATACCTCCATGTAGTGAAAAGCTATTCTGAACAAATCCATGCTTGACAAACCTCATTAGCTCGAGAAATCAGTTGCGCACTGCCCATCGGATTATTTTCATCAACTTTGAAGGACGTTACTGATCACAAATTCCTGTGTTTGTTCCTACCCCACCATTTGGTTATCTTATTTGTTTTTCCTCTGTCTGTTTCTTTTCCTCCTCTACGTGGCGCGTGCACGCACATAGTCGCTGCAAACTGTCATGATGCGATGTCGTGAACAGTTCATTCTGCAGTATAAACAAATGGACCACGCTGTTGGATTGAGTTTCCGAGACAGTTTTCATTTTGCCCTCGTCGGTCACTTACTCAAAGGATTCCGACATCCGGCCCCCAAAACAGTGGCCCGAACAATTCGAGTATTGAACACATTGTTAGGAATTGTCGCCAAGCCCGTGAATCGGTAAGTGTCCACCTCTCGTCTCGTGTATCCCATCTTCATGTGGCGGCTCGACGCATTTGATTCCTCGTATCTGATCGTGCAGATGTTCGAATTAGAGCCCAATCAAGATGGATAGATATATTAGAGCAGTTTCTGTCTAATCTTCCTTTGATTCCAATTTATTCTGACCCCTGTTTTAATCTGTATACAAGTAGCAATCAAAGCTAGAGCACAAAAGTCTAAGTTCGTTGATGATCCGTCCGGACTAAAACAATGTTTTTTACTTCGAATTGTTTGCTCTGTGCTCAATAAATATGTTGACACAATTTAAGGTAAGTTAGATTGGATAGGCAGTATCACGTACACTGTCTCCATTACCTTAGCAGCCATTTAGCATTTATTCGGGTGAGGAATCATGTGGTTGGTTTTCCATAATGAGTGAAACAAACACAAACTTATCCTTGGGCTTGTTAAGGGCTAATGTCGCCGAACTGTTATAAAGGTGAAGCTGTTTACTGGGAACGCGAATTAGTTGCTTGAGCAGTTGTTTACTGAAAGATGAGAGCTTGAGTGAAGCAGGGTGTCGGAGTGTCATAGTCAGTCTGTTGGGCGTTCCATAATTTTGTTTCATTCTGAGGATTGCACCACTGAGACTTGAAAAAATTAATTTGGATTGTTATTTATATGCTTTATGCACCCGAGGATGAATATTCAGCTGCCATATAACCACTATACTGCAAAAATCACCAGTAAAACAAAGCGATAAGAAAAACATTTAACGGAGTGAGTTGAGAAAATCGGTGGTCATCGAATGTGGGTTGGTGAGGAAACAATCGACGTAAGGAACTACAGAGGACTCAAGCTCTAGTGCGAACAAGCGTATGTTTGTACTGGGATGAAGGGGCAGATGTTGATATGCAAGTGCTAAGATCGAGAGGAACGGGGCATTTGTTGTCATCCAAGATCTTACGGGAGGAATTCAGGCATCTCTTATGATGTCGGGTTGCAATGAAGTGAATGAGCAGATTGTAAGTGATGCCACCATGTCGGGACAAGTGTTTAAGTGACCTGACGACAGTTTTTAAACCTTTCGCAAACATTCCGGGGAATATGACGGGCGGAGTATATAGCCAGTGCAGAAGGATGTATGAAAATACGATACGTCTTACCAAGTGAAACGGAGTATAAAATTACGTGAGTCGTGTCAAGTTAAAGGTAAGTTGTCGAACTTTCACGAACACTACCGCGACAGGAACTTTCCGGGTAAGGTCACGGCTGATGATTACACCGAGGTACTTGACGAAGGGTACTCCACTTATTGATTGTCCATTGATAACTCTATCTGGATTGGATGCCATTAGGTTGGAGTATTGATGGATTCAATGGAGAAAAAACAATATCAGTGCACCTTATATTTATATTTGGCCAGAATGTTGCGTAGACAGATGTTCGCATTTCAGTCAGAAAAGATTGGCACTTGGCAGCTCGTCGAATCAAAAGGATGAAAAAAGGACGATTACATATCAAAATTGCAAAGAAATTCGGCCGATACTCGTGCCTGGTTTGTGAGGATGGACCAGATAAGGAACCATGGAGTTTCCGTAGATGGATTGAAAGGAGGAACGAGTAGAAGCTAGAGTTACACTTGGGTAGATCACTGTGTAAAGGTTGAGTGCTGTCTGCAAGGATTTTGTGAGCGGACTTTCACTTGGGGCCAGGTGTGATCCGCACAACTTAGCAGATAATTCACTTAGGGATATGAAAGATACCCAACTGATAATAGATAGAACTCGGCGAAGAATTTTAAAATCTTTCTTCAGTAGACCAGGAAAAGTAACAGGGGAACAATAAAGTAGGACAGGAAAAATACATTGATAGACGAAAAGGGAAGTAGCACTCTGTTTAACATTAAAAGCTTTCGGATTTGGTAAGATAACGGACGTAGTTCCTTCACACCGTTTGAAATGTGAGTTGACGACTTCAAATTTGCATCGACGGGGATTCCTAAGTATTTGACAGAACCCATTCTAGTTAGTGGTTCTGTGGAAGGGACAGATGGATCACAAGGATAAGCCGATCGAGAAAGGGTAAATATGAATTCAAAGCATTTGGTCCCATCTAAAGTTAAACCAGATCGAACAGAGAAATCATAAATATGAGAGAGATTACTGGAAAAGTTATTGAAATCCTGCGTTACAGAAACAGCTTGACAGAGTCACATCATCGGCAAGTTTAAATAAGTGTGCAAGAACACTGGATGAGAGGTCGCTAATGTAAGTGGAAAATAAATAGGGATCTTCATCCTGAGATATCGGCCCGAAGACCAGTTGCCGAGCTCAATAGCTGTTTGTTATAAAAGGAGAAGTGTGAAGCTCTTAGAGTTTTGCATCCCGAAAATCACATCATCGGCGTATTTAATAAGGAGACAATCGACATCAACTGGCATGAATGGTATATGAGCAAAAAACAAAAACGGTGGTAGGATGACAATCTTGACGACGCCTTATGAAGAGGGAAGCACAGAAGACGTTCGACCACAGTATCGTGTAAATTGTTGTCCCTTGGAAAAATAGTGAAATCAAAGATTAATTTCGGTCGGTTCAGCATATTTTAACCTTAAGCCAGGGACTGTGTTTAATAGCATTATCGACACTGAACTCCACGTTGTCTAATGGATCTTATCTTACTTTGTGACTGTCTGGATAACTGCCAACATACCACCATTGGTCTGACTCCCTTGTTTTGCTATCATAAGGGATATGATTACACTGAGTTATTTGGTATAGCCAATACGCGCATATTTCAGCTTGGATTTTATTTTACTCCTGTAAATAATCACTTCTCTATTTGATGTATATCCCCAGAATCTCAGTAAACGAATACGTAACACCTAACCATGTGCTTCTCTATTTCTGGTTATTGTTGTCAAATTTCACGTGATTCCTGATACAGCATGTATAATTAAACTGATTCTGTTCTTATTTAATCACTCACAGAGATAAGTATCAAGTAACCAAAGACAGTGTAGCCTATTTGGCTGCACTTTTGCCGGTGTCCGAAGAAGTACGTAAACGCTGTCGTCTCAAGTTTCGTGTCCCGGGCACTTTGGCCGGGCCGAGCGAACAGTCTCATTCCGGACAACATCCTTCCACTATGCATCCCAATTCATTCTCCGGAGTCACTGCCGTCGGTGGGCCTCCACCCAAAGGTATTCCAGTAACTACGGGTGCAGATTGGTGTGGCTCCACGGAGAGTTTGCAGGATGTTCCACCGGGACAAATTGGACGTCTGGCTCACACCACCCAACGCTCCGGAACTGCTGCTGGAGGATTTCTTCGCACTCTGCTTCCTACTTCTATGAGTCCGAACGCTTTGGCTGGTCGGTTTTCTCGTTTTCGAACTGAGAACTCGAATGGAATGTATTGGGGCGCAAATGCAGCGGTATGGGATCGATCAATATGCTCTTTGGATTACCAAAGTCCGCCGGCTCGCTCAGTCTATAGTCGCAGCACAGTGGCGAATGCGGATGGGGTGAGTCTTTCGTCTGACTTTTGCAAGTGATTGGATTGCTCGCATTATCATATTTCAGTCTTTTTCACCAGAAGGGCTGGCGCCACTCCAATTCTCAAGTGAGGAATCGATTCTATGCTCTGGTCGAAGAGATATGGTAAACTAATTGCGAACATTAGATGATGATATTCTTACAGGTTTACTCGTGCACGTTTTGTTCTCGTAAATGGCAGCATAAAAGCGGAATTGAATAATTGTTTATCAGTAGTAACTGACAAGTGGTGGCGAGGCTCTGGGACAATAACCCGTGTGGCCAATAATGCTCAAAATTCAGAAGAAATTTTGTTTTTACCACCACCAGCAAGTCACAGCCGTGACGGAATATGAGCCTCATATCGAAAACGAAACACAATTTATTTGCATGTAAGTGACCCACGTATAAGTAGAAACACAACGTTCACATACAACTATAATCCCCGGGCCTGTCTTCATTCTTCAGGATCTCACGCAGCCTCTTTTGCACGGAGTCCACCAAGTTGGTGATGAAATCATGTTCTATCTCATGCTCCACCACACGTTTCATTGTTTACACCAATGTGCAGTACGCGGTTAGTCCACCGATTTCTCACTTCCGAGCAGGGAACACGTTTTCGATTACGTTTAAATCTGGATTATTAGGAGATAATTGTATTAACTGAACTTCGAAGTTGTGCATACTTTCACAGGTTTGAGGACGAATAATGAACAAATAAATTGTTTTGCGTGAGTATATTCACGAACCACTCGTAAAACGTGGCACAGAGCGTTATCATGAACGACTATTACCCACCTAGATGGTATATTTACGTTGAAATCGCGGAATTTTTCAGTCAGCTGTGAAGATTTGCCCACCATTCAGGGTGCCTGTAGTTGAAGTCCACCAACAAGGCTGACCATGATTTATTCCGACCCAAATCAATAATTTTGGTCCTTGTTAAATCTTGATATTAAGTGAAACACTTTGTCAGGTGGATTTCTTACTACAATTGACTTTTTTCTGACCTTTCCGCTACCCGTCACACACTAAGCATTCACCTGAAGAACAAACTCATCGTCAAAAAGACAGCCGTCGTGATTTGAATCACCTGGTGAAATCAATACGTGTCTTTCTTTTTAAGACGTTCAGTGCGACATTCATTTCACCTGATGCTATGTGCACTTGAAATACGACCTCCCTGTTTACAACAGGAAGTGAGAGTGCCCGGGGATATTTTCACGCTGGACTAAGGACGGATTTACGGCATTGTTTTTTGAGCGTAATGTGTGTGTGTGTGTGTGCTGGGTCTTCTGTCTCTGAAATGTGTAATGTGGGAGTTTTTCTGGGAACTATCCGGTAATTTGTGCTCCTGTTTACTTTAAAACACTGAGCAAGATGAGTCACAGGAAATCCAAACTTATGAGCCCTTAAAATTCCACTTTGGTCCTTTTACGGGGATACCGAGAAAATTCAGTTTCCTACTCAGTCCCTTCGGCAGGGTTGCCAATATGTAGCATGCAAGGACCAGTATTCCTCCGTCGGGGGTTGTTCGTGTTTGATCTGCGAAATACAAGAACACGGAAAACTCCATGAGCACAAACCTCAGTAAGTGTTTCCTCGGGAACTCATACCCGCATTAATCGAACTCTAATATAGCTGCTCATAGCCCGCTCATTACACAAGCAATTAACGAAATGCGCCAAAATGACCTCGATTCCAGCGCTCATATTGAAGCGAACTGGAATTTACTTTTTTCCAGTAAGTTTGGTCGTCATTAAGAAGCTTTTTTAAACCATATGTAACGTAAAATCTCCCAGTTATGAGAGAATTCCTCTTAGTATCCTCATGAACACAATTACAAAAAACAAATCGGCTCAAAAACCTACCTCTATTGGATTCTTCAAATGGGAAACCCTTCTAAGTATAACTGAGGGTGATTGCTGTGATCCTATTTAACAATTTAATCATGTTTCCACACCCTGGTAATTCTTAGCCCTTACTGCTCAGCGCAATTTATCCCGGCGACCAAGGTCACACATACTCAACTATCCGTGGTGTCGTATAGAATGAACTTCAGTGGGAGCAAACTCTCATTATATCCATGCCATCCACCGATGCTGCGATGTACCTTAATTAAATCACGAAACTCAAACTATATATACTAAGAAAAACTTGCATTGCATTATAGTCGATTATACCCGTATATCTACTTATGACCTTCATTTACAAAGACCTGTGAGTTCGCCTTGATCTACGGTGAGAGGCCTGTCTCAGTTGTCCTGTTCAGTGTATAGGCAGATGGCAAACGGATTGAGTCGATCTGCAGTGTTATATCCAGTAAGCCTAATTATTTTCAGCTGTATTTATCTCTTTGCTTTTCAGTTTTTTTTTATTTATCTTCATTTGTTTGTTTTCTGATTGGTTCGATGTTAAGCGATAATGGAATTCCAACACCAAAGTATAGTGTCAGTTCATCAAAGATTTTCGGCTTACCTGACGCTTGATTTTCATCTCCGCAACGCTCTCTTATTCTCATGTTTCTCAGTCACGATTACAAACCCAGCGTCAACCTGGATTGCTGTGCACTACTGAAGGTCTTCGATCCAAATCAGTTGATTGCTGTTCTTCGACCACTACTGCTACTCCCACGGTCTCATCCGCCGGAGATAAATCATCATCCTTGATTGGGTCGAGTGTGACAGCATCAACCGTTACCGCTACCACTACCAGTTCGAACACAGCCGTCCCTTCATGTTCTGTATCGATGTCAGATGATTCGATGAGCGGGAGCACTTTGCTTAATTTGCCTGGAAAACCGGGTCCTGAAATCGAACCGTCTACATCTCCCTCAGAGCAACCCCAAAAACAGACACTTGATGCACTTCCGGGTAGTCAGATCCTTTTGGATCCGGAGGTACTGGTGGATGAGGCGACACAGGCGTTAACAATTGCTGTTCTTGTAAGTCGTTGTGTCTTCATATTTCAATCTCGTTTTGCATTAGTGCTATGCACACATGATTTAGATGCAAAACAGCTTTGAAGCTTTTAAAACATATTGCAGCTTGCGTAAGCCTGTGTAGTCTGATTGGGTGCTCTGCAAATACAGATACGATGTATTGATTTGTAGCTGTTTCACCAGGGCTTTTATGGAAATTCCGATGTCTATGGGGATTGTTTGATTGGGAATTTAAATTTCTCGGAGGCCGCGATTTTCGCACTTGTGATATCTGCTCTGCATCAGTTAGCCATGAATCCAGTCCATACAGTTCGTGATTAGCAACATATTAAATCGCCTAAGTGTTTACGCTCTTTACTCTCAGTTGATTCCTTATCCTACTGTTGTCATAATATCGTGCTTCCTAGCTGACAGTCTTCTTCCTCTCGTTACTTATACCAGTTTGTTCTGGATGGTTTTACACTGGTCCCTAATTTTGATACCCATGTAGCCTTTTGGATACCAAGACACTGACCGAGTCACGTAAATTACTTGTTGATAATAGAACTTGACATAATTGCTATTTGGGATCTGGTGCTCCGAATACCTCCACCGTTTTCTCAGTCCTTTCACTTTCTCCCGGATATTTATGTATTTACTTGGTAAACTTCAGCTGTCCGTTCAATTTTTTACCCAGTTCGATCATTGTAGACCACAGCGTACGCTGTCCTATCCTGTCCTCACCACTTTCCTCTGAATATTGTAGACCACTTTGGTTCGCTATACCACCGATGAAAGCGAATCTCGGGTGCTGTACGAATTTCTGGCAGATGCATCTATGGTTTTCCCGCGTGTGTTCCCCGTCATGTAAGTTTCGGTATCTGCAAGTCAACCATTTCTTATTTTCCTGATACCTGATAGTTTATAAGTGATTCTAGCCGTCCATCTCGACAAATGAAAAAAAACAGTAAATGGGCTTTTCATAATTTTCCCTGAAAATTAAAATATATCTTGCAGTATTGTGTTCATTGGTTCAACTTGATCAAATTGAAAACGGAATGAGTAGTTCAAATTTTATCAAGCTGAGTCATTGAAATAAAATAAGGACTTATTGGGCAACTAGTGTGTAGTTATAGCCTTGCATTGATTAACTTGCACAGACCGCGAACCCCTTCCTGTTATTTTGTACTATTATTGTACAGTAAAAAGGAATTAAATAATAGAAAAACATCCCCTGTAGAAGGAAATATCGAACATGTTTTTTTATCAGTTTGATCAGTACGTGAAAACAACTTGACTGCTCACCTTTTAAAATCCCTATTTCTTCCTTGTTTCGATCCCATTCTTTCTTTGTTTAGTCACAGTCTGCTAGATTCGAAAATCAACTATGTCCTCAATCATTGTCATGATCAAAAAATCCTCAGTGCCGTGCAAAGTATCATTCAGAACATGATTTCCAGTGGCGAAACGTCTGTGCAGCAACTCCACTACTTGCAGAGTAAGTTCTCAGACCTATGCGCTGTCCTCATAATGACTATGGGGTCTATTTCTGGCTGATTCTTCTGTGCATACATTTTTGAGTAAGCATGGGAAAGATGAATCGCCTCCTTGAAATATTGTTTCAAACGATAATATGTTAGAAATATCTCCTTACAGTATTTGATGCATTTCCAGTCTAGTATATTGATTGCTCTCATAGGCGAGGGGTCTTTCACACCGCACAATGGCGAATAAATGAATCACAGTAATGCACTTTTGGTTTGCCAGCCCAGTAGTCTAGCAGGTCAACCCCATGCCTTCACGTAATTGTCCGCTTTTCTTGCATGTTTATACTCTGAAAGGAATTTGTTCAAGTATGTTAATTTTGGTCGTCTTGTAATTGATCATTCCTTCTGTCCTGGGGAATAGCATATTACTCTGAGGCTCGCTCTGCAGCGTAGTCTGATGTGTTCGAATGTACTACTTCGGTGTATGCTTCTTTGTCTTTCATTCGCTAGACACCAGATCTCAGAAGAAACAAAACCAGTACGTCATCTTTGATTTCATTTTCCTCAATCTTGATTTTTGTCACTTTCTTCGATTGTTCTTTTCGCATTTTTGTGTTTGTTCTTATTGTCCGATTTTCCACAACTATGGTCTTATTCAATCTCTGAATCCCTTTGTCAAGGTATTGGATTCGGAGGACTCTGGCGATTTTCTGGACATTTTTCTAAAGTAAGCCTGATCCTAATCGGTAGTATCTTTCATATCATTTCCTACTTTTTATTTTTGCTTTCGTGTCTTTCTTCGTCATTGCTATCAGAACTCGACTAGTTCTATTGTTAAAAACATGTCGCATTTTGTTTTCATTTGATCTTGCATTGTGGCAGCTGTCTCAGTCTTCTTACCGCAGCTTCATGATGCTTTGCGAAACTGGTTTGTTCCACAGCCGTTGTTTTACTACACAAGGATCAGTGGCGGAAATTATCGGCCAGGTCTGATTCGTTTTGAGAAAACTGTGGACCATAGACCATGCTGTTGAGGTTTTGTTTCCTGTCCCTTGACAACCCGCAACCGAAAAACAAATCAGGAAAGAAATGCATAAATAGATAGAGGTGGTGAATAACGATCTGACGGATCTGAATGCATCACCGTTGCTGATACGTGGACTTGTTGCGTGGGGTTACCATCTGACGATGAACTCTATTGTTTCTTACCTATCTGTCTTACAATGAGCATTCAAATCCTTCAAGAAGTATTGTAAACTATGTCATTTTCTCCGGAGGATATGCCCTAGAAGTAGCTCCAAAAGATGTAACCTGTGAAGAATAAGCGTGTGACCCACTCCTCAATTCAATATTGGTGATCCGGCTGCGTCAGTGGACTAATGAATGCAATAGACACGGTATTGTTAATGTATTTTTGGTAGTGTGTAAATTTTCTGCGTTCTGTATTGGAATATTTAGCTTTTCACGTGGAACGAATTCCGTACGATTACTGATGCACATGAGCGTCCTTCAATCATTTTTTTAGAATTGATAACCGTGCCACCTACCTCTGTCATAAACTCCGGTTCAGTTGAGTAAAGTACAACTGTGGGGTATACAGAGTATACTTCTATACTTAAGAATTGGTTAAATCTTTTGTCTTCTGGTTATTGATATGGCTTAAGTTTTCCTACAGTGCGGTGGTCGATTACAACCTCAGTGGATTGCTTATGTGCAATGTCGAGTGGATCAATTCATTTCTGTTCTTCTCAGGAAGGTAACGTTGATTGACTCTACGCTGTAACTGTGGGCCTACCTTGATATCTAAGTTCATTAGAGCGCCACAATATATTTATCGGGCGATTAAGGCGTTGCTTTCATGCATCACTGAACCTCAGCAACAGAGCAGAAAGTGACAATAAATCCGGTTTTACAATATCAGACTGTTTGCCAATTGTTTCTGATCAGTCTTACCTGTATTCATGTATTTCGCCGATTAATCCACAGGCCAATCAGAATGCTGATGCAGCTCAACTCTTTGTCAACTTTCTTGAAGTTCTACTTGACTCTCATCTCCCGGGTGAAGATCTACGCACCTCATATACTCCGGTCTTGGGTTTCGGTAGCGCCAGTCGAACCGGAAACCTCTCCAGTTCATCCTCACTTAGTTTATCTAGTATCCACGGCTCGCTCAGTGATCCAGCTTTAAACGGTGCGGATGGAAGCAGTCCGGTACCTATGTCACCCACTCTGGTCGGCACCTCATGTGTAACCTCGGTCAGTAATGATCTAGTGGATAACGCCTCACTCAACTCTCTCGAGTGTCCGCGGTTAACAGATAACTCCCGATCGCGAAGAGGTACTCTGGATCCTCAGGCGCAACAGCAACAGCAGCAGAACTCATCCACTCGAGCGCAACCACCAAACCCGTCGACCGGAGTAGCCACGACAACCAATGGTAACCCCGATCGGCCTTCTCAAACAGAATAAGGTAATACCGAGTGTTTTTTCTAGGAGCGTTACTCACGTTTAACTTTCTGTCATTAGTGGTATTGTTAGCCTAGGTCTGTGTGTTGAATGATAACGGTCTTTTGTGCGACGAAGATATTATAACACGCTTAATTCAGGTCCTAAGCGGAAAACTGTCTTGTCCGGTAATTTACCATCAGTTCTAGGGTTTTCAAGACCATAGTGGTTCTATACTTCAGTATGTCCGTTCTTCTCTCACTAAAAATGAATGGTGCATTATATACTGACAGACCACGTCCTTTGAGTCGTGTGATGAACTTGATTGGCATTGCTCGTCCACTGTAACTCCTGGTGATAACGTGAAACCGAATGGAATCAATAGATAGGGTGATGATGAAGTACGAATGAATGCGGAAAGCCAGTGACTGTGTATGTGTTTTTGCGTTCTGACTGCAGTGCATATTATTCGACTGGTCTTCGTTTCACCAGGTGGTGCACGGCAGGTTGCCGACTACGGAATATCGAGACTATTGGGAGTATCCATTCATTTAACCGTCCATTCTTTGGTCAGTTTTTTGATGAGTTCATTCTCTACTCCATTCTGGATTCGGGTTGTTGCTGTTCCCCGCCTCTTATTCAGAGTTTCTATGAAACTACCAGTCATAGTCCAAATTATCGCATCTGCTATGCTTGTGGTAAAATGTCCATTAGTATTATGGCCCGCACTGAACACGAATTGTGCTGACCAGACGTGTATTCCAATTAGGAACTCTTATGATCGCACAGCCTTGTCCACAACCTCTGATTCTACAACTAACGCACCAGACCTCCAGTAAACCAGAATGCATAGGCACTGGGGGTAACAATAATTGTATTAGTGGCGCTGGTAAAACGTTCAAAACGCTTACACTTGTCCAATCTGAATGAGAAGCTAGATTACACAGTCTACTGCCAAATCAAGAAGAAATCCGTGATGGTGTTGAACATCGGATTAAAAATACTGTTTTCCTCATATGTTACTCACGTATATCAGTTAACTGTAGGCAGCTGTGATCTTACACTATGGATTTATATTTTTCTCGCCTTCAATGAGTTAAGTGACGGCCATCAGATGCTAGTGCGAACAAATGAGGCTTATTTTGTCGTGTTAAAGCTCGGTATACATCCTAGCAATGTATATCTGACTGGATAGATTTTCAAATCTGATCATTCCTATTCGAACCAATTTGTTCCTTTTATCTCTGATTTTGGAAATGTCGGTGCAACTGAATAGTTTTGGTTAAATCTTATAAGCCAGTTGTGCTCGTTTTTTGCCGAGTTCCTAACTTCATGCGATCGATCCCGCATCCACGGCATTTCCCGATCGATGGTTGATCAATTTGCACATGATTCTCCGCACCAACTTTGCCTGCTCTAAGCTAATCGTACTTGTCTTCCAGACCCGTTCCGTAAAGTCACCTTCCTCTGTTCGAAATACGGCGTGGAACGAAATCGCGTGGCGTGCGTGTCATCGGTTTATGCCCCTGTTTAACGCTCTTTGCTCGTCATTCGTGTAATTGGTTCTATTCTATTCATCAGTACAGATTCCCGATTGTGAGTAACGCAATTTCTGTCCAGTTTGTGCACATCTTAATGGGAAATCGTCGTCATATCTACTTTCATCACAAATTCACGAAACCACAACTTGACTCTCTGCAGGTCTTCCCAAGAGAGCATCTATCATGTGTTATTGATTGAGTATGGGTGCATTTATCGTTGTTCCCCCCCCCCTCCTCCTCGCCCTTCAGTCTTATCTTACCCGTCTACGAAGTTACCAGTCATGTGATTTACGCACTAATCGTTGTGTTCGATTGCTCGATCTGCTGTTTTTCTCGAAGACAAGCAGTACCGCTTCGTCACCAGCTCTACTGACCTGATATACAAAGTGGTTCTTCCACTCCACCGATCCGAGCCCCGTTGACCAACTACCCACGGGCTTTCATCTTTCTCTCTCTTTTTGCCAATCACACACACACACACACACACACCAAACACTAAGAGCGATGTTGAAGGTGTGCTTATCAATGTTGATTTTTAAATGGACACACTTAAGTTTACACTCGTATAAATAAATATAAGTCTACTCATACATGATATATACATGCGTATGCATACGTGCTTTTATTTTCATTTGTATCATGCGCAGTTTTATATTTCTCATGCAGCCTCTCATCAATCGTGGTCTATAAAAGTTAACATTCTGCCATTTTTGCCTATCTGTCCGCTTTTTTTTAATCACTCATTCCTTCGTCTCCCCACAGATACCAACATCCTACTTTCCCTCAGTCATAAATCTTCCCAATTTTTTCTGTATTTTTGAATTGTCACTCGTTGTCTTGTGTGTTTGTATATTACGTGGGTGTTGGATCCTTTCGAGTCCAGCTGGAGTCAACACGATCGTATTTGAATTTTCCGCTATCTGAAATTTGTTCTGGGTCCGTTGTTTCCCAACTGAAGCCCTACTGTGCAACCGATCCGGTTGCGTAACGTCGCAAAATGTTTTATTGTGTTCCGTATCCTACTGGTTGAAAATTCATTGCGAAACGTTTTATCTTCATTGTTTCATTTCATGATCCGTATTCGGTTATTTTTCTGCTTACAGATGTCCGAAGATATTTGTGATAAAATGGTTCTCTCGTCTCTGTTCATGTTCCCACACTGAGACTTGTTGCTTTGTTAACCTCCTCGTTCCGTTTATGTCCACACGCGCCAGTATACGTGTGTTCAGTTACAGATACATTTCAGAAACGTGCATTGATCGTTTTGTTTGTTTGTTTTTTGTCTTTGTTTTCATTCGCATTTATAATGGAACATATATCAGAACAACCATGTCCGCGTCACTTGCTCTCATGTTTCCAATCGATGGGTTAGCAAAAAGCAATTGTCCGTCTTCTAGTTATCCAGGTCACGTGTGAAATTACAATGTACTTATATCAAGTTGTCACGTGTTTGTCATCCATTCTCCACAAATGATACTTATTCCAACAATATCATCGGAGTTCGGTTGAAACATTGAGTCCCTAACGAAACTTCGTCTATAGTCAGAACGACCGAATGCACAGTACGATACAGCATGCCAAATTCCAAAACGAAACTGTGCTCTATGTAGTAATTAGAACAGAAAACGGAAAGATCGACGGGTACAAAACCATAAGACCCCTATGGCGCCCTCCCGTGGAAAATTTCGCAGAACCGGACGGACCATTGAGCCTGGCGACAGGCCGATTAGTTCAATCTGTGAATTTGGCGAGAACAGGAATCACGTGATTCATGTGCACCGGACTACGTGATGCACCCTAGTGACTTAGGTGACCTTTATTCGAGTTGGTTGCACGTATACACCTTACAGAACTCACACCAGATTTTGTCTGCGCAATGCCACAGGAAAATATCCGCAATCTACTAAATGTGATTCAGTTCGCATGAGATTTCCAGGCAGCCAAAGGGATCGTACGCAACGGAACGCAAGATTATCTGGAATGTAACGCGAACCTAAAAAGCGAATGAGTCATCTAATAAACTGACGAACTCGGACGAATGCAGATTAATTTCCCTAGTCCTCAATAGCATACTCCGTGTCGAAGTTGAAGGCTTTGGTCGGAGTGTGCTTCGAAACGAGCGCTGCAAAGAACGCTGAAAACTGCGCGGTGGACGAAACACAAATAAACTGAAAGGTTACATTGCGCTCACACCTCTGCACAGAGGATAACACTCATCATCGGATGGAACATAGTATAGACAGATAAATGGGAAAATGTTTAATTCAGTGACGAGAAAAATTAATTGGGATGAACCGGATGCTTGGAATTGTTACTGGCATCAAATCATCAAAGAAAGAACCTTCAGTCAAAGAAACAGGGACAGGAGCTCAGTGGTGGTTTGGAGAGCCATCTCAGCCAACAGCCAAAGTGAGCTAGTTATACTTGGAGATATACAAGATTCCGTTGCTTATATTCTCTTCCGTTAGTGACTAACAGATTACAAGATGACTATATCCCAGCATGATAATGTTTATGTACACTGCTCATAAACTACGGGATTTTGGCTTTTGTCCCGTGGGATTAAGGCCATGCAGTGGCCAGCCTGCAGCCTAGATCTAAACCCGATTGAGAACCTGCGGGGCATACTTGCTCAACAGGTGTACAAGGACTCCATGGTTTACCGATCTAAGAGTGAATTGGTAACTTCCTTTAAACGGTAACGAGTGAATATTGGCCAAGGAACAATCACAGGTATTGTAAGAATTATGCCAAGAAGATGTATCGAGATTCTCAAGTAGACCGGCGGTTGCACACGATTTTTAGTAGATATTGAAGCTGAGTTGAGGGGGTCCTGTGCTTTTCCTACCCCCTTTTTCGCATATTATTTAGCTCGGTAGGTCGTCTTGTTAGATTTTATATTCTGCATCTTGGTGGGTATTCGTTCGTTCTCATCAGGTGTGGTTTTGTTGGGAAATACTGAAGCAGAAATTCGCGGGAAAACGAGGGAGGTTTCATATTTTTGTCACGCAGTGTAGCAATGTACTAGCCCATTCCCTCACTCCGAAAGAGCCATTGAGGATAACTCATTCATAACTCGTCCTTATTGGTACTCAGTCATTAAGCACAAGGTTCCTCGTGAACAGGTTCACTCGAGATTTTAGTACCAACATAAATAAAATATTTCCGCCATACACAAAAGATGCTTTCACTAGGTAAGAACATTTGACGCGGGGCTGGACATGAACTTCAAGTCGGAGACACGAATACATTGGATGGAATTTCCAGGCGCTCATGGAAACGTATCAGACCTGGGTACCATTGGTTTACCGACTATCAAGAAGGATGAGCAGTCTGTGAAACAACCTGCCGCATGATAACGGAAGTTAGACGCTGGTGTAAATCCAAGTGAAAGATGGGTCGCTTCTTAACAAAAGTGTGGGTCAGCACTTTCTTTTGAGTTCATAGTAAAATGCTGATTCTGATAGGTTTTGTACAACAGCAGTTCCACTGTCTCCAACACAGAAACATCGAAGGCTGTGAAGAATTTTGCTGCCTCCTAGCACATTACCATCACTTCCGATATTTTCACTTCAGACGTTCGAAGAGCTTCAAGAAATGGCAAAAGATCATGGATAAACTTTGAGTTTAAAAAATATCCAAACATAAAAAATCCATTTATTCCGTTTTGAAAACTGTTTTATCTTAGTTTGCGCAGGCAGCCAGGTTCATATCTGCGATTGCGGATAGCGTGCGATAAATCGGTTCGTCGTGCAGTTAGGTCAGCTTGCTCATAGTTCGCAACAGTAAATGGTGAAAAGGATGAATAACGTGTGTGGCAGATTGCTGGACATAGCGACGTTAGGTGTTTCAGAAGTTATCTAAAATAGGAAATGGTTAGCCGGAGACCTTTATGGAATCACCCAAGAATTTCTCCGTGAGGATGGTCAACTATTGGAATAGACCGCTGAACGATGCCATGTCTGTCTCGACGGTGATGACCTTTAAGAGGAAACTGAACTGCAAATGGTCAATAAACCTAGTGAAAGGGCACAGTGAGTGATTTCACATCCAACTTTGTGCTCCTTTATTTCCTATCTTCTTCCTAGTGTACCGTTCCACTACTATTTAACCTGTCATTTAATACCTCTCCCTGCATTATCACTATTGAGTCTCCGCTTAATCATCAGTAACCTCTTGTAACCCACTGCCCTATGAATGACTGGATACGAGCTAGCAACGGGGACTCTGTATGCCCCTCGGATTGGAGTACAGTGTCCGAAGGCCCTTTCTTTTCTGTTTCCATTACCAACTAATCAAAAACAACCTAGCCTCTCTCTATGTCGCAGCACCGGGACATCCAAGCAAATAACAGTGACGGAAACTGGACAGCTTTGATTAGTTGTAGTATTCGTCCTCTGCTTCAGGTCGAAGTGAACTGAAATTGATTGTTTCAGTATGGTCGGTGTTTCCGGTTTACTGTCCAAATAGCATGCCCTGAACGCCCCCGAAAATGAACAAGCAGCTTCCTGATTTTTGTTTCCGTCTTCTTTGTTACGCTGCTTAGTGGATTCTTAATTTAATTAATGAATGATGCATATTTGACATCAGAGGTGCGCATTCACAATTCAAGTTAGCTTTTGAAAAGCAGACGTCTATCTACACAAAGTCTGATCGAATATAAATACAAATAAGGTCTGAAATCATTTCATCAGAATTGTTTTGCAACGGTCACTTTGAGACGATGTAATTTTATGAGAAAAGAATGAGCGGCTCAGTGTGATGTACAGGACGGGTACGGCAGCGCATTGTCCAGGTTCTTTCACTGTCAGCCCCGCGGAGGTCCTGGTATTGAGAAAAACGAAAACACCAATCATCCTTCGATCAGATTTTAGTAAAAACGGAAAGGAGTATACTTTTGGCCACTGTGCTCTATGGTCGTTGTTGCTAGCCCCTAGTGGCTGGTAACCAGAAACCAATAGGGTCATGGGTTACAATGGGGTACGGAATTATGCCAAGATAAAGTGATAAGGATAATGTTAGAGGAAAAGGGTGATGACTAAGGCAGAAAGACGCGTGGGGAAGAAAAAGAAAGCAAAAAGAGAAACTTAAGCCGCGTGCCCATGCACGGCCCGTTTGGGGCCAACAAGGGCAAACTTAGGGCAAGCTTAGAGTAATATCATAACGATATTTAGATACCGTTACTGGGGCCCATTTTCGCATGCACACAGTTCGCAAAAAATTCGCGGAAAACCAGTAGCCCAGTTATAGCTTTCAGTTCTCTTTCCCATTACTTTGCTTGAATAACGCTTCTAATTATCTTCATCCTGACATTTTAAACCTCCACGTCATCAATTTTGTTCAAAAAGAACAACAAGTACTCATGAGAATTAGCTCTAAGCACGTGACTAAGTTCTTCGTTTGTTAGTAACAAATAATAACACCACGACGAAACTGCACCTTGACGTGTTGTGATGGCTTGCATGCCAACATGACACAAAGAGCTATGCAGGATGGCTTCCTTGAGCCAGAGGTGCCATCATGCCTGACAGTCAACGGGTACAGGCCAGACGAAGTCCAGTCTTTGAACCTGTTAACAGGCAACGTCTGGTTATAACCACTATGCTCCTGGAGAGGACACTCCAGTGAATAAACACGAAGAGAAACAGCTTACTGGTCAAAAAAACACTAGATGGACGTAGGGGTGAATAACCTGTGGTTTCTCTTGACGATGGGAGAAGTAATAGCACTCCATTGGGCGGATATCGCCAGCTTAAGCTAGGCAGCCCCCGGCCCAAAGGATGCTGCCCCGTCCACGTTCCGCTTGCTCCACTGGGTGCATGGGACTAACGACTGAATCCGGAAGGCGGGTCGATAACAAAGCACCAGCGAAGACAAAGCAGAATGCTTGCAACAACCAGGTTTCGTGTGACAGACCAGGAGAAGTTCTTTCACGGGTGCTCTGGTCACTTTCCCTTGCCGGATCAAAGCTCCACTGCCTTGTGGATCAGACTTTTGAATCAAAAGCTCCAGTTAGGGTTCCCAAAGAAGAGCTCCTTATGTGGTGTGGGCAGCCGCGAAGTATGATACACCCAGCAATATCTAGCTGTCCTTCGGGAAACACTTATTATCTCTCTGTTCCTCATCCCTCATATCCCCATTCTAGATGGATACGAGAAGCCATAACGCTTTACGACCCAGAACTTATAACTCTCGGTAGGGATAATGGCCCGGAGACAGGGGAAAATAGAGAATCGATTCTTTTACCTAAGTATTATCTTCTTTTAGCTGCTCGCAATGTCCGCACACTTTGCCAAACAGGGCAACAGGTTGTTCTAACTACAACTCTTGGAACCTTTAAAATGCATGCATGTTTTGTCTCCAAAACAAGCATACAAACAGTACTCCACGTCAGTGTTAACACTTTTCCCCCCAGATATAAACTCAGCTACGCGTTTCACTCTTCGCGTATCGCGTGATTCAGTGTCCAGTTCTCGTGATTAGGCTGGCTTTGGCATCGCTCTGAGCATGAAAGCTGAGCGTGCACTGTTCGGCAGCAATAGGCTGAAGAGTCGATCCCTGTTTGTCATTTCCATATATGCCCCAATTAACGGTAGCTCTCCTGAGGCTAAAGACGAATTCTATCATGATTTGTCTCAACTGCTCCGCAGAGTGTGCTGTGTGAACATCATGGTTGTCGCCAGTGATTTCAGTGCTCAAGTTGGATGCCTAAACTGGTTTGAGAGGAATATAGGGAGCCGATTTGGCATTCCAGCAGATCGAACAGGTAATAGCGACCGAATCATCCAACTATGTTCCCATCATAGACTATACCTAGTGAATAGAATTTTCTCGCACGAAAAGCGGCTCTGACTAACCTGGCATCCTCCTGCGCCTTCACAGCGTTGGACTCAGATGGACCATATTTCCAATGGTTAGCGCTGACGGGGATCAGTTCAAGATCGTTCATCGTTTTGGTCCACACAGATCACGCTCCTGTCAGCGCGCGTTTCAGCCTACCCCTCGTCAGTGGTCGAGATAACACCAAAGCCAGCCATCCCACGTGGCAGCTACTGGACGATAACCACAGATCTGCTTTCCTAGCTGAATTATCTGCCAGATTATCGATGCAGTCCAATCCCCAGGATCCAAAAGGGTTTTGGCCGGGGTCAACGAGGCCCTATTTGAGACAGGTAATGCTGCTCAAGATCTAACAACCACACACAAAAATGATGGATATCTGCATCCTCTGTTGTACTTTTTGATGTGCACAGATCGATTCCTCCGGATTTCAGATACGATGAGGCACAGAGATATCTTAAACATCAACTGATTCGGAGCCTAAGAAGCGACCGTGATCAGTGGTGGATTACGAAGTATAGGAAGCTCGAAAAAGCTTCGTCGATAGGCAACACCCGTAACCTTTGCTGTCTAATTAGAAATACCGGTCTACGAAAGCCAGGCTTTATAAAACCGATCAGAGCGGCGAACAGTTCGTTGATTCAGACTCAGGAGAGTTGTCTAGTTCGTTGAGTGGAGCATTTCGAGAAGCAGTTTAATGGGCCTTCATCCACGACAGGTTTGCTGACTAGCGCGATGGTTCCACTCTGGTCTTAGATATCAGCCCTCCGTCAGAAGCGGAGATTCTCTGTGAGATAAGCTACCTTAAACGACAGAAGGATGCCGGACCGGAGAGGTTGCTTCCGTTTGTTTTCAAAAACAGTGGTTCAGCACTGATACTGAAGTTGATAAAAGTCCCCTGATTGATACGGGAGAAGGAACAAGTTCCAAAGAGATGATGTGAATCGATGATCATACCGATTTATAAGAAGGGCGACAGGTACTTCTGTGAAAGCCACGGAGGAATAAGTCTGATTAGCATCTTATCTAAACTGCTGGCAAGTATTATTCTCTGCGGCTTATCTAACGCTCGCGAACAGCTCTCGCACGAAAATCAAGCTGGGTTTAGACTTGGTTGATTGATCATTGATCACACCTTCACTGTTCGACAAATTTTAGAATATGGGCACACCTTCCGCAGGCCCACTGTTTCCGTTTCTCTTGATCTTAAAGCGGTCTTTGACTCAGTCGACCGCACAGTTCTACTGCGCTGCCTCTTGCTGAAGAGTGTAATAGAGAAATTCATTTCGATCATAAATTCCCTCCACTTGGATAGCCGAAGCCGACTTCAGGCTTACGGTGATCTTTCCTCAGAGTTCACCATAAAATATGGTGTACTTCAGGGTTGCCTCCTTTATCGTTTTTTTAACTCCGTAACTGATACGGTCCTACGGACTGCACTTTTATAAGGCGAGGATGGTGACATTGAACTTTTTCCGAGTGAAAAAATGTCAGAACTTGAATACGCGTACGACATATATTTTCTAACTGAAGATCCAGATAAGTTGCAGGCTTGTCTGGATAGCTTGACTGACTATGTAGTAATGTTCGGTATGCGTTTTGCATCTTCAAATTGCAAGGTGCTGTTACAGAACTGGGTTGGTCCAACACCAAAACGTTTAGTGTCTGAGGAGACTCTAGACGAGGTAGGCAAGTTCTGTTATATGGGCGTCTGCGTTTCACCCGGAGGTCGGATATCGGATGAGGTATTTTCGCGCATGCAGAAGGCTCGTTTGGCGTTTTCAACCTGAGTCATCTGTGGGGTCGACGAGATATCTGTTTATCTGTCAACGGAGATATGAACTCTGCATGAGTTAGGCCAATGCTTCTGTAAGATTCAGAGACGGTCACTACTGATGGAGGATATACGAAGATTGTCGGTATCTTAACATCGCTGTCTTCATAGCAATGCTCGAATTCGGTGGTAACACAGTATAAGCAACGCTAAGGCTCAGTGGACAGTCTTAGGTCCACTAACCAAGTCGTTAGATAAAAAACTTAAGCTCACCAGGTTGAGATGTTTGGGACAGATGTTGCGCATGTCCCTTCAGAGGATTCCTCGGTGCTCAATGTTTTGCTGAGGCAGGTAATTTTTGGAAGATTAGCAACAGTGGTCAGCCTATGACACGGAAGAAAGGTATGGAAAACCTAACAAGTGGACTTGGATGGGGTCACTGGGTGATATGGTATCGCGATCAGTGTTGCTCTAGTATCCACAAAACTTTCCTTATCGACCTGAAACCGACATTTGTAATTCTCTTATTACTCCTTTCATTTTCTTTTTCATTATTTCCTATTGAGGTTGTCGTTATGAGATAGCAATCAAAGCCGTCGCACCTAGTGCATGGTTAACGGTTGCTTGAGCTGAACTGAACAAAATACTGTTCTGGTTAGTAGCTAAGAAGTAGCGATTTGAAAACAGATTATTGTCGTTGACAGTTTATACCATATATTCGGCTTAGTAGCTTACTATGGGATTAACAAGTTCAGGTGCTGAGCACCTATGGCTATTTTGATGACTGAGATTGTTTTAATGCTATCTGAGGCCCCGTAACCACGCATGTGGCTCTTCTCTTTATCTTTTGCTTTTCAGCTGTTCTTGGCGGACCGCAACAAGCTTTTGCCGCAGAAAACAATCGTTTATTTTTACAACCCACCCAGAAAAACGCCAGATGGCAAAATAAATTATCAGTTTAATGTATGGTTCCCGTGTTTCAAAGGGCGAATTTTGTTCCTCATCTTTAAGCATCTCACCTTGGTCTTTTCTGACATTTATTCAAGGATCAACAGAGATTTTTTTCTCCTGCTTAACTTCTCGCTAGTTGTCAATGAATTAATTCATCACGTAGCATCAACACCCAAATCACGAATGAAACTTCATGGATTCACTGGAATGCCAACCAATGTGAACTCTCTCACTATGACTGAATTAGTCTCGTGGATCGAGTCTGCCGTATGGAACATCCGAGTCAGATCGCAATTCATGAGGTACTGGCTTAGAGGTATGTCATCCATTGGTACAGTATTTATGCCAGCAACACGGTCGCCGGATTATGTCAGTAACTTTATGCGATCACATTGCTGTATAATACAGCGCTTTTGAAGATATGATTGGTGAATCCTGGTGTCGTTGATTCCTTTGTCAACGGGACAGTCCAATGCAGTTTCCCTGGGTTGACTTCAGCGGAAATCAACATTTAACTACTGCTACTGATCTCAGTAGCCAAAATTGAAATACAAGAACCTCAAAATGAGATTAGTACCTCGGTGAACACATGGGGCAGTTCACGAATCCTCGTCAGTTCATACTCATTGTACAGGATTGTAGTCTCACAGCTAAACGAATCCCGAGTTTCACTGCGAAGGACACAAGCTCGCCTTGATAATGCAGAAAAAAGTTATCAAACAGTGACAATAAGGTACTTCAAACTGTGGGTAAACCGACCACGGAATCAAGACAGTCAAAATGGCTTCAAAAAGCCCAGGAAAAATGAACAAGAAACGCATGAAAAGGCGATACACGAGCAGTGAGAATGGTTCACAAGGAAATTCACTATTTGTGGGAGGCGTTTGACTGATCAACCGTCAGAAGACAAGTAATCTCCTGAGGGAACATGAAGAGACATGGTGAAGGACAAATGCGATATCACGGCTACGAGAAATGGCGTGATCAAAACGGGAAAGCAGAAGGTCAGTCATTTGCACAGACAAAACAAACAAATATATATGCTCACCAAAGCGGTTTGAACTAGTCAACTACTTCAGACGATATTAAGGAAATAACAGAATGGGTCGGGTAAGAACCAACATGTGCATGGGGAGGAGTGTGCAGAAAAACAGCACCGACGGAGTTGTCATGGGAACCAGTGGGTCAGTGCACAGAGGGGAGCAACGGAAAAGAAAATTAACGTGGTCGATAATATTTCAACTAATAGACCAAACACTGATACTGGTGGAATGTATAAAGAAAACAAACAGAAACGAGGCCAACAAATGCGTGACGCAATGGGAGTGGATAAACAAATTATCACGTGCGAGTGGAGGCAAGGGTGTGGTGGTTCGCGTGGAAGCTAGAGTTCTAAGAGCATGGGGAACAAGGGACCTGTTTGTCAAATGCAAGATAAAAAATTCTTGTGAGTAGCACACGATCCGGACTAAACCAGTGTAAGGGCTTTTCTTGATATGGAGAAATGAATTTTCATTTTCTATCCCACCAAATCTTTGCATCTATCAATTGTTAACTAGGGACTCAAACCCAACTGGAGTACAGAATCATGATCCTCTTATCCCAACAGATGGGCTACTCAGATAGACTGTCGATTGGCCTGCTGATTTAACGACTGCTTATTGCAATATTCATCTCAATTGAGGTTCAGACTTGGTACAAGTGCACATACAAACCATGGGTTGTTGAAAGAGCTACTTGGTACGCACCACATCCTTTGTTTTTGGAATTAGCGGTTTCATATCGAACTTACTGTAGATTTGGCCAGCTTACATGTCATGATAATAATAATTATACAGTTGCTCTGATAGCAGCGATGTTAGTGTGATGGGGTGTATATACTACTCACTGAATAAGTGAGTGGTTGATTTCTCAGAACGCAATTATGGACAGTTGTGGACCAATAACAAAAGAGGCTGTGTCAAAGGGACAGGGGCAATAAGATGAACGACGGCATGCTAACCACAGGACTGCTCCTCTACTTGGATAATTGCTGTCTTCAATTGGACTGGACCACTGCTATGCAAATGAGCATTTTTAATACGTTTGATTAATTTTGGTGATTAGCGAACGGGTATCGCCACAAACAAATTATTCAGCAGATAAGTCTTGTGATTTACAAAGTCAGTGGCAGTGCCCGTCGAATGACCGGCGACAGGTCGGTACCGGGCTATGCAGATTTGGTCTGGAACAATTGGTAAGTGTCCAATCAGTATAAACTAGAAGTGAATGGATGTGCATGTGCTGTGTCATAGTTACAACCTTGACACCGTAGATGCGGAATTTCGATGATTTATAATGAAGACGAAACAGTTAGATATGTTGCACGATGTTGCATCACTCAGGATCACTAGAGTTGAGGGCTTTTGAATACCTAGGAGTTTATGCAGAATAAGGTAGATTGGGCCCTCATACAAATAAATGCGAAGGATCAAGCATATAAACTAAACTATAAAATCTAAAAGACGGCTTGCCACTGACCAAGCGCAAGGCTAAATCTAATGAAGTGCGGAAACAGACCTGCAGTGCTCCGTGTGAACATCTGCCAACATAGCTAACTCCTGCACGAATATCGAGCATGTATGCTCTAGTATGACAGGTGTAACGAACTTTTGATTATATAATCTTTCTTCTGTGTTCAAAAAAGCATTGTCACACCACTAAAGATAAGGTTTCTTGGATTTGGCCACCGAAAAGGGGATACTTTTCACCGTATCTTTCCTATACCCGTTTCTCACGCGAAGGAGTTGACTACTAAAAGCAATTTCAGTAGTTACAAATAATGTCAAAATGTTATTCACACAAACTGATTTACCGGACAAATGGTGCAGTATTTTCATGGATTTTGGGTGGCGAATCGTCTTTTCACGAAAAATTAGGATTATAACTGGAGTCAAATTTGCTACTTTGTGGGATATAAACAGCTATCGTGGATTCACCCGTACCCTAGCCAGTAAATCAATAAGAAGTTACTAGATATCACACCATACTTACTGGACTGTCTCAATCGACTTTGGTGGTAGATATAGACACCCTATCCAAATTAGTACCGCGGCCCCAACTGTCTGTTTTTTAGTACACAATGTCTTTGAAACTACTGGTCCATTTGCTTATAACTGTATTCATGTCTATGCTTTCACTAAAATATTTCCTGTTGTTCAGGGTTTGAGGCAACGACAACTGAAAATGCTCCGCATCTTGCCTTAGGGTAACATTTGTGAAGTAACAAGCTTCCTCACCTTCTCATTTTTTGGTGTTAAATTGTCTCCTCCTACTCAAACTTTAGGAACGAAACTGTACATGCGATCGACGGTAGTGCTATGGTTACGGTCAATGAGGAAAATGATATCATCTGTGTACAGGATCACGGTAAACTTAAACGACTGAGTATGGTGAGACGGGGTATCTATTTTTGGCGTGCTTCACATTTTGTAGATTATCTTCTAATTCGTAGACAGACAAAATTATTATCGGGAATAATAAATGGTTAAATTATTTTTAGTTTTGAGATGCCTGACGCAAGTTGACCTGCTTCGAATACTGCGACCACTCTACCTCCAAAAGGACACCTCACAGTGGGTAGTTTTGTCCCGGATTTCTATGTTCCTGTAAGAATTTTGTTTCGTAACTTGGATGCAACAGGTCAAGCTAATTAGGGGCATTGCTCCGATCAAGAGAAGTCATCGAGTGTTTATTTTCTTGGTTCAGTGCTTGCGTGTAAGTGTAATGCAAGAGATGTGCTCCATGACTTCAAAGACTCATTGTACTATAGGGGATAACTGGAAACCATAATCATGAGATTTGAAAAGGAGAACCTTAAAAGCTCCCGACAAGTCTGGAGTGGTAACGAGCCGGGTGACAGCAAACTAATATGACCGACATTTGAAGGGGTTCGAACCTCGCACCTCAGCCGTGACACATGCCTCGATCAAAACACCGGCATCTGGACTTCCCACGTTTTCGAACGTATACGTTGTCCATTGCATAACCACGGCAAGCGAAATCAGGTCAGCCTAAAGACAGCCTATTGAAAAGCTAACTAGTGTGCCGAAAACCGACATTGACAGTTTGGTCGAACAGCAAACAAGTTCGCATAGGAAAGTTGTGATTAGTTTAGTTCTTCAACAAAGCACTTTTGTGTCCTGGTTTCTGTTGCTATCTTTTCTCATCATCAGATCAAAAGTCAGATCAATCAAGCCCTAAAGTGCGACTAAAGAAGGAACAAGAAAATCAGTGAAAATCATGAAAACTATGAAAAGGGTTGAACGGCCTGGTTTTACTGACCACGGTACTCGGTAATGTTGACAATGTTACAAACCATCTCGTGAACCCCAACACGTCCTACTCGACCAAACCCAACGGTTAAGGCCTGTATACAATTTAGCCATGTCAATGATTGACAACATCAACCCCTCTGGCAACTATAAGAATGTTGTGAATAAGTCGAATGCTCAGAAGATTGGTAATTACCAACCCGACCGACTTTTTTCCATGCCGACGATGTGGACGACCATGTTTCATTCTTTCGGAATTCAAAACAAATTGTCACGGGAATAATGTAAGAAATTTTGTCATGTGCCATGCAATGAAACACCTTTAATGCTGACTTTGAAGGCAAATCAACAAACGAGAACAGTCCACAGTGCTGATAAATGCACACTGTAACAAGTATATTCCGTACCAAAGTTTTGAAGAATCATGTGATCTGAAGTTATCTTCGACGCTTAATTGAAGGTGGGAAAATTTCCAGTACACGTACAAGTAAGGGTGGTGACGATATATTCATGAAACAAAATTGTACGGTCAGTAATTCATATCCTTCCACTGTTCGTGGATTTTCAAGTTTTCATTCATGACCGTGAATTTCAAGAGTAATTAATCGGACTTGATACTTTTCGAATTGCCGGATGTGGCACGTACGTTTTCGATCGGTGCACTCTATCCGCATCACTCACCCAAACATTTCTGTGAGTTTATTCACGCTCCATACTGGTGCAACTCAACTGATCAACTAAAACAAAATGTTTCGAACCAGCAGAAATTATCATTTACCAATTTGTTGAACCTACTTACTTCACCTCGAGATGTAAATTCTATCAGCTGAAACAAGATCAGTCTGAAACACCGGACGATGTCATTCACCGTTGGAGGGGAGTAATCCTGGTGTATATCACGTCAATGCACAACAGAAGGCATGAAACTGACGTTGGTCATGGATTCTTTCCACTGACTATTCAGGATTATCTTGATTGGAGAAAGTGGCCACTTGCCAGAAATTAGTCATCAAGCTTATTTTCAGTTCGGTGACATGATTTATGAAACCACTTTTTCACACCGTAAATGAGTACGCGCTGTTATATCTCATCCTGAACAAAAGTTTACATTCCTCCCGGTTGTCTACTGCCATTTTGTATAAGGTTCGGACTACTTTTCGTTTTTCGTATTCACGGTGCCCTCGGCAACGAATTCAATAGTCTTCTTGATGCCTCGGTTTTCGATAGCCTAAATCCTTTGGTATGGGTAATCTGACACGACTGAAACTCGTTTATGGCTATTCGTGCTCATACCAATACTCATAATTAAATGACTCGCAAAACGAGAGACGGGAAAATGACGGGTTACCGTCCTAATTATCCAAGTCTATCTGTGCACGTGCGTGTTAGCGTGTGAAATCGATCACATTACAGAATGTTCAAGTGGTTGCTCTCGTGTTCGAGAACAAGAAGTGAACCAAGAGAGCCTAAGTGCTTACAAAATTGTTTCTGAGCCCAAAGGGAGGATCGCGGAGGTGAATATTCACTCGTTCGACTGTGGCTAGACTGCGATACTTGACAAGTCTTGATGGCTTGCCCCGAGCTTAGTAATTGGTGCGAAAAGAGTTTATCACTTTCACCGAGTGGTTTGACTGAACGAGGTGTGAATACGTAACACTCGTTGTTGTCCTAATTGCTCCCGTGTTCAGTCGAATCCGATGGTGTTCATGAACGTGGTTAGATATGCGTCTAGTTGTACGGACAATCCACCTAGTTCCACAGGAACCTGTGAAAGAAAACACAGAAAGGGGCTAGAGGATCTGACATTAGGTCCTATGATCGAAAACACACCATCGGTTTAGGTGCAAATAGAATTCGCGATGGCGCAGTACAGATTAATCTAGTGACTTGTCCTGATAGTCTTCTTTTGATAATTTATGCTTCCTTATCCCTTTTGAACAATCAACAGATTTTTGTCTTGATCGTCCTTCATTTCCTTGAATCATCTTGTCACTTAATTGTGCTAGATCGCCGCCTCGTAGGTGAATATTCCACAGAAAACGAGGTTTACTTGCTACGGCATCTTTTTTGCAGATTTTCCTTGCTCTGCTAACCAAGAACCGTATTCGGTTTATCTTCACTTTCAGAGGTAAAAACCGTGAAAATGAGTGCATTGCCCGCTCCGCGTTGCTTTTCTGCGCACTGATAACCGAAAACAGCAGTTTCTCAAAAAGCTAACGCATACGTCTAATTATGACAGAATGCTGTCGCTTTATTTTTCCAGATTCAACTGGACATTTAGATGAGCAGTGTTAAAACTGTTCAGCGGTAGACTAGCGTCAACCTAGGTATCCATCACTTATTGAATATCGTCTATTTATCATCTATACAGGGTGCAATTTCTGATTAGTAGCTGGAATTGCTTCTCTTCAAATTTTGCTGTGAAAATATCGCCGTTCAAGTGAAACAGCATACTGTGAGTACAGACTAGTAGACATTGTTCCAGTTCATCCAACGGGGAAGCGCAAATGGATATCGTTCCTTGGAATGTATTCACATAGATAATTGATTGTCTCGCTGATGGAGACACTCGTGAACGGTGAGGTAACGTCAAGGGACATTATTTACATGCCTTCCAGACCTAGGTTTCTCTTGGTTTCTACAAAATGAAATTTGCATGGAAAAGGTGACTCTTACTGGTTCCAAAAGGCTGGTTAACCAGTTCGTCGTTGTTTGAAGCGGAGAGCTGAGTATATCCAAAACCGGTCTCAAGCTGATACATTCTTTGTACACCTTTGATTGGCCACACAATCTAGAAATTGTCATATCCTTTCAGAAAATAGCTTGTTGATTATTCCTTTCTGTTTCAACTATCTTACTCCCGTGGAAATTTAGTTCGCTATCTGAGCCGCCCTATCCTTTTTAGTTACGACCCTAGTTCAATATCGCCTTCGTCTTCTTCATATAATCCAGTGTATCTATGGTCACAGCATCCGAGCGTTTATGTGGTCTAGAAAACGTTAGCTCTTTATTAGCCAGCAATTCTTTATGAAGCTTTAGAAGCTCCGAGGTTAATAATTTTTTTCGTCGAAGGTCCATCTTCGAGATATAGATGGCACGCGCTCACGAAGGCGGATCTGGGCTTCTCTAACTGCTGTGAGGAAGATAGAACGAGATCAGAGAGCTGATCAAATAGGGTCTCACGAGCTTGTTCCCCACCCTGTTTCGTATCAGTAAGCTCTGCTGCATTTTTCTGACACGATTGAATCTTTTGTTTCCGGTGATTGACTTTTGGTGAATTCCCGCCCAGTGAGTGAGTGAGTGACAGTGAGCCGACCAACGGCCAGTCAGTCAGTCATTCATCCGGTGAGTCAGTGAGTTAGTGATGTGAGTCCTTTGTACCGAAGCACTTGGTACCAGAGTTTACCGATCCAGTGATCCAGTATGAATGTATCTGATTGGTTACCTATTGCCTAAAATAAAACGTATACTCACAACTAAATTTGAATGAAAGCCTTACGTATTGTGACTTTGTGTGATTACTAATACATCGGTTGATTAGATGTCTTTGAAAATTGGTCCATTGACTTGGATTTAGTTTTCAAGTGTTACAGAATATTCTTCCTATCTAACCGTCTATAGATAAAGCGCATCCGGTCTGCCTGAACAGCAGAACAAACAGGGGACAGGTGATGTTACCCCCTCCTGCTGGAGTCAGTCGTGTCCTGATGGACCAGCCCTCTAGTGTTTGATCTTTGCTACAAATTTAACTCTCATCCTGGGCACCAAGGGAAAGCTTCTCAAAGCAACGTCCGTTGCAAGTGAGCCAAACAACTTGGCGAGGAGCCAGGAGTGCTTTTTAAACACGTAATTCCGGTCTCGTTTTAATTGGTGGAGAAGCTTTATATCAAAATGCAACGGCTGTCATCAAATTCTGGCGTACAAGAACTCAGGCACGAATATCAAGAGCGTCACGGTACTCTTCTGTCTTGTAAGTAGCAGTTTATGCAGACTCAAGATGCATCTTGGAACGAAAAGGCTGGGTCAGCTATAATGAGGGATATTCGAAATGTGTACTGTGTGCAGTACCACAGCCTACGCAACCTAATATGAATATTCCTATGATTCCATTATATATATATTTACATACATTGACAGTAAGCAGTACGTAAATGGATGGAATAAAATCTCCCCGGAAACACACGACCGGTTTCACGGTAATTGCCTCTTAGTCACACCCCTGAAGTACGAAATTAGGTTATTGAGAACAATATGCGAACAGAGTGTGCAAGTATGAAGACGAATGGGCAAAGGAGTATCGGGAACGCATACTTGATGAGCTTTAATAACCGCGGAAATAGTTGCGTACTTCAGGGGAGACTCTGTCCACTCATTCGCATACTACTTACTGTCAATATATATATATATATATATATATATATATATATATTCCTGAACTGCAGAATGCACTGAAGTTTCCGTAGCCTGTTCCGATAAGAATCGCAAACTAGCAGCTCTCCTCTTGTACATCTAAGATCAGTTTCCTGTTCGGAAAGTCAAAAGAAAATGAGAGCGCAAGAACAGAATTGTAACCGTGAACTGGGAACTAGTATTACCTGTCTAAAATCTCTCCGATTATCACAAAAATTCGACCAGGAAAACCGTATTAGAAGCAGCTTATATGATATCCTTTTTTCGTTTCACGTGAAGTCGTCAATCAACGTGAACCATATGAGAATGCGTTTAAAGAAAAAGAGACTCCAGCGGTTCAATTTCAGCCCACTTGTTGTAGCACTGTAGTAACAGTAACAGTAAGCTTCATAACAATCAAATCACCGATTCCCAGCTTCTTGAAAAACGTGCGCCTAATCCGTGTAGTTTACTTCACACGGGTTGGCATCAGCAGTGTTTTTATTTGATTCCGTGCTTATTTTTTCTCCCAACTTTTCAGGAAAGCATATGGAGGAAGAAAAATTCCCGTATTATTTAAGCACTCATTAGTTCGACGACATTTCTACCATGCACAGTTTTACAGTCGGAGATGGAAAGAAATATTTCAAACAAGACAAACAGACCCCTCTGCCCCACCCTCTCTCCACACACACACACACACACACACACACACACACACACACACACACACACACACACACACGTTTGTAAAACTTATTTTGCGAATACGCCGACTGGCCACTTTTTGCATATTCTCGATTCGCTCGTTTAAACCACTTCGTATTTCGCTTCGTCACAGTCAGCGCTCCCAAATTTGTTTCCGGCGCGCTCATTTACCTGACCTTTTCGGACAGGAAATTTGGACACCATCAAACTGATCCCAGATGGGCAAAGTGAGAAATGTTAGTTTACGATTCTTGTTCGAGTAGGTTATCGGAATTCCAGTATACATATATATTGTGTGTGCGTGTGTGTGTGTGCGTATGTGTGTGCGTCTGTGTGTGTCAAAGACGCAGACTGTCAACACTCGCGGCTGTGCTGTTCTGGATACAACAACAACAACGACAAGATCAAGTAAAATGTACCTCAGCCGGTATTCCTTTTGGATACGGGGTGGTTTAACCATGGTGATTGGTGAGGCAAATATTATCACACCAGTCCAGACGGAAAGAGAAGCGTGAAACGTACCTGACAAAACAACATACCACAGTTAATGTGCACGCTCACAGTCACACAGCTACACCTGATTTGCTGTTAGAATACCTGACGGAAGAAAATCAGGGCACTTTCAGCTCATCAGTAGATATGTCTGAATTCGCCAACGAGTGTGCCTGGCTCTCTCTCCCCAATATACACACACACACACACACACACACACACACACACACACACACACACACAGAGAGAGAGAGAGAGAGAGATACCACATCACGGAGACAGTCTGGGAAGTGAATAACAGCAAAAGTTAGTCCTCTCCTTACCCGTCCCCCACTTGGCCGTCACTTCATCTTTCTTTCCATTCGAATGTGGACTTCTGTCAAACCAGTCCATCCTAATGACGATGGTGAAGTTCTTGATGAGGGTGATGTTGACGATGATTTGCATTTGATGCATTTAGCACGCGCTTGAAATGGTGTTCTAAAGTTGTTCCGCGAAGAAGGCAGAAATGGAGAGCAATAGCAGCAACATATGCGAGTGTGCACATGCTAGCGTCACCGCGCGTATAGATGCATTGTACCAGTGTTGTACAAATGGATACCAGTTATGCTGCACGCCTACGGGCTCGATACAAACCTGTGGTTTTCAATCGTCTTCGACGCTTATCGCCTTACGTATGCAGCCTCTTGCTCTATGTGACTTTTGGCAGGTTTTCCTAGATCCGGGGCCTAATAATCCCGTAGGCTACGTGCAAGCAGCAGTTGGGCAACACACTTACATAAAGTGAACGAACGACCAAGCTAACAAAGCCGAGGTCGTACAGCGGCAGAACTACAAAAGACACCGAGGTCGTTCATGACCGGGGGTTGGTGACGATAGTGCTGGTGGACGAGCAAAACGAAGGAGACCACGACCACGACCACGAGGACTGTATTTATTACACGGATACCTCCAGGCTATAGGTTGTCTACCCACTTGGCACACACCTACAATCCCATTCCGACATACTTCATACTACACATCTTAGCGAGCCAGCCAGCCAGTGTCCCCAACATTCAAACACCTTGTCCTGCTGTCCACACACATGGATGAGATGGCGTGACTTGAGGGACGGCACAACGGAGTGTTAAAAAAGAATCGTTTGTCTCATTGACTTTAGCACATGTGTGCAGCCCGAAGTTGGTAGTCTTCTTTTAAATTATTTGCCCTAAATGTTTAGTTCGTACATGGACTGTGTGTGCGTGTGTGTTGGTGTGTGTATGCATATGTGCATGCTGCACGAGCGGCATACAATCCCATTGGCTGCAACCGGCCAATTGAGTGCTCAATGCATGGCACACGTTCATTTCAGCCCACGTGTAACTCGGAGAATGAACAGCCGCATTGTGAGACTGTAACTCACTTGCACAGATTCCATAACACGCTGGATCCTAAGAGCTTCCATGAAATCAATGTTAATACAGATTGGTTTGCCTTTATTTGTGTGAACGTGAATGAGTCGGTGATCGAAAATCCGTGTTTGCCATTGTCAGAATTATTCAGATATCAGGTATCAGTAAACTGATACGATGCATGCTATTACGCAAGTGCAATCAGTTGTGAATTGGCAAACTTCTGCTTCACTGGAGTTCAGTCCATGCATTCGTGTATCGCACTCCTAATTCTTACCTGCAACCTACATGTCACCATTGTTTCTCGTAGCATGTCAGGTTCATGTACGAGAGTATATATATATATATATATATATATATATATATATATATATATATATATATATATATATATATATATATATATATTCTATCGTTTTATATGACCTTCGATTCGTAAGAAAGAATTGGAATTCCTCTTGAACCGCCTCACATAATTTGTGGTGACTTGTTTCGCATTACCAAAAATTCTTCTTTGTCAGGAAATTGAAACAGCTATTTGACTGTTAAAGGGTTCTAGAAAACTTGTCAGATTTGCTTTTCGGAAATGAAGTTCGTCTGTCTGACCTTGTCTTGCTCGACCCATTTGGGCAATAGTCGACAACGAATGTGAATCTATCTTGAGTGTAAATCGCCCATATGGGATGGGTGATCTATGCGGAATCCTTTGGCCCACCATCTTCCGTGTGATCTCAAATCACATGAACAAAGGGTCAAAAAACCATCTTTTGTTTCATTCGATCTGGTTGGTTGATCCCTCTGAACAGGATTCGAACCCCATACATGAGAGCCACCTATGCCGCATGCACCGAGCTGACAGAGTTCGAGTCCTGCTTGGTATTCAAAGAATAGGCAATCTTTCCTCGCTGTTTCCTCGTTACTTCGGTGAATCAACTTTTACGCTGAAGTTTATTCGCGCCTTAAATAAGTCTCCAAGAGTGTGTGCATGATCATCCGATGACTTTCGTGATCTCATGCCGATGTCTGCCCCACGGAGTGTGTGTGCGTATGATTTGCAAAATACAGAAGTGACGGTGGATCGGAGCTTGATTTCCGAACACATTTGCATAGTTCACACAGTAGCAAGTTACTCCGTGCAGACGCAGCTCAGTATGCTGTGTCTGATCGAATTCAAAATTGGGGCACATACATGAGGAATTCAAAAGCACCAGCCTATTTGTTTTAATTTATATTTTGATGGTGGACCTCTGCTTGCTACATTTGAGTTCGGACGGAAATAACTAAACGAGAATACATGCACACATGTGGTGACGAACGGCACAAGTTTGGGTGCACCTAATTAGGCAATACGTCTCAATAAGTAAGTGGGAGAGAAAGAAAGAGAAACAGGGAGTAAGGAGGGGTGGATTGAGAAAAAAGTACTGAAAATAACTGAGTCTTTAATCACTCCTCGTTGATCAAAACCCCAGCTGGATTAGGTATGGGGGAGTTTTTGTACAGTTTTTTTCTAAACGTAAGGATAAGTCTTTCTGTGACGAATAGGTGGAGTCGTGGAGTACCTCGTGCGCTCGAATTAAACAAGACTCGAAACGGCCGATCAACGAGTTCAGTCAAATGAGCATCCATCGGGGATAAAGGAATCACGACTAGTAATGGCCGAGCTACGACACAGTGCTTTAAAATCCTGTTTCAGCCGGCCGGGGAAAAGTGCAGGGGACCGGAAAAACAGAATTAGGAGAAAACATTGGAAGATAAACTTGAAAACACCTGACTGCGAAGTCCGAACTGCTTCAGTTTTCCAACTCAGAATTGAAAGTAAAGTGTCCATCGAAGATTAGTATCTGGGTTTATTCCAAGGTAGTTGATAGAACTGACTCCAGAAACGGAGACTGTCGGAAATGGATATCGGGAAATAGTGAAATTACATTCAAGGTACTTAGAAGGATTCAGTATTAAACCTGATAGTTATAAAATTATTCTACTTGGTAAGATTTTTCATTGAAGTTTCTCGCATGTGATGAATAGGAAATAACCCGACTAACAGCAACATCCATTTCCCGTGGGGAATTTGAAAAGAGAAGTCAGATTCACTGTATTGCACGACGTATGTCCAGGAAGACTTCACTGCATTTCTATACGGTGCTAACTACAGACAACAGTCAATGTCACAACTTTTATATGACCGAAAGCATGACAACAAAATTACAAAAGTGCCTCGCCATGGTAAACCTTATGTCACACAGTTCTTTCTGCTTGCACAACGTTGGTTCCCATCGTATAATTGCTGTAGCTTCTGCCAGTCTAAACAATCTCGAGTTTTCTGTTCTGCAAATTACCCGAAAGGCTTTTTCTTTGTCAACTTGATATATATATATATATATATATATATATATATATATATATATATATATATATATATATATACCTAAGCCAGAAAGACCGGCAGCTGCAGCCTCAAGGTCCCCAGGTAAAAGCTACTGAAACTTTTCTGAAGGATTGGATGGGGGCATCAGTCCAACTACCGAGTTGGAACCTTGAATTTGAGTTCCTTGAATATAACGCATGTCGATAGGAAGGGTCTCCAGCGTACGAGCTAAACACGCCTGTTGTCCCATACGCATCAGCTTTCACACATTAAATATGATCACTTTAAAGGAAAGCCTGGGGCGGAGAAGAGCGTCAACTAGCGGAAGTGGATTCGGTGAGACTTGGATACTAGACGAATGAGGACTCGAGAGACCAGGAAATGGACTTCCCTCACAATCTCTACCGCGAGTACGGCCGACCGCATTTATCGAAGAATATAGAAATGCGAGTGTGCGGGGTTGGGGCGTGGGATTAAAAAATCAACTTGCGAGTACCGTGTGAGAACATCAGCGCGAGTACGTTTTTGAGGAGCTTAACGATCGTGTTATAAGATATCCATCAGTCGCATTGTTACATTGTTGCTAACTTTGTGGGTCATTGTACTACTCGGTAGCTCCGTCCAGATTAGGCATTTTTAATCGAGAATCCATCTCTAGCATTTTCGCAACCAAAAGCACCCTGCAAGGCAGCAGCATTGGTTCAGATGAGCCGGTGACCAACTGTGTGGTTCATTAGCCTCTTCCGGGAATCTCTGGGAGTCGGGGACTGAATGCTCATTTCATTCACCCCATGGACGAGGCCAAACTTCCTGGATGCCCAGTACATCCCTCCGCCACAGATGCCGGTGAGCATAGTGTTTTGCGTTTCATACGCCATCCATGGTTGGTTTGGAATCAGGGTTAAGCCAATTCCCCTAGACTGTCTATTAGTCAGTCAACCCGATGAAGAGCGCCGGGCGTTCACTTTTACCCTCACACTTTGTGAAAACACCTCCACGAGAAACTGTGTGTTGAGTTATTGATGATGATAGTGTCTTATCAGTTCGCCGATTGGTGATGTTTGGCATTTAAGGGTAAGTTGAGCGTTGTACCCAACTGAGACTGTTCCGAAATCGAATTACGTAACTGCCATCCTGTTCAACCAAAGTATGTGACTCCGCACCCACATTCGAACTAGTCTATCACGAGTGAAGAGAGGTACAGAGACAGATGCTCTGTAATCGGTGGAATCGGTATGCTTTCGTGCCCTAAATGATTTTGGTTTGACATAATAGTAAGCTAGTGCAACAGCTGACCTTAATCGTGTTTCCAACTTTTGGGTGACTTCATCACCCTTGAAAGGGGGACATTTTGTGGCCTCCATTCGTGGTGCTGATGTAGCTTTCCATTTCATAGGTTTTGTGATGCTGCCTGTCGATGAATGCATCCGGATATCCGCTGTTTTGCAGAGCCTTTGCGATCAAACCGAGTTCATCAGCCACTGTCATCCGTACATATCAGTCTACTTCGGTTGAAAAGGGGTGCGAACTAGACAGCACTTGTAGGATATGGGTGCATAGCTAACAAAACCTAAATGTTGGCTGGTTCACGCTCTCTTGTGGTTGAGTAACCTTGAGATTGACTCAACGGATCTTCGTGTTAGTTTGATATCCATCAAGTTTAGGGTGTTGTTCACCTCTGTTTCCATGATGAAATGATATCCGTAACATGCACTGTGTAGAGATACCGCGAAGTGGTTCTGAACATAAATCGTACAATATTGTGATTCTGACTTCTGTTTTCAAATAGCAACATTGTCAGCGTACTTAAGTACCTCGGAAGGTGAAACAACCAGTAGGTCACTAATATGTGAAAAAAGATATGGAGATAGCACAGCAACTTGGAGTGTTACAGAGTTTCGAATATTTTTGCCCCGCCTTGGGTTTCTGTCCCCCAAATTGTATAGGCAGTTCGAGAACCAGTCAGGAATTTCTGTGGGATAATTAAAGGTTTCCAGCTTTTAAAGAGGGATAAATCACGATACTGAATTGAAAGCTGAGAAACGGCCAAGAAACACACAGTGGATAGATCATTGCAGACCTTTACAAACATTTTTTTCAGTGAAGTTAACTGAGTAATCAAAGGAATGAAAGTTGCATCTATACCTACTTTAGGCAAAATAAAAAGAATCGAGAGACATATTCAGGTGTTGAGAAAGACTAAGAACAGCCCTCTCAGTAATTTTAGGGCATCTGGTGTAGATATTCATTGGAGAAAAACGTTTTTCTGAGCCATATAAATTCAGGTCCTTTGGATTTGGGATAACGACCCGGGGTGGGGGGCTCTAACAGTTGGGACTTGAAAAGTTCAAAAGAGATTTGTTTATCAAGTTTGTCGTGAACTTTGCAAAGTGAGAAGCCACATCCCTGAGAATGGCGAGGGAGAGGCCATTTGAACCGGCAGAAGACTATGCTCTAGAGTTGAGAAAACTATAAAATATGCCGGTCTCAGAAAAAGGTCCAAAATCCACACTAACACACGGTAAATATGAAATAGAACAGTCATTGGACGAATGTATGCAAATAGCGTGGAGCTGGTTTATATTAATATCAATGCTGCAGTTTTTGGTTTTGTGACCACTTAGAACCTCTGTGCCATACCAAATAAACTGAGAATTCTTTATTCTCAGAAACTGTGCAGCAAACGACATATTCCAGCGTCTCGTCTTTGACTTGGTTATTTCTCAGTATCGTTTGACGTCTAAACCCCCGCGAGACTTTTATACACATCCCTTTTAGCCTTCTGAGAAAATTTTGTAATGGAGCGACCATTTTACCGCCCGAACCAAACACGGTTTCGAATGGGCAACATCCCTTGAAGATAGCACTCAGAGTATCAGTAAAGAGTTCAGCAACCCGGAAGAATGAACGGGAGAAAAATCACGAAAAGGCAAAGCTGACGACTGTTTTGAAAAAGAGAGATGTTACTAGGCGGAAAGTCGAGAATCCGCGAGCAGAGTGGGAATAAATTTTCTGCCTCAGAAGAAGTAAACGGTGATCGATTGGAGAAATAGGTGGTATAATATTGGGGATGATTAGTGATTACTTTACCCGATACGGAATTCACTCTCGTCCATTTAGTTGTTAATACTTGTAAAACCTAAGGAAAGTAGAGGGATATGTACCAGTATGATTAAAATTATCAAAAATTGTATGTCCACTTTCGTTCAGAAGAGGAACTAGAAAAGGTACAAATAGGCCGTAGAAATAAATTACGTTCGACTGTGAAGGTCGCCACCCGGCCTCCATACGAATTCTTCCTCTTCTTCAGAATCCTATCTCGACGGTAGCACTGAAATCCATCGGTGAGTACCAGAAAGCCATTCAAACTGTAGTTCAGCCAGGGTTCTTGAACACATGAAACATGAATCTGTGTACACAGAATGTGTGTTTGATCGGGCTATTCTGCGAAGAGTGAACGAGTTTTCGCACGGATCAAGGAGGTCACAGTCATCTTGGCCGGAGGGGTGCAGCTAAGAGCTGCTTATCAGTTTAAACATCTCCGCTTTTGGTTCAAATTCCATTTTTATCAAACGAAAACAAATGAGACTCACGTAACATACATAAGACAGGGTTTTTTATGGATAAGATTCTCAGTGGGGAATGTAAGCGATGGGTGAGCATGATTTACTAGAGAGGAAAAGAGTAAATGTCAGACTAACAGCAGAAGAAAATGTAGCACAGACAGTCAAAGGATGCGTGAAGTCAGCCCAGAATAGGAGGCTTGAGAACTGACTCGACGAACGTGCAGGGAAAAACAATGAAGAAAAGACATGGGCTGAGATCCGTATGGCGTTCTTTCGTTGCCCTGAATGCTACAAAACAAGTGCTACCTCCAGTCTCAACCCCTAACTTTAAGATAATGGCTCTGAACATCCCCTTCACCATTACACTGATAAATTGCCCTGAACACGATTATGGAGTCAATTACATGTCCGCTATCGACCAATTACAGCAGCATGGAGCTGAGGCTGTTTCGGGTCACCCTTTTGTGAAAGAAAGCCGAACAGTATTCGGAGGTCTATTTGGATAGACCCCTGTGGTGTGTCCGATATACTCGGACAGATAAGGCTGACAGGTCAAACTACCCTTGCTTTGGTGAACAAAAAAGTATGAGTTTGCACCATGCGCAAAGTGCATACTCATATTCCTGATCTCTCATTTGAAACTCGTGAGGGGAAGATATTATTTTTCATTTTTGGAAAACAATACAAACTTGGATTTACCTCGAGTCCAATTTCGTGTAATCCAAGCTTCCTTCGAAACTAATTGATATTGGTGATGGACTTCTGACTTTCGCAATATTCCTTGCTTTGTCCCACGAAATTTTCACATTTTACCAATGAACTTATTCTGAATCACTTTGAATCCGAAATACACGTTTCTTGTTATCTCGCTACTTATTGATTTCATACTTATATTGTGTTTCTAGTTCTCTGCAATATACTGAGGCATCAGATTTCAAGACTAGTGATTGTTTTAGTGAATAAAATTCAGGTAACTCCTGATAAGTCCGAGACTTTAGTTGTTTTGGGGCTTTCTTAAGTGTGTACTATTTAGTACCGGCCTCTATTTTATTCTAGTCTAACTCCGTTTGACTCTCACGCTGGTTGTTTTGGCTATCTAGTTTGCTTTATCTTTACACGAATTTACAAAATTACCGAAGTTGCCACCTTGCTCTACTCCAACCTTCTTGTAGCCTTGTCTTAAAAAGACTTAACTGGACCCTTACGAATTTCTGTTCGTAAGTAGCTTTACCATAGTCTGTTGCTTGGTTATTTTTTAGCACTGCTTGTGTGTGTGTGCTTGCGTATGTGAACCGAATCTTCCATCCATCAGCTTAATCAGTAAGAGGTGAGGTACTAATTAAACAATCTCACAAAAGGAAAGAAACGAGTGATTTTAATCGCAAAAATTCTCACACATCTGGTAAGAACTATTTCAACATGACGGGTTCAAGTAAAGTTGAGTCAGAATAACCCCAATGTAATGGACGGATGGAACTTTGGCGAAATTTCGCCTATCAGTACGAAGGTTCGAGTTGGTACTTAGAACAATTTGGTAGCGCAAACCATATATGGCAGATTAGAAAGTGACTCAACATAGCTAAGGAAACCAAGGCAGAGACAGAACTGGAATTGGACCGATTGCAAAATTCGTTTGGACTGTTTTTGTTGCTGTGAAAATTCGAAATCCCGTTCCTTTTATAAGATATCCCAAAAGAAAATAACTGTCGTATGTGCAGCCAACGGGATTAGGAGAAATAGGGATATACCAACGTAAAGGGGGAGAAAAGAAATTGGGATCGAACTGCACTCTGGAAATTTCCAAAGTTAATTTGAAGAGAGGAAGACTGCTTGTTAGCACAAGAATTAAGCTGAGTGCGATTTTTAAAAAAATAATCACATACGGTTTTTAACACGTGGCAGCCAATGCCATTGTTGTAATGAATATGTGGAATAATACCATGATAAAAAGCACTGAGTGCTTTGGAATAGTCACGAAATACTAACCCAACAGTAGGACCAAATGTGATCAAGAGGAGAGGTTACAGAGTTAACAACGCAGTCAACGGTATCAACTTTCGACTGCGAGGATTTACGGACGAGTTGTGTCAGGTCAGGAGAGTGAACTTGGGCAGTCATGCGGCGGAGAAATATAATACGTGAATTAGATGTGCTAGCTGTGGGGTGATACTCGCCGTATTCTGTCTTGGATGCACACTCATGGTGCACGTAGTTCTCAGACAGTTGGGACTCATCACAGAATAAACGCAACGACCAAACAGGTTAGCCAGTGGGGAATTGGGTTCAAAAGAGCAGGTGTTTGGCAACGTTGGAGATAGTAAATCAGGATTACCAAGTGTGATACGATTGGGTTCATGAGAGTCAAGATAGTAAGGAAGAAATGAGGATGCGTCGGGTTTAAGCTGAATTGGAAATTCTAATCTTTGGCACTTTGATCCAGCTTGGAATAGCGCAATCGTCTCAGAGTTTTTCACTCCCCTCAAAATTTCCCTCGTATTTAACACGACGTACCTACAGTCTGTTCAGATGTCTTACTTCAGTTTTGATGAGTGTGTATAGGTTGTTAAACTTTTATGCCAATCATTTTGTACGCTCTAGCCCAAACTTTATGGAGTCTATTTGATTGCGAGGAGGAGGACCTATCGAGATGAACAGAAGTAGTCAACAAGTACTCTAAGCTTATTCACATTCTCTAGTCTGTGGGGAGTTCGTGGGAAAGTTAGTTTTACGGTACACTTTGGGATAAAGAAGTGGAGCACTGCAATCAGAAGCGTAAGTGGGATCACGCTTATAAACATTGAAAATACATGGGTAGTTAACTAATGCCGAATACAAAATAGCATGGTAGTTGGAAAGAAAAGCGCTGATCAAAGTGACAAATCAAGACTGCGGAGACCAGCCGTGGTCATGCACAGGGACATGTTATCAGATAGATGGGAATACTGTCGACTGTCTGCTATCAGGAGTGGGAGTATCAGGTGGAATGTGTGAATTGACGTGAAAGATATATCGACAAGAGATTAGAAAAGGTGCCTCACAGCGAATAGCACTGTAATTAATACACCTTATGTTGGGTTGAAATGACAAGTGTGAGGATCTGCGCCACTTGCGACCGGTGAAAGTGATTACCCTGTCAACACAGCTCTTTGGATCCATAGGCAGTTCGCCCTGAAAACTTTGTACATATCAATACGAAAGACATCACTACCAATCTTTATAACCAACTTTCTTGGGCGAGAATTGACCGACTCTTTCCGATTCACTTTGTGCAGTTATGTTGACTACTACATTGAATTTCTTTCAAAGAGAAGGGAAGTTTCAGGATAACAACGAAATCGTGAGATGATTGCAAATGAACTGTGAACCTGTTGGTGTAACTGCACTAAACAACACTTTTATATTTGCATGTCCACTGAGCACGGTTAGCATTAGACTCCATTATTTTATTTTCCAGAGGAATCCTAATTTCGGGTTAGATCAGTAGTCCAGGCTTCCTGCGGATTTCTCTTAAAGTTATCCCGGTGATCTGAATATCGGTTTTTGGTAATAGTATAATGTTTTGGAACAGCTGACAAACCGGCGCGGTGCTTTCTTGATTTCGTGAGAACCTTCCGAAACAGGGATTTTACGCGACTTTTGACTGCATTCAGCAGTGTGAGAAACTCGTCCTTATGCTTGAGGAAACTTGAGGAATTTTAAAAAGTACCCTTTTAGGATAACAGCTAGCCGTGCAAAATGATTCAGCTTCGGGATTAGATCAATAAAACAGGATTCCTCAGCTAATTTGAACGATAGCATGGCAGCAAAGACAAGCACGAAGGGTATCCACAGCCCCGTCGCACGATGCATCCCACCTATTCGTTACGTGCATTAAAAGGCACTGTTGTGTTCGAAGTTGATGGGGACGCAGTACGCAGTAAATCCTATCGTTAGTGCAGCAGTGAGCAGGCGCGCAACTAAGCGAGCAACCCCAGCCTCTGAGCACGCACAGCTAGTACATGCAATCGGCACGGCCAAGTAAGACCGCCCAGTACATGGCGAAACGTGATTGGTTAAATGGTTCAGTCACGTATAACTTGCTTGCATCCGAGTAGCCACGGTAGCCGATAGGCACGGATCAATAGCCAACCAGCAAATTAGACCGAAGTTTTTCGCTCATCTATGCGAATGCTGAAAAGGCCACATTCAGACCAGACTCAGTTGACTCCGAAGTATAAATTTTGATATATGTTTTATCCGTTTACTAAAATTTCTGTTGGATAAATAGAAAAACTAGTTGACAGTTCAACGTGCTTCGGAATACAATAGCAGAGGTGCAACCGTGCTAAGATGGTCTATCAAACCCTTTAACTCCGTATTTACTGTGGATTTTTTTGATTTGGTGATATATCATCATGATAGCTGTACTTGATTCTGGTCATCAGTTAGTACTCGGTCTGTCAAGTGTGTGCGCAGTGTCACCATAGTCCCCTAAAACTCTTGGTTTTCACATCCAGATACGGTGGATGACCTTGAACTAGGGCACAAAAACGTGGTGCATAAATCAATGTGGAGGTAGATAATTTATGGCCTTGTTTAAGAGACGTGCGATTTTTAATATCAGCAAACTGCTCGATGAAGTCTCATTAGCTGATCGATGAGAAATTTCCCCGTACGGACCAGTCACACCATGCAGGTTTACCACTCCAATTAGATAGACAAATTCGAAGACGTCTCTCTGTGTGGTGTCATTAGAGTTATGCAGAATCACGTGATACCAGCCAACTCACACACTTGCGTGCTAACCCCAAATACTTATACGAACCTTATCATCAACTCTCCTGATCCTATCGGTCACGTGCTAGGACTTGAAACTAGCTGGGATTTTACCTATGAATACTGTTCACTATTAGGATTGGTTCACTCATCAATTTCCGGTGAATCATAAAGTTTTACGAATAAGCGTCCAGTAGCTAGTTCTTACCAACTTGATAGTAGTGCGTTTGTAGTTATGCGTGGGAGAATCCGAGGCATCAACGCCAATTCAGAAAAGCTGAACAAGATCCATTTTTTCTTCTTCTCTGTAAGTGAAAAGGAGTTTGTAACACGTGTATTCGACCACGCAGCACCTGTCATCTCATTACCTTAACAAATCAAGTGTCACTCTTTACGGTAATTCCTGCATTCATTTGTCACGTATCTTGGCTACGGAACTAAACTTCCGTGTTGTCATCGGACAGCAAGAATTGTGAACATTCATCAGAAGTGTTGGGTGTCGACTGTGTGTGTGTGTGTGTGTGTGTGTGTGTGTGTGTGTGTGTGTATGTGTGTGTACGAGTGAACCATGGAGAAAACCAAACCGCTTTGGATTGTCCCTGGAAAAGTTGTTTGCACATCCCCTGCCAGAGTACCCGAAGAATTCTGCCAGACAGTCGTCAACTGAGTCAAATAAAGGAGATGGTTTTGTTCGAATGAAATAATCCAATGAAAGCCACGCAAAGAGTAATTCATCTCACCTGTAAGGAATGACAGGGAAATCAGGTAGACGAGTCGGTTTAGTTTTCATGCCTTTCTTTTTGTTGGATATACTTCTGATTTGGAAGAGTGTAACGGCAACTTTCAAGTGGAAGAATCATATGACTTTTCGCATGGCTTGAGAATCATTCAAAGATTTTGTAAGCTTACATCTCGGTACTCGTTTATCCCAGGCAAATATCGAATCTTGAAAACATAAAAAGGAAGTCACGGAAGCAAGTTAGGATCGAGAGTAGGAAGAACAGAAGACGATGATCCGTTGAAAGTGTACCACAGTTTGCGAACTTTACCGGAAAAGAGAATGTGGATGATACCGAATCCGGGTTGTCCGGAGCTTCCTATCCTGGTGGAGTGCCTGTGTGAAAAGCTTGAAGATGTCCGTTAATAGTTATTCGTTTATCCGGGGTTAGGAGCCAATGAATACACAGAAAGGTTAACTTGTCTGTGCATTGCGCGGTTATATTACGTAAGAATAACTTTTGAGGTGATCCAAATGTGAAAAGTCTTTGGCCCCGCGGGATTCGAACCCACGCATGGTCACCACCCTCGATTTAGTACCGCGAGTGCTCTACCAGCTGAGCTACGAGGCCACGCCGGAGAACCTTCGACTTTCTGCATATGGATCATAGTATAGCGTGTGTTCGAATCCCGCCGAGACCAAAGACTTTTCACATTTGGATCACCTCAAAACATTATCAAAATCTGCCAACCATCAATACATTGTAAGAATAACTGTTGGGTGAATGGACTGTGCAGATGATCATCGTTTCCAAACCGGTGAAAAAGTGCGTCGATTAAGTCATGGGACGTCCTTTGACCGGAGGTGTTCAAACGGTTCACACCATTGAGTTAGTTTGTGTACGTCCCAGTTTCGATTCTTGTCACGGCTGATCAATCCCCTCATTCGGCAGTTTTTGACTGGTCGTAATCTCGTCCCAGAGGTATTGTATTTTCTCTTTCAGTAAAAGATTATTTACCTTATGTCCTTTTACCGAAGGTGGAAAATATGTCATGCTTCTTTGTTGTCATATTTGGATTGTGGGAATGGTGGCGGTTGTAGAAGACAACTATTTGCCGTTCCGATCCATCGGTAAAGGACTGAATAAGGGGACCGAAAATCGACACCACCTAATTGGGTGAAATTCTAACCACCTGGAAAATTTTATGGAACTTCTGAAATTCTAAAATGTAAGGCAAACACTTGTAGATCAGTTCACAGTTGAGCAACGATTGAATTTGTGCATGAAACGATTTCTACTACTATATCAATGCTGCAACGCTGATGATTCCTGGCTAGCGTTAGATAGCTACCTCCTTGATTTCTAACTATAAGCGAAGCGAAGAGCCATCTTACAAACACTTACAATCTCCCATTGAGGGATGTCTACTGTTGGTTATTCCTGACAAGGATAAGATATCAGTAGAGTACTTCTGTGGTTTTCAATGATGAATCGATCATTTCCATCAAGAGATGAATCACTTGGCTTAGTGAGTGAAATATCTCACTGATGGGAACTCGTTTGTGTTGGCTACTGACATTAGTTGACAGCCCAAATTCAGCTTACTGCTTGGAGAGTTTTCATTGCCTTATTTCGAATGGATGGGCTCGGAGACATTACTTCATTGTCTTAGTCGTTTGGTTTGCGGATCGGGCAAATATCTCATTCACATCACCAATCCGATTCTAAGAATGAATTCAGTGAAATATTCTCGAGCCCACTGTCCTTCAAAGTTAGGATCGCTTTGGGTGAAACCCCCTGTTTATCTCACGTTTTTCATTTATTCGATGTGATTCCGACCGATAGGCTGATATTGACTTGTCCGCCAAGATTTGGGGGGGGGGGGCTAGATTACAAATGCTTAGTCACCAACCCTAGTGATGCAGCCAGTAAGTGGTTGGTGTGGATGCATCATCCACGTTCTAAACTCGAGCAGCGAAAGAGAACAATATGGTTCCAACTTTATTATATCAACCCGCTGGCTGTTCAACTCACTGTCTATCAACACGACCGCCGAGAGAAGCAAATGGAGTTTCAGTTCAGAGCTATCCAACCGAATCAGATCTAGGCGGACCCAGATTATCAACACTGGTTGCTATCTCACTTTGCTCGTCCTCGATCTCATGCTGACAACATTAAAGGCAGTCTCCTACACGGTACGTCGAGCTAACTGTCAAAGTTTCATTTCCAACTGTAGTGGTATCTGTTTAAATTTGTCAATATATTTGAGTTCTCTTTTGGTTCATGGAAAAGGCATAACCAAGGGAGAACAGATTGCAATGTTCATTATTAATCAAACAATCAGCGTCCACAATGAATTTGAACGGAGAAGCGAGAACCACAATATTGTACGATTTATAACCAGGACTATTTCACTCTATCTCTATGAAGTAGTGTGTGGTACAGACAACAAAGGGAATCTCAGTTTATCTATGAACAAACAAAGGACAGTAAAATGACAAGTGCACAGTTCCCACCGTGTTCACCAGGATTCAGTTTGAATCATCATCATCATCACAACTGTGATTTCTCAAAGGTATTCGTGTCTGGGTCACTGCTAACCCAACGAACACTGAGGCTGCATGTGCAAGTGCTCATATTGTTAGTCAGTAGTATATCTATATATATATATATATCCAGTAATCATTCCTCAAGTCCTGCTTGGAACGGAAAATCAGCAAACACGAAAACAGTGTGATTAACCTATAACCATGGTAATTGTTGCACTGTTCGTGTTGAACCCCAAAGGCTTATTCTACTTCATAAGTAAAGGCAGCTGTTTTCAACTGGCATTGGTTTAGACGTTAAAATACGACATCTGAATGCCAGTTGACTCACCATAAAATCCTTTACAGAAGAAATTGCAGAACCGGGTACTCCTAATTGCATCGACCAACACCAACAGAAGACGGATAATGATAGACGTTGCCCTTTAGCATACACATTTCAAGCGCCTAAGGACAATGTGAAATATGAACCAAACGGTACTCACAAATACAATATCCTAACATGAAACAGTCCTTGCAAAATATAAGAAAACTGCTACAAAGTAATTCACCATTCATGAAAAGTCTTCAGCTTGTCACTGAAAACTTGAGGCACTGCACAATTGTTAAATATCATAACGAGTGCATATGCACCGAGTCCTCTTTGGGACTTGAACTTAGAGTGAACGAATGTGAAACAAACACCTATCCAACAAACTATCCAAAATGGCTCTCAACGGGTAATTGAACCGATACACCAAACCACAAAACGAACTGCTCATCATCCCTAACTAACATGAAACAGCTGTACAGTGCTCCATTGATTATCTCACCACCAAATAAATGATGGGATAAATAAGAAGCCATTTGCAAGTGAAGTGTACACCGAGTTATGTCCTGTATTGCATTTGAGGTACTCGATAACATACTGAAAAGTTGTGTGTGTTTCTCTGTGACAGTGCTCAGTGTGTTCGGCTACAACGAAACAAATTCTACACTCTACGCAAGTACTTCATATTTGGAAACAATATTACGGAAGTTCAGATTCATCGTGATACTTCCATTTCATGCTCACCCATGAATACAGCAAAAGAGATATACACAGCATGGAAGGTTTCGCACTGAACTATCAGAATTGATCGGCATTCGTGTGATTTGGATTTGAGTGTCATATAGGCGATCTCAATCGGCCACACATGGTAACGAGTTGGGGGACAGTGATTAACTATCTAAAACACGAATATGATCGGCGGTGACAGAGATTCTCCCTCAAACATCGAACATGATAACAACTCACATCACTCGATCAAAACCGTCTTCCTCAGTGTAAGGAATGTGGAATCATGAAAGGATCATATTAGATATCTAGCATTCATACAACTGGGAAGCATCAACTGATTGGATTAGTGTTGGCATAAATTCCCACTAAATATTCTTGTACTCGTTCTTCACCATGGAACAATGTACGATGTGTATGTGTGTGTGTGTGTGTGTTTGTGTGTGTATGTGTGGAAGGAGGCAGAAGTCAATTCGAAGCTGTCGAGTTGGAAGTTGACCGATCGTGACAGGAATCCAACCAGAAACGTCGAAATCTGAATTCAAAGATAGTGACCGTTTCACCACTGGTTTTGATATTTAGGGTATACTGGATGAAACTGAAACCTGAATGGCAAGTTCTGTACTCAGATATTCTTTTTGAATTGCAATTCAATCGCTAGGTCATGCACAAGCATTTGCATTCTATGGGAATAGCCCTGGTCGTATCATGTGAAATACTTTGAACTTACTGAAATTAATCAGATTGTGTGAAGTGTTTTTGTTTTCGTATATGCGGAACTTCCACATCATTCGGGATTCCAGTTTGGCTAGCCTCATCAGTTACTTCTCAATTTGACAAACAGCACATAAGTGAAAGTGACCCTAAGGACATTTTGCTTTATCTGTAGAATTTAGCATTGGCATGAGCAGCCGGACTGACGTAAGTACCGGGAACTCCATTTGCATTTGTCCAACCATTCTGTATAATTCCCTCTGCATAAAAATACAATCCCTTAAATTGCTACCAGTGAAATAAGAATAGTTCGTAGGTCCGTGACACTTTCACTCCAGCTGTGCACAGTGATGATTGGCATTTATGGCTGGGTGATAAAAGGCTCAATGGCTGCGTACAGAAGTCCATCACTTAGCTGACCCAGAAAGCGACAGCGCCAGCCCGCCCATGGTGCAAGGCAGAGTGTCTGTGAGGACAGTTCTATGCACGGCTGAACCAATCCCGTCTTCCGACGGGAGGTTGGTTAGTATGAGAGCACCGCCTCCTCATTTCGTCGTTTGATAGACTTTCCTACCAGTCCGTACGACAAATTCGCCCCAAACCACCTCCTATCAGCACAAGCATGGTTCAGTTCTTGTGTTTCAGATTGGATGGCAAAATATTCCAACAGTTGAATCAATACCGATCACAATCAATTAACAACTCTGAAAAACCACACCACCAGTTAGAATCGAGTCCGGGGTTTTCGGGCACAACTTGTGACACGCTCCCTTTTGGTTAGCGATAAAATAAATAGGCCAATGCAAATCACGATCGGAGACCACGGAAAACCACCAACCTCAGCCAAGGTCAACATCGATTTTCAAAAGTATTGAGATCAGTGTACTTCATTCATGTCGTCCTCTTTGTGTATGCCTGCTTCCTAACGGCTGAATCTTGAAGCTTTTGAAAACCAGTTTTCCTGTGATACTATACTAATCGGTTGTATAAAACGGTCTCGTTTGGATAAAACAGTCTGGAAAAGAGAACAGCATTAAGGCTAAAAGAGGTACCAATTCGTTCCTTAGGTCAATTCCGAGCCAATGTAGTAAAATTAACAAGGATTTTACACTGACGCACTTATGAAACTGTATACTTTCTCGTAAAGATCACTGTCTTCAATCGTACTTTCATTATGTGCGTGTCAACTGATATTTAGTTAGTTGATATTCTGAGTGGATTGAGAAGTTAATCAGTTTTATCAGAAGTACTACGATAAACAGGCTAGCAACTTTTACTGAAGGATGTGGATGGGTATCTTTGATGTGAACAGGATTTATGATCGGCCTGAGTCTCCACGTAGTTCTCGGTTGTCCCGTAGCAACTGTGCGCCCGTCTGATAAACTCATGAGCGGTATTGCAGTTTGATGACCTCGAATATGATGGAATTCTGCGTGAAGTACCTATCAGAAAGACGACAACAACAACAACAACGAGGATGATTTACTCGCCCGTTGTATGATTCACGTCCATGAGATCAATCGATTAGTAACTTGCTCGAACAAGATCACATTCGGTAGTGATTTTTATCCCCATTCCTATGCCCCAATTACTGACCCTGAAGAATCACGTTCCGGCTACTGTACTGTAATTCCCGTTGTCCTCCAAGTTGTGTCTCTCATTCACACTGCGCGTCGTCAACTTCTGCCATTTATCTCTCGCAAGCACAGGCACACATTTTTACGCAGGGGTCGGGAATGATCATCACCATTATTGGGGGCTGATTGGAGCAGAACAGTGTGAAATAAACGTGCGGCGGCATTTGACGGGTAATTGCCTCCCCAGAAAAGGCTGTTCGAGGTCAGACGACTTTCCGCACATACACACACACACGCACTAGGGGGATGCGTTCTGTTGTCCCAGATGGCGTGACCGGTAAGTCGTCTCGTGCTGTGATTATGACTGACTTGTATGACTAAGGTGTGAACAAGGTTGTCGTGACCGTGGTAACCAAACAAACCAAGTTGGCGTTGCGATGGTCAGTCGTACAATGGTTGGCCGTTGTTAACGTTCACCATTCCCAACCTTCGACCAAACTCTATCACCATCAAACAGCCGAGATGAACACAACAACAATGGGGGAATTCAGTACAAGCCTAACTTCTCCCCCCACCTTTCGTTTCACAAGCAACCAGTCTGTAGCACAAATTCGTTTGTATGTTTTCCCAGCTGACCAACCGAAAAACAAGTCACTGAATGACCTGTCGACTTTTTTCATTTGAAGAGATCACGTTATATTTTTATTTACTACAGTTTCAACGCAAACCTAGTTACCGCTCCCTCCCCCTTCGCACTACCCTTTCGTATTTGACGTGAAAGGACTGCGCTCAGCTGCCCACATTCACAACACAGACTTCAAGTTCCCCATTTCACCAGCATTCCTCCACCCGTCGATCTTCGAAGACATTTGGGGAATAGTTCACGTGTCTCGTGGGAATGGCAGGTTGGCAAAACGATATTAGTTTGACCGATTAGGCAGACACCTTATTTGGACCTTTGAGGTTGGAGACGGAGAAGAATGGGGAATAGAACGAGAGAAAAAGTGTGTGGATGTGGATGATGGCAAGAAATGGTTCATTTTTACCAGAGACATGAACGTACACAACTCAGAGCCACACTGGCGTTCAGGTGCACTACAGATTCTCCTCTTAACGGCTAGCACATGAGAAAGACGAATACCACGGATGACAACCAAGACCGGGCTCTTTTACTTTCTTGGGGAGAGGGCTATCTGACAGGACAACGAGTCGTTAACCCGGAAAGACTGTTCGAGTGGAAAAAAAGATTTGTCTAATAGGAAGCGCGTGCCATGGTGTGTACGTTTGGTTGAGAAGCAAGCGTAAACCGGTCATTTAGTCGTTGACAGAACAATTTCATACTGGCCTCAACGACTAATTCCACGGGGCTAATTTGTCTTTGTTTTCACACCTAGCCAACTATCTCAAATTCAAGAAAAGCCTTAGCAACCTAAATCATACCATCCGTTCAGCTGAACCCAATATTGTTTTCACTGAAAACTCCAATCGCACCCCTCTCCAAACACGTAAGTACTTTTCCGATCGACTTGCTCGTCATCTGGCTCATGAAATCCTGTTCCGTCGTGACCAGTATTCCCATGTTGAGTTTCATCCGGATGAGTTGGACCCACTTTGATCAGTGCAACAATCTGTGTGTGAGCCTACAGCGGGATGTTCGAGTATAATTTGCGTCGAACACTGCAGTGACTGCGGCTCGCACGACCGATGAACTGATTGTCTGATAGACAGCCTCTCTAAGGCACAACGTCACCACCGAGTCGGCTGAGCCACAACAAGACGACAAACTCGGGACAGCTCGCAGCGGTTAAGACAAACGCACAGCTAGTTTAGGTAGTACATGAAAACTTTGTGAGAGTAGGTTAGAAAATTCCCTGACCGAAGGTGAAAGGGAACAGAGATAACGTTAGTCGGTTAGTGAATCATAGTATTATAAGAATTACCGATACGAATTTGAATTAGGGGACAACAGTTCTGTCTGGGATCAGAGGGATACTAGGAGAATTAGCACTTTTTGATTGTCATCACTGTTTGACTGACGCAATGATGATTGTTGATGACAGGGAATCACCACACGGTACGATTAACTTGAGAGAGAGAGAGAGAGAAGAAACTGAATTAGCTCTTAAAAGTATAACCAGGTAGAATTTGTGTAACTGTAACACAAGCATTCGAATGCCTATCCTCTACTAGGTCTTTCTCTCATCCCACCCAAAAGTGTCTAACTGGTGATACGCAGTCCAAACGTAGTCTCGTCATGGTGAAACTCGTCAGTGGCTTGGTACAAAGGCAGTTGGGGATACTTTATACGTACCGTTTATTCGATTCGTTGCTCGAGGCCTGCTTTGTAACCTAAATAAAAAGTTTTTCAAGATTTTTAATAGTTACTTCTAATTACAACACTAGAATGGAGAATATAATTATCTGAGTGCAAGCTTTTGCTATCTCGACTGAGGTTCGGCATTGTAGAATTGACTTGTATACACCTAAAATCCATGAGCGGATGAAATCACTGTCCTACAACGCTATTCTGTACTCCAATGATATCTCAAATGTGTTCATGTATACAAGGCTTAGACATACAGGGGGAGGGGGTATTCATGCGCTTCTCTATGTGCTAACAAACTCTCTGTTAGATAACAATTTCAGTAATGCAATTGGAAGAAAAATTAAATGATCAATAATTTATTCAACTTTGGAAATCTAAGAACCACTGACCAGCTGTTTACTCTTCACTGGGAGTCGCCTTTGGTACTTTTCAAAGTGGTTTAAGTTACCGTTAAAAGTCCGGTAAACCGGACGGTTGCCTAACATCAATCACAGCGAATGCCTACCGCATCGTGCGCTCTCGAGGTAAAACCAACTTCGAAGAATCCGAATGGTCAGTTCAGAGATTAACACGTGAAACTGATAATCCTTCTCACTAAGCTTAGAGCCTCATTTCTAAAGCGTGGCAAATGATAAAAAATGCACCATATTGATGTGTTCATGAGCACAATTTTGTGTGTACAGGCTGGCATCATGAAGAAATTTGCTGTTGACATTTCACTATAGACATTTACATCTAAACGTTAATAGAGAAAGACTGATCACCTATAACTGTGTGTGCATCCCGTCCACTTGCGTGATAACAAACTAACTGAGTGGATTCAACAAGTCAGAAGAATGGTGTAAACAATTAATGACGCAGTGGGTATGAAAAACGAACAAGTAAGATTGGTTGTGGACATTAGAGGAAGGTTCTGCCTCGTCAGTCCTAATCCTTCGTTCATATTAGGTAAACTAGCTCTACTAAGTATATCGATCACGCCACAACGGGGCTACCCAAGGGGATATGAAAACATTTTCCGGCCTCCCTTTGCAAAAGCACTAAGCAAAACACATCTGGAGCCAAGTTACAATAACTGGTCAACGGCTGATAATAACTGAAGTCACAACCTCATTCAGGACGATGTCAGCAACACCCAAACTCCTCGACAAAAGATTAGGCAGTCAAATAATCACCTCCGAAAACATAGTGATTGATATCCTGAAGCATGAATTCTGCAGTCAACACAACCCAGGGCTACAGTTTATATTGCCATATCCGTACGAGGTGGTACTCCCACTTCAACCCCTAGTACAAGATCTTCCTCCAATCCCCACATCCCATGTCTCTCCTATTCGCTTTTTCACACCTACACCGTCAGTAATTATTCACACCTTTCTCATGACTTGTTGAATTCATTGGATTAGTTTGTTATCAGCAGGCAGATTTGATTCACTAATGGTTATATGTTAGGCTTTTAACCGTGTACCTTTCACACCCATTGGGAAGTAACGGGCGAGGCTGGTTCAGTGATTAAAACTGGAACAGTTGCTTTCATTGAACTTGCGGTTTGCGCACCATTGGGTATTCACTAATTAAGTATCACCCGACTGGCCGTACCATGATAGCTTAGCTAGTAGAGTATCTGCCCGATAAGCGGAATGTCGCCGGTTCGACTCCGGCTGTCGGGGCCGGACTTATGGATGTAAAAATTGCAAGTGGATTTTCCATTGTCAATAAGACTCAGGTTCCTCAGGCCAGTAATACATTCTGTACATATACAAATTATTGAAAAGAATATCCAAAAAGCAATCATCTAAAAATAGGTGGTAATTATAAATCAATCCTAATTGTTCTGTTTAGTTTGTCAGTTAATAGCTCTGACGGAATGACTCTACTGGAATGGCAAAACATCTTCTCTGTGCTCTGCCCCACTAATCACTGAAACAAAATAGGCAGAAACAAGCTCAAGAAGGCTACTGCAAAATTTACTACACCTAATTACCACACAAGTCTAAACTCCTACTTCTGCGATACGAAGTAGAAAAACACGTCCTGATTGATCATCGAAAAAGATGTAACTGTGGATAAAATGGAATCAGTGGCTAACCTTGCGTGATGAACGATCGTACTCAGTTGGGTGTGTTGGTCCGGCACAAAGTTACTAGGGCCTTTCGGTCCCCAATCCCAGCTTCCCACATTTTGTGAATTCAACCTTACTCGGATCTCACCTGATTTGGCTTGTTTATCACTCCCCTTTCAGCACACAATCCTTTGTTCATTGTTTTCATAGATAATTTTTATCTTAATCACTTCTAATTGTTGCATTTCTTTTAACTCATACGAGAATCTATCTCAACGTTTTATGCACAGTGTACTGCAACGAGTTCACACGACCCGTCACACGTGAGTCATGCTTAGGCAGTTTAAACTTATAGCTGACCGTTTAATGCAGCACGTGACCGGGTCACTCCACACGTATAGTTCTGTTCATGCCACATGACTGTTATCAGTTCACTTACATGAACCGATCTTCGTAGCTTGAACATCCTACCATGGATACACGTTCTGCCCACAAAGTTCTACATCGTTTTGTAAACAAAAATGAGAATTCAGTACATTCCTTCACTGTTCCAACTGATTTATGATTTTCACTACAAGCAGTTCAAAAATTGCAGTTCGCTTTCCAGGACTCATGAGTGTTGGTTTCTGTTACTTGTTTCCGTGCAATCGGTCAGTAACGTTCGATTAATAAGATGTTGTCATTTTTATATAAAGGGGCACTTCAATAGATGTAAATGCTGTCAAAGTGCCTGTGCAAAAGATATCTTACACCATCGCGCAAGCAAATGCAACCTGGGATTAGAGGACTTTCTTTCGTGTTTTTTCTCGTAGATTCGAATATGGTACCAAAGTGAAACAGTCAAGAATATAGTACTCGATCGTTATTAGACCACTGTCCATGACCTCTAGGAAACAGCAGCGGGTTTCCGGAGTAAGGAATCGTAGAAATTTTGTTCTTATAATTTTTCTTACTGGAATCCTGACTGATGTGGAAGTTCCGCATATACGAAAATAAAAACACTTCACACAATCTGATTAATTTCAGTAAGTTCAAAGTATTTCACATGATACGACCAGGGCTATTCCCATAGAATGCAAATGCTTGTGCATGACCTAGCGATTGAATTGCAATTCAAAAAGAATATCTGAGTACAGAACTTGCCATTCAGGTTTCAGTTTCATCCAGTATACCCAAAATATCAAAACCAGTGGTGAAACGGTCACTATCTTTGAATTCAGATTTCGACGTTTCTGGTTGGATTCCTGTCACGATCGGTCAACTTCCAACTCGACAGCTTCGAATTGACTTCTGCCTCCTTCCACACATACACACACAAACACACACACACACACACACACATATCGTACATTGTTCTATGGTGAAAAAGGAGTACAAGAATATTTAGTGGGAATTTATGCCAACACTAATCCAATCAGTTGATGTTTCCCAGTTGTATGAATGCTAAATATCTAATATGATCCTTTCATGATTCCTTACACTGATGAAGCCCGTTTTGATCGAGTGATGTGAGTTGTTATCATGTTCGATGTTTGAGGGAGAATCTCTGTCACCGCCGATCATATTCGTGTTTTAGATAGTTAATCACTGTCCCCCAACTCGTTACCATGTGTGGCCGATTGAGATCGCCTATATGACACTCAAATCCAAATCACACGAATGCCGATCGTTTCTGATAGTTCAGTGCGAAACCTTCCATGCTGTGTATATCTCTTTTGCTGTATTCATGGGTGAGCATGAAGTGGAAGTATCACGATGAATCTGAACTTCCGTAATATTGTTTCCAAATATGAAGTACTTGCGTAGAGTGTAGAATTTGTTTCGTTGTAGCCGAACACACTGAGCACTGTCACAGAGAAACACACACAACTTTTCAGTATGTTATCGAGTACCTCAAATGCAATACAGGAGATAACTCGGTGTACATTTCACTTCCAAATGGCTTCTTATTTATCCCATCATTTATTTGGTGGTGAGATAATCAATGGAGCACTGTACAGCTGTTTCATGTTAGTTAGGGATGATGAGCAGTTCGTTTTGTGGTTTGGTGTATCGGTTCAATTACCCGTTGAGAGCCATTTTGGATAGTTTGTTGGATAGGTGTTTGTTTCACATTCGTTCACTCTAGGTTCTCGTCTCAGTGAAAACTCGTTGAATGTGCTTTGCTAATAATTCCCAACAATGATATTTCATTGAAGTTGAAAGGTCGTGTATACTGTGCTGCAGTGCGTTCAGTTTTGTTGTATGGTTGCGAAACTTGGAGTCTGCGTGCTGAAGATATTCGTTGTCTTGAGGTTTTTGACCACCGATGTTTACGTAGTATCGCTAGGATTGGGTGGAATAGCCGAGTAAGCAACGATGAGGTCAGAAAGCGAGTATTGGGTACTAATTCGGAGAAGGTTTTGTCACAGCGTATCCGGCTTAGTAGTCTTCGTTGATTGGGACACGTGATACGTATGGCAAACACACGTCTACCCTACCGTGTCCTATTCTGCGTTCCTCTTAGGGAGTGGAAGAGACCACGTGGAGGTCAACAGATGACGTGACAGTGAGGAATGAGAAAATGTACAGCGAACTTAGGAAAAGTAGGTGTTTCACGTCTTCGTGGTTGGGGTCCAAAAGATCCGTCTACCAGTTAGCTGGAGACACTGAAGGATATGGCTGCGAACCGCGAGCAGTGGCGATCGTGTTGTCACTTTCTGTCGAATCGGAGTGATTGGCAAACGTGGGTCTTTATAGTTGGACTGTGTATTCCGTATGCTGACTTCGTGCTTTCTTTCCTTCTCTTCTTGTGCAAGTCCACTCCCTGTCCATCTTGTATATTCATACTTTCTAATTCAACATGCAACATGGTGAGAAAGGCAGTGGTCAGTGGGGCTTGCCCTACTATTTAACGCTGTACGAGGATGATGAAGATGAATGATACTGGATGGAGTGATAACACTGCACGATGACCCATATCGTGATATGATATTTGGTGAACTTCTTCGTGTGTAAGTTGTGAACGCTTTGCACGAATACTATTCATGCTTTGGTACCATATTCGATCTACCAGTTGAGCTAGAGAGCCAAGTACTGGGGAATTTGGACAATTCGCAAGTGGAATAATAATATTTATGTCAAAATAAACCTGTTGATCATTCTCTTCTGTGTCTCTTTACCCACTGTTGGCAGGATTTCCTTCTGCTCAGGATGGTCTGTGCTATTCGGTCTCATCAATACAGAAAATTATAACCGGTTAGGAAATCCGACGTCTTGGAAAGTCACGTCGTGGGATTATCCGATCAAGAAGCACGTTGCCCCAAGAACCAGTCTTTTGCAGTAGACATATCTTGTCTATGAAGCTTACTCGAATAATCTTGGTAATTTGGTGCCCAACGGCAATAAACACTGATATCGAATGGCAGTCCAAGTGTAATAAAATACTTGACAGGACATACAGCTTTTACTCTCATTCTCAAAAGCTTATCACTGAGGGTGTTTGGATAAGTTTATTGGTGTGGGATGTAAAAGGGTTACGTGACCCTCGGTTTGAACATGTAAGCCATACGAAACAAAACTGATCCAAGAAACAAGTTTCACATCAGTCACAAAACGGCCTCCGGACGGAAATCCTCCTTCGACTCTGCGCTGGGTTTTCCACTCACTGCTGTTAAAGCTGACTTAAATGTGATCAAGTCGTTGTTCTAAAAAAAGTAGGGGACGAAATTGAATCTATTATTTGGAAATCCTGTCAGTTTGGTTGTTGTCGTTATCTACAGTCACGTAAATATAAATTTCCTGTGTTGACTTTCGATATCTCGTGTCGAGTTCAGCGCACTATTGGCATAAGAAAGACTGGCCATAATAGATAATTGCCAGGGCATGTATGTGTACGTGCATATATATATATATATATATATATATATATATATATATATATATATATATATATATATATATATATATATATATATATATATATATATATATATATATATATATATATATATATATATATATATATATATATATATATATATACATGTGTGTGTGTGTGTGTGTGTTTGCTCGCGCATGCGGGTTCATGTGTGCATGTTCGTTTGCTTAAAGACACTCACTTTTAATGAACAGTAAGGGGATAGACGTTTTTCTGCTTCGTCGAGTCCGTGTGACACCCAAGTATCAGACTTAGATCCGAAAATGCCCTACTTTAGGACAGACGAATGGAATGGCTGACTGCTTACGGCCTGTATTTCTTCATATCTGACAAGCTCGGAGGAAACTGACATTTTTTCATAACCATTCGGGGACTGATCAGAGTCTTTAAACAAGGTAAGTTAGTCGGCACCGTTCATAATTTTTCCAATCTCTAAAAGGAAATTCGTTCATGATCGACTAAAAACTGAACATCATTCTCACAATAGATATGGATTTTCCTCAATCTGCCTAACTATGTCTGTAGATAGCATCAGAAAATCAGACGAATTCGGGCCCTTTCAAGAACATGTAACTTTATTATGAGTCAACCAATTATTTTGCCACATCACTCAATCGAGCTTGTTTAATATGTCGGATATTTCTTCTTCGGATTAGTCTTCTTTATCTTCTACTTCAATTTCAGCATTGTCCACCTTCATTCTAAGAATAAAATCAAATTACCTCGTCTACGGATGAAGCGTATTTTCCAAAGCCTTTTAGGACACAGTGGCAGACCGACATGATAAGAATTATTTTGCTGCTGTTCTCGGCTATCCCAGGCTTGTTTTGTTGTCCTGGAAAAGAATAAGTCTGGTCTTGGTGAGCAGTACGAAATTTCATAGGTACGTTCGATTTTGACCGTTCGCAGTCATATGGCTGACTTCCGATGTATACGTGTGCAATGGGCTTGAATATTCGCGGTATCGCTAATAGTTCAATTTGATGGCTTCCACAAGTGTTGCTACTCAGCACATGGTGAATTGTTCAAATTACTTGATCATCCAAATTTTCTTATTTACGTTTTACATAACGCTTTGTAGTTTTGTCAAAATAATGCGCATTTCTCTCGACAAATCGGCACGCGATTATCGTGGCCTATTCTCTCTGCGCTTTTGAGATGTGGCTGCTTCAATCAAAGTAATATGGTTTTCTATATCGTTTATTAATGCGTATGAATATGCGTGTCAACCAAATTGTATTTAATGGGGTTCCGTCTCTAACATCACTCACTTGTCCTGACGGAAACCGCGATGAACTACTCCGAAGGTTAAATGTCTATGTGATCGGTCTCAAATCCATTCCTCGGACGCTGCTGACAAACTGTAAGTCACTTCGTACCTTTCGCACTATAATTATATATATATATATATATATATATATATATATATATATAATGTAGACGAACTTTTCTCAGCACAGATCAATTTCGGCCGTTTCCTTAGCAAATCGCCACAAGCCTGTGTTAGGTCGCTAATGCTTTAACACTGGCTGATCACGGCGTTGCACATTTTGATTTCGCCTCGTGTGTTGTTGTGAGAATTGAAAACGAATTTATTTACAGGGAATTTTAGACCATTTGTAGATTTCCGATTCACCGCAACTTGAGTTGATTAACTGACTTGCGCCGGACTCGTGCTTACCTCGGTTCGTATCCAGTAGTTTTTGCGACGGTACACGCACGTACGTAGATGCAATTTGACCGGTTTTTATTGGTTGCCGTGACCCTTTTTGATCACTTCCCATCAGACTGAAGTATATAATGAAAAATTCACTCGCATTTTTTCAGATCCAAAAGTTGCCGGTTCGTTTCTGGCTGTACGAGTTGGACTTTTTGGTGCGAAAGTGAAAGCGGATTTTTCACTACGCAAGATTCCGCCTCTTCATGCCAATAATACATTCTACTAAGGTTGAAATATATCGCGAACAAAACTTCCCCTAATTTTTTCCAGATTCGCACTCACTTAGTAGTATAGTACCGCCTGATTCTCCGGAAATGCAGTGCAGTCACATCTGTACCCAACGTGAAACTTACATTTTGAAAACCGTTTTATTGCCAAACTGCACAACTGACTCATGTCACCATCTAATAACAACTTGTTAGGGACATCTGGTAGCAAATGGTCAAATTTAATTTGCTACCTAATCAATGGGCTGACACTATCACCTTTGTAGGGTGGTTACAGGAAAAATTTCCACTTCTGATTATCTTTTAGCTTCTGGATATGTAGTCATTCTTTGATGTACCTCAGAATAATCTTAATTGGAAACCCGTTACATTTCATCATTCAGGTTAATATATCACACTCATCGGCCAGTGGGTCTTTCTGCGTATTTCAGGAGCTCTGTGAAATGTTTATCTTCAAAGTTACATGTTTTTCCGATAGATACATCTAGTCGACCCGCCTAATCTTCGAAAGATATCAGAGTTCAGTGTTCAACTTTGCTTCACTTTTCGACGGTTATTTTACTGACCACATAAACAATCGCATTAACTACATTAGACGTATGGTGACATACACATTGCAACAAAGATGGCAAGACATTTGTATTTGGACGGCCAAACAAGTTAAGTTCATGAAACATATGCAATCTTTTATATAGTCTATTTCCAGACCTAGCTGCACCAACATTGATCTCTCGACTTCCTGAGTATTCCGGCTGCTTTCTCGTCAGTTGCCTGTGGTTGACAGCTTGATTCTCTTGGACACAATTGCTTTTCGGCTGGTCCGATTTTCCCGGTTGACGGCTTGACGGCTTGATCGGTAGCCCCTCACCTGGGCTACCTTGCTGGTTGCCTGAGATCCCGCTGCTTCCCATCTGCTGGTCCGTATGCCTCCTTTTGTCCACTTCGGGAGGCCTCTGACATGTTCGTCGTCTGTTCCTTGGTCTATGGCTCTTTACTGGTTGGCCCGAGCAGTTTGATATTCGCATCGTCCTGTTGCTCCAATATTCCCCGCTACAATATGGCCGACCGTGGTCAAACACGGTCATTCCGGTGAGCTCCTGACCCTTCTGTCCTTTCTGTTCCTCGGGGGTTCGAACCTTCGAGCCACCATCGGTCACTTGCCCTACAGTCAGCCTCTAATTGGCGACGACCCATTTTCAGAAATGGTATACTACTATCAAATAATGAAAAGGAAGTGAATTTAAAAATAAATAAATAACATAGCAAAGTTGTCCAGAAAATATTGACCAAACCTGTTTCTGAATTCCCTATTCGAATTTGTGACTGGAAGACAATGTTTTCAGCCTTTGCATTATCCGTTCTATGTGGTAATGAAATCACTTTGACCACGGGTTACGAAATCAATCAATAAAGATCCACAAGTTTAGCCAGAACAGAAGAACGTATTGTTCCCCGTATTGTAGTTCTTAGTTGAATATATATTTCCGACCATACTGAGTTTGGGATCTGTCCTAAGGGGAAAACTAGCTACTGGGAAACAAAACAACTAGGTGACAAGCCACTGTTTTTCCAGTGAAAGCAATTTGCTCTGGCCTTGTCGTATATTTATCGCATATTTGTTCACTTATGTATGCGTATTAGTAGACGTACTTGGTCAAGGCTCTACTTCGAAAGTCAGATTTTTCCCTTTTCGACTATTTCTTGTTTCCTTGTTGTTGTTGTTATTATTATTATTATTATTATTGTCGTTCGAATTGCGAAAAATTTCCCTGAAGAAACTGGTGAATGGCTGATAAGGATGCCACCTGATTGCCCGCAAGTTTTGGAAAAAGCCGATGGCAATGACGGTGGTGGTATTTATTGTGGCAAGTTAATTGATATTCCACGACCAGTCATAAAGTTAACCAGTCACGGCTTACGGGGCGGACCAAGGTGGTACGATCAGCATGCACGCACGTGCTGTTACGGCTTCTTCAACCTCCAATTGTTCCACCTGTTGCAACATAAGTACACGCCACTTGGACAGGAGGTTTTTCCCTACCTCTCTCTCTCTCTCACTCGGAAGACGAACCCGTGTTCATAAATTGGGTGGGGTAACGGGGGTGGGGGGGGGGGGGGCTAGAAAAGGAACGAATAGGGTGCGATTCACGAGGGATCTGTGTGCTATGATTGAATAACTCGTGCTGCCCCCGGGGAATACCACATCTGAGAGATTTAATTGTGAACGCGTCGTCGAACGAGTGTGCAACAGCACTGGCATCCACCCAAAGGTGTACCCGTTGCGTGAACCAGAAAAGTTTACTTGGTCGGAGTAAATGGGTTTTTCTGGTTGACTCGAAAACTAGAATGATCGGGGAGGGGGGAGGGGGGCAGGTTGGGCGGAGAATTGGTGAATCCGACACAGGGCATCGAACAGTTCTATGAAAGCAGCGCGTGGTTCATAGCTGAACAGCTGTGGAGACATCGTGAAACTACTTCATTTGTTTATTCATAGTTAAGATTTGTGAAGATCCTACGCACACTGATCAAATGTGCTTCGGGTAGGACAAACTTATTGTGACATATATAGAAGCGGTTCATAAAAATATGTTCAGTTATATAAGTCCGATGGTCACCTAAAGAATGGTTAATGTCCAAAGTCTGATCAAGTAACTCAGCCGGGTCAAAATGTTCTAACCTTTGGACCAACTTCTGATTTGGGAAATCTGGTAAATGGAAATTTATAAATTGCAAAAATATCTTCTTTGAGCTATATGCGCTGTGTTATAATATGATTACGTATATCTGTCCGTACGAGCTTAACTTTTTTGCATCACCGATCACGACAAAGGATGCCTCGTATGACTTTCTAAATTTCTAATACAACACTGAAAGCAGCGATACTACGCCCAAGTTCGATCCTTCATGCTGTTCTGAATTACGTAGGAACAAAACTGACTTTCATAATTCTAAATGTAGTTTACTCCGAAGGGAGTTTTGTAAGCTCCCGCTAGTTCGACGCAAACCGTGGTATCATATCGTCATATCCAACCGACCGAATGAATGTAGAATGACCCTGGCTTTGAATTTATTTCAAGAGATTTTACCAGGATCCTATCCACCATGTGCCATAATGGTTAGCCTGGATACTCGCAGAGGACTCGGAGTCTGTGTGTAGTGTGTATTGTCCGGTTTGGACAGCGATAGTGCCTTTGGGTACGTGGGATAAAATCAAACTTGGCTTGTATGAGAGAAAGAAAGGAAGAAGAGAAAGGAAAAAGAGGAAGAGAGATAGAAAAGAAAGAAAGAAAGAAAGAAAGAAGGGAAAGGAAAAAGAGAAAGAAAGAGAGGTAGAAAAAGAAAGAAGGAAGGAAAGAAGGAAACAAACAAACAAACAAAGGAAGAAAGAGAAAACGGCAGAAAAGCCAATAAATGAAAGACTGTGCGAACGTGTCCGATCGATAGGCAGTTTGAGTAAATAGGCTAAAGCAAGTAGGAGCGTAGAGATCAAGATTCAGGAACTTAACAACGAGCTGAAAAGTGCTAAAAATGGCACTATTCCGACCTGCACAAAAACCAGTATCCTCACTGTAAGCTCATCTATCATCGTCAGATCAGTTAATGAGGACTTTTCGCGGAAGTATCTCTAACGCGATAACCAGCGACGATCGCAATACGGCGGAAAGGACAAGGGCTCGAAGTCCGTCCACGTTACCGACGACTAACGATGTGAACAGGCAGGCTAGCATGTTCGTCAGATGAGGGCATGGGTACGTTCTCCAGAGGCATGGAAAGAATGAAAAGCTGATGGTCCGTAGTTCAGTCAGTGTATGAACAGGCATCAACACTTACATCAGAGAAGGTGGGAATGGCGGTCTATGCCATAGTGTTACACGCCACCGTGTATCAATCAACCGGTTTTCCAACCTTTAGCTAATCACTCATGAGTCAAAAACGGTTACCTTGAGAAATAAATTATCTTGCAAACCATTTGTGAGGCACACTATGTGACTTCCCCTCCTACTAGTGAATTGGTCTTCTTGTGAGTGGAAAATGGACAGAAAATTTTTTCGTCAAACTACTGAAATTGAAACTTACTAATACTTCCACTGTGTGCAATCTTTGTGGGTGATGGTTCGAACATGGTGTGCTCCTGTTGTTCATTGTTTTTTATTGTTGTTGTTACTGCTCAGCCAAAAGCTCATTTGTCCATCGTTAGTGAACCTCTATCTGGATCAAGTCCGTTAATCAAATCACAGATGGCGGTATTTACATCGAAATGCATCAGTTCTAAATGACAAGAATGAAGGTGTATACTGTTTGTCCACTTCAAGCGATCACACAGCCTACGGGCCGGAAACCCTCTATCCCGATGAGAAAAAGATGATGATAATGATGATGATGATGATGATGATGATGATGATGATGATGATGATGATGATGATGATGATGATGATGATGATGATGATGATGATGATGATGATGATGATGATGATGATGATGATGATGATGATGATGCCGGCCTGCATTCAGCTTTCCGTGCCCCAAAACCGTTCAAGTAGAGGATTGTTGGGATGGAGTGAAACGGGCTCAGCTTTTAATTGCTAATGAGCTTGAATGAACAATTCAGTAGGGGAAAAGTCCATACAGATTTCAAGTGAACGTAATTGTTAAAGATCACCGCTCTGTGACTAGCGAAGTTTGTCGCGCCTGTGAACGGAATAGTTAATTGAATCCCTCCACTTCTCGGATCCGGTTTAATCGATTGTAGGATTTCTGTGTTTGCCCTCGATAAACAGCCCACTCAAAAGTTCTCTTTATTTCAAGAGCATCATACTTAGCTCATGAGTTTTTACTTATTTATGGGCTACCTTGAGATTTAGATATTCGCTTTTGATGAATTCAGAGGCAATCATATCGACTTGAGCACCCGTTAAGCATGGAAAGGTAGTATAGTGAGTAATAACGCATATATTCGAACACTGATCTCCGAGATTTTAGTGCTATAATGATCAACAGTGTTGATTTGATGCAACAACCGCATCAGTTAGTTGTGTATCAATATCCCACTGATCTACAAAAGGTCTTCGCAACTGACTGCTAGACTTACATTCATGTGGCCCTTTTATTCCTGGTCGATCTTGGCGGTGGTGAGGGGGTTGGAGTGTTCGGATCACCGTGACAGTCAGATTATTTTAAATGGGCTTTATTTAACCTGCCAGTATACGTACTGTGAAAGCCCGGTAACTCCACGCAACTAGCTGTTCCCTCAGATTCGTAATGGAACATCAGCAATGTGTATGCAGCCTGACACACAAAACTAGGTCTTCCGCTAGCTGTTGGTCTCTAGTCATCATTTCAGAGTATATCAAATGTACCCACACATTTTCATCCTTGTAAATAAACGAACTGTCATAGCTAGTGACAAAAGTCTCGTTTAGCTCGGAACTAAGCTGATTGAAAATAGAACAGTATGGTGTTGTAGATAGCCAACAGCGTCAACTGTGCAGGCGCTTACCAGAGTAGAATTTCAAACGGGACATCGATCGATAGTCCACAGAGTGAGTGTGCGTACGAGATTATCTGGCTGTGCACGTGACTGCTCGGACCGAGCACAGCAGCCCTGAGCAGAAGTCCTCCGACAAGACGTTTTCTACGACTGAAGAGACAGTGGGGATAAACTGTTAGTCTACGGTGTTGGATAACACGCTGAATTTGTTTTGGAGAAATAACACGCCATCTAGATGAAATGTACCCCTGTCCCTACAAAGGAACTATTGCTTGTCATTCTCGCAAGATATTCCACTGTACGGAATCCATTCTTACATTGTAGTTGAGCCTTTAATCCACGCAGTATTGTCTGACAAGATATCTACTTGACAGCAACAACAATATTAGCTACCCTGTTTTGAAAGTCTAATCTGTTCAGACACTCTCCATTAAAATCTTCCATACACAATTATAAAACTCCGTTCCACTCTAGATCATTCTTCGTCTCAATAAATCACACAAATGACACCACAGGCAAGTCTCATTTCAAAATGAACTATTTCTGCCTAAATGAAATGAGTAAACAAACGTTAATTCTAACTGAATTGCCAAAGTTTGGAAACGTTACTTTTGAATGACAGACTTTTAAAACTAAACACAATTACTGAACAGTCTATTCATAAATGTGAAAAATCACTAGTTTAGACGAACATGCATTTTTCAGTTTGGTTATTAGTTCATTCGCTGGCCAGTCTCTTCACAGTGGTAATACCTTAATAAATTAGACGGATTTATAGCATTTTGAGTTCACAGTTGGGGTAAAATCATTGGATAAATAACACGGGTCATCCCTTTTTTCTACCTTTTGTTTGTGGGCTGTACGTTCGATTTATTGTACTTGTCAGCGGTGGACTTCAGACGCGGCAGATAAAGTCAACAATCGACATGTAAGCTGTATTGTATAGTATTATATTGTATTGCATTGTTTTGGGTTTGACAATGCTTATATAGAATACGAATCATTTAAAATGTGTTCTGTTGCCAAGCTTCGTTTGGCCGTTTGGGGTTACTGAATCGGCATTGTAGTGTTAGGTGCATCATGTTTTGTGCAACTGGAAGCATAGTACTGTTGGCTAGTCTTTTACAGTGCGTGGGTGTATATGTGTGTGATGGACTGGTTTACGCATTGAATGGTGACACTGTTTTGTTCATAGTGGACAAACTTGGTGAAATGAAACTGGGGCAAGACGCTCTCCTGTCAGATTGCATGAGTTCTGAAAACAGTGTGGCGAATAATGCAGCTCCTCTATCGGGTTGTAGCTCATTAGGTTGCAAATTGCAATCCGTGTTAACGGGCAAACTGTGACGTGAATTCTGCAAAAGACTTTCGTTGGATGGAGGTGAATCGGTCGGGGATACGGACGAGGATACGGGCGATGTTTTCGGTCGTGAATAAAACCAACAGAATGGATTTTGCCCCGTCGCATTGAACGAGAAATCGGGTCGGTTCTGGAGTGGGTTATACGTTCTTCCCAGTCTTTTAACATCATGTATCACGGACGTGAATGATGATGAGGATGTTTTGAATGCCAAGCCCTGCTGCGCCTTAGTCGAATGGTGGCCAGCACATTGATTAGCAGCCACTACCGGTTCAACGGTGAAGTTTGTACGACTGTTTTCTGCCGTTGATTGATCCGCGCCGACGGATAGGTCAAACTCGGGTTGGGTCGAGATGGATAACCGTACCATATCCATAGGCGACGTCCGATCATAGTGCCCAGTCAGTTGACGTTTCTTGGTCTTGTACCGTCTGTTCTGAAACCAGATTTTGACCTAGTATGCAAAACATTGCAGTTATTTTTTTGTAAACACATTTGTGTTGGATATGGAATACGAAATATATAAGATAACGAGAAATGCAAGAATTCGATAGTTCAAGTAATGTGTTTTACAAATAATTTGGCTGAAGTGATGAGGCAGAATTTAATTACCGCAGTATATTTTCATATATTAGTACACACTAAATGAAATACAATGAAAGGAAGGGAACCCCATAGCTCGAAAATACACCGTAAGGGGAGTTTGCGGAGAACGTTCACCGTGAACCAGCATGTCGGTCCTCTTTTTAAAACGAGAATGGTTGTAGATCGGTGGTAAGAAAGAGAGAGAAAGGGGGTTTCCTAAATTACCAGTTCGGGAAAAAGAAGAATCAACGGCTAAGATTCCACATCTAGAGATGGAAACCTGATACGTAGGACTGGTTGCCCGTCTTCTGAATCGGCGTTGAAAAATATTGAGAACAGAACAAGATGTGGTACTAAATAACAAGGTTTTGAGTCGCTTGGGTTACAACACCTACTCAGAAAATGTGATATAATGCTTCGTCAGTTAATGCTTACTGAGCTAAGTGTAACGTACCAGGGCCACTGAAGAAGTTTTGGAAATTGTGAAATCAAAGGCCGATTTTGGAATCCTGTCCATAATGAACTCGAACTTGGAACAAGGTTGTCGATCAAAACCTTTTCCAGTCAAGTCACAGGCGAATTTGGATAACAGTGTTTCCGTTGGTCACTGATCTAAAACTATCATGGTTTGCAGCCTGTGTGAACTTAGTTTGGGATAACTGAACACAAACGTAAGAAGGGAGACTAACAACGAGTTCCTGAGTCTCAAAGTAACGTGATATTTACCCGCGTCAAATGAAACACATTAGGAGGGATGCAAAGTTGTGGGATACAGTATCTGCATACACACAGGGGTATGAGCAGACATTAGTGGATCCACCGTTTCCAAAGAACAAAACTGTTGTGCTCCTCAGCAGCAAAAGCTGAGACTGCGACAAAGTCGTCTCTTTGCCACCCTAGAATCCAACTAACGTGATTCAAGAACCGGGATAAAGTGCTTAACATTTCAGGAAATGGCAAGAAATTTCAAGAATCAATGGTCCAACCAGACATTCCTCATGAGCTCCTTATTTGCTGAGCCAGGCGTTTGGATAGCATACGTTTCAACACCAGCCATGAAGTACGTCACCAAAATGTCAACAGCCTTGCAGTAGGGTTCAAGTAAACTGTATCCAGTTCTGCCCCATGTGACGATTCGACACGGCCCATTTTTATTGGATTCAGTAAATCATACCGTACTCAAATCATCAAATTAGCGTAGATTCGGCATTTCAAATCGTCTAGCGAGTGCCTCCCCCCCCCACCCCAATCCCCACAAACACATCCGTTTATACACACTGGCCACCGCAGAGGCGATTAGCATTCGTCTTTTCGCACTTGCCCTGGCCGCAAGTGGACCACCCCTAACCCAGTCACTCATCACCGAACCTTGTGACTGTCACGACCCCGTCGTGTGAATCGACACGTCGATCTAACTCCAACCCCGTCCCACGGACTATATCCAATCCCAATGACCCTTGACCATTTCAGCACAACCCTCTCCTATATGATTTGTAAAGACTAGTGAAGGAATCATTGAAAGCAACTGTTTGTCTCTGAAACCGTCTTCTGAAATCATACCAACTAACAAATTGTGGAAGTTGGCCAATCGTGCACAAAATACTGACTCAACGAGCCATTCACAGAACCTCGCAGGGCCGATGATCCTGATGACCAATCTGCTCACACAATGTCAGTGAAACCGTTTACATGCTATTTTACACCATTCTGGCAATATAGTGGCTCACATTATTGAATCCCAATAAATCCTCCAACACTAAATCTTCATAAGTGTACTGCATTGACCGAATGTGAAGTACCGTAAAAACAGACCTGCGTTCATCACTCTATATCCTCTAAATGATGCTTGCTCGTCGACTCATTGTAAAACTTGTAATCTCCGCAATTCACTGCATTGGCTTATGCCAGCAAGGTACTTTATTTCAAATCAGTATTCGTCCTGCAGTATTGATGTTTCACTCACAGTTCAGAAGAGTCAATATTACTTCACTCATATTGGAATAGTGAATAATAAATAAACAACCATTCTAGTTAGTCGGGTTCGAACGTGGGATTTCATGAACGAAACCCCAAATGGATTAGCCATCGTACTATTGGGGTGACTGTACCTAACTTGATTTATGTCGACAATACACGGGTTACGAATTTTCCCTTATGCATGAGGACAGTGCTGAGCACATTTTAGGGGATGTTGGTTATCGGACAGAATCTACAACAAAAATCTCTCGTTGTCGGCTAACTTTCAAAGTAATGATTAATCGTACAGGTTCCTATTAAAAACATTAATAACAGTCATTGTTTACCGTCAAATGCAACCGAGTAGATACTGGAATAACAATACACGAATCTCTGATTCTGGTGTCAGTTGGTATCACTGTATATTGTAACTGTTTCCACTTCGGAGTACACTGAACCAATGAGTGCAGTTGTTCATACCCTATTCTGCCTAGCCAGTTATGAATGCCCACTACAGCCAAAACACACTACGGTACTTGGGCTAACCCGGAAAGCGTAAAGTAGTTAGGCAGCTTTTACTCGGAACTATAGACAGATCCAGAGCTGAGAAGAATGAAATCAGGAGTAGGTTTTCTGTGGATTTATTCAGAACACGCTAGTTTATATACGAGGCAATACGTGATATGATTAGCAGGTACTTAACTAGCCAATCACGAGGCGGTTTAGTTGCATCTGAATGATCCAGTTAGCAGGTTCCAAATACGTCTGTCTGACTGATTTCAAGTCCATTTGACGGACATGACGCCATAGTGTACCGCATAACCCGGAACCGCGTTAAAAGCTTTCAAGTCATCCACTATACATTAATGTTCCTTACGCTTCCGTTATCAAGTCGTTGAAATCTTCTACTTTTAAGTACGAATTTGGGATCCTAACTGATTGGCTTAAGAAGCAAACTGAAAATCAGACTGAGGCTATGTAACGACCGCTCAGAACAGAATAGTTAATTAAATAATTCTTTTTTTTCTATGAACAAAGTCAGTTCACTACCAATCTAGCAGAATATCAGTTGTAAGAATAACCAAATAGATCCAAACAGTTGAGGGTCGTTCTGATGTTAAATCATCAATGGCAAGGGAGGCGCTAATTTTTCCTCCTGAAGTTGTCAAGCCAGAAGCTGGGGATCTTGAAGATATGTGATCAAAATAAAAGGTCTATCTGATTTCAGCTTCTAATCTAAAGAAAAAAATCTGGCATCCTGATTGAACCACGGGAAAAGACAGGTGTTTTTATTTCCCTATGCATTAGATCAAATTTTTTACGGTTTTTCGACTTGGCCTTTGCAGAATGTAGTTTTAAAGATGACAAAGCGTCCATTGCCAAGTAAACCAATCCATCGTTTTTGACAAAACACAGCCAATCGAAGAATGCTCACCTGTGTCTCGGAAAGCCGTAAATTTTTCGCCAGTTCTGCTCGTTCCGGGGCAGAAAGATAGCGTTGATAGTTAAATCGACGTTCCAGTTCGAACACTTGAGCATGTGAGAATGCTGCCCTCGTGCGTTTCTTTCTCATACTGGGCAAAGTCAAGTAGGTTCGAGAGCCCGCAGCAATCGACTCGACATGATGGCCGAAACTGGAATGACCTGGGATCATGCGATCTTCCCCGTGCACAGAACTGTTCAACTGGAAAGTGACTCTGTCTCGCAGACGAGCATACGTGTCCAAGTTTGGTGGTCTTGAAGATGGAATTGGTAAATCACCTACAAACCGGTTGGTTAAATTCTTTCCTGAACTGGTTGATAAATACATGCTCTCAGGATCGGCTAGTGCAGATATTCTCGTTTCAGTTGAAGGGGACGATTCTGGAATGTTCACGGATTCTGACTGCTTCGACCAGGGCTGAAGATTTAACCCGGGATAGTGAACGACCCTCGATTGAGAATATCTGTCTGTTTTGTAAATAATACCACAATGGTCTTTGTATGCTTCCCGTTGAACTGGATTCAGATGGCACAACAAATAAGTCATAAATGCTTCGGAGTGGAGGGAACAAAAGACGAGTGGTTGAACCAAGGTTAAGCAAAACATAAAAATCGGTAATAGGTCATAGGGCATTCTTGAAAGTGCTAGTTATCAATCAGCAACGACACACAACCATACTGGGTATTATTGATCGGATGAGGATTCGACCCGTGTTTTAGTTCTCTTCGATCAATTTGAACTTAGAAGACAGACGGTCCCGTAGAAGTTTGAATCATATCCAGTGATTGTATTTCTAACCTTCTGCTCAAAGGACGAATTTATCAACTGGACCAAACAGAATAGATGTGAAAAACGCGAGGTCCAGTAGGACTGATCCAGGTGAACCAACGAACACCAGACTAGACAGTACTGAGTAGAGCACTCGACTGTAATTCGTAAATCACGTCACACACACACACACACACACACACACACACACAATAAGCTTGGGCGTCAACGTAAAGTGTGTGAAGAAGCTGATCTCAGTCAGTTATAGTCCTTACAATATTATTAATTTACGATAACTTTCATTCTGGAAAGCATACAAAAGTAATACAAACTTTGACCATTGTTTTGTGTTCTTCCTCAGTTATCCAATAACCCACACTGATCCAGTTATCTAGTAATATGAAGAAAAACCAATGAAAAACCAGCACTTTTTTCTTCGCCATATATGCCTCGTACTTTACGCACCGGAACTTGAGAAGTAATATTACCGGTGTCCAGATTGACTAACATCAATCTAATGTTTGAAAAATGTTAAACTTGAAGACAAACTGTCCAAATTATCGGAGCCGTTTACAACTCATGGAAGCTTGCAAATCGTTCAAAAATGTCATCAGAATACGAGCCGTATGGATGGGACAATAGTCCATGTTAGTGGTTTATTGCTAGGTTCATCAGGGAAATTGGCTTCACTCCAATTTCAAGTTATTACACATAGGATACACACTGCCACGTTAACCGCCAGCTCTATTGGGCTGCAAAATACCGTGAAAATCCGGAGTCTTTCTGGCAGATCAAAAGGGTGTATTTCATACGACAAATCGGAACCCGTTTTTGTGACACGGAATATGAACTCTTTACACAGCATAGATGCGTTGCAGCTCAAATCTCTCGTTCAAGTTGTCAACTGAAATGCTGACGTTTGAACTACTACTACGAATTTGGCCACTAAGCGATATAATTGCCCGCAGCTCGTTGCCATAGCTACTCCATATTTGATTCTCTACTTCCCCACCTCCCTACCCCAATCCTCCTCCACGTTTAGCCAATGCTTTTTGGTACTGGCACCCTAACTATTATCATGTCAAGCGTAAAATTCTGTCCGAATAATAGCAATGCTATCATTTATGGATGGCAATAACATGAATGCTAAAACCATTTCAACAAAAAATGACCAAGAAATTGAAAGGGGAGACATTCATTTTGGGCACCATGCCACACCACCATTTACTCAAGTCGATTAAAAATGAAACATCAAAAGAAGGTCCTACTTCCCCTAAGTATAATGGATTAATACAGGTGGTAGGCAAGTACAACGAACCGGAACATATTTCACAATGACATGGTTGGTATTTTTTCATCCGAAGGCTGACCTTTGTGATGTGAGAAGTTCACCCGAACTAGTGTACTGTTTTGAAGTAGCCTTCTCCGAAGTGATTGAAGGTTCCATGATGAGTGTCCCTCCGTTCCTAATTGAATATGATTATCGATTTATCACTTTCGTTATCTCATGTTAGCGTCTGGCATATTCACCAATAAGAGCCTCGAAGGTTTTATGCAATAGTTTTGGGTGGCAATTACCTGTGGATGTTCAACAGATGAACATTGATGCGAGACACTGCACGTTAAGCATACTCCTTACGCGATATTTCTCGACCTAAATCAGACCTATATGAAACAATCTCTATTCGATACTACCATTAGGTTTTAACTAGTAATACAAATGCCGATCAACTTCCAGATTGATATCCTCGCGATATCAAAATATCACGATTAGGCAAGCTTACTGGTATTCAAGACTTACTTACAGCATTTCATATCAGTGTTGCATTACGTTGAACTCACAAATATCCGGTGACGGTGGTATGAAAAAGGTTTGACGTCTTTTGTCATTCTACTATCAAAACACTGCTGACGGCCTTGCAGACGTTAGAGTAGCAGTAGCAGTAATATCAATGGTAGTACAATTATCAGTAGTACAGCCAGTTGCATACGTAGTAGAGACATTTCTAGTAGTAGAAGCATTAGTAGTAGAAGCCATGGTAGCAGCAATATTATTATTAGTAGTAGCATGGACAGTAGAAGTAGTGGCTTTCGTCGTCGTCGTTGTTGCTGCTGCTGATGCTGCTGCTGTCGTTGTCGTAGTCCAGCAGTTGTTCATCTTCGCTGTTATTGTTTACACAAAATACATGATAAACAAAAAAGGAAGCAAAAGATCACTACTGATATTGTTAGAATGATATTCAAAAAATATGCTCACTGGTTTGCATGAAATAACAACAGAGAAACACCAAGTCATGTAGTGCTCAAATCAAACAAATCACCAACAGTCCGCACGAGTAGACCAACGGCCTCAGTGTGTGAGACTCACAATATTCCCAATCCACGGGGTTCCAGTCCCGACTGGGTGAATGAGTTAGATTAAATAGACTACTACTGAATTTGGACAAAAATAGTGAATATAAGGTTCAATATACAAACACAAACGAAACACTGATCCGTCACCAGCTTTGAATGTAAGAAAGCGGCACTTCACTTAGGCACAGTGACCAGTTGTCATACTGGATGATTTCTCAGCAAGGGTCTAATTGAACCGAATGAATCAAAGCCTAGCACTTCGAGTTCGTGTCTGCAGTTAAGACTGGATGATTTAGCACACTAACTGATTCCATACAACTTAAGTGAAACTGTTTTTACCGCCTTCAGAAGTTTTCGTTTCTCAGTGAAAGATCTACGGGAAATGAAATGTTGATAGCTGTTCAGTTTAGCCGTGAAGATTAACGACAGGAATTCAGGAGATTCTGTCCTCATTAGTTGTGCTGTATCGTTAGTGTCATTTTTATTTAGAACATGGATATAATAAAACTATTAGTTCTATTTTTAAAAATGGATGTCACATTTTGTTCGCGTAATACTGTCGGCCTATCACCACAGAACTTGGACAGTTCGGGACAATCCCCGTTCTTATCTCGGTGCCGGGTTTCTACAATGAGCTTGGCAGTGATGATGGTAAGGTAGGAAGGGGAGGAGACAGAAACGATATCCACCAATCTGGTCATTGTTCGTTTTCCATTCCGTCGTGCCCGGGCCCTACCTGTAGGGGGGCTGGTGTGATTATTTGGGTTGCCATGACTACCCGTAGACAATTCAGTCGAAGCAGTGAATTTGAGTAACAAGTACGTTTTCCCCTGAGCACAAGTGATTTCTTTGTCAGAGAGACAAATCAGAATTTGGAACGTGGGAAACATGGGCTGTGTTCAATAGGCCAGGTTTGGTGCCTCAGAGGGGGGGGGGGTGTTTTTCACACCTCACTTGTAACAGTGTCAACTAAGAATGAACGTGATCAAAATCCCTCATTGTTCTATAGGTGATATCACTAGCGTAGCAGACCATCGCAACTAACGGTTATTATGGCCTAGAACAATTATGAAGTCCTAGTTGTGAATGATCACATTAAACGTTTTTCTATCACAATTTGGTGAACACAACGACGTTGATTATTTTGTCACCTTGACACAATGACAGTATTGTAAAACCTAGAAGAAAAGGTCACATGCGTGGAAACTGACGGATTCACGTGTACATCGGAGACAGATGACGTAACCCAAAGCAACTGTGATGGTTATTTTGGCCAGTAAAATCAATGAGTTGTTTGCAATTGTTTTTATATCGTGCGAAACAACACAGGAGATAAACGTTTATAGTTAGTATTTTGTATTAAGACTCGAACTTTTCCTAAAATAGTCAAAACAGATGTCGTGATTTCAGTAGTTTGAGGTAGTTTGTCTACGAATTGAAATTAACAGCCTGGTTTGAATAGATAATAGACGTGACAAAATCTCCCGTCAACTTTTCAAATTCATAATTAGGCTAACACCACTTTCAATGTTCTGTGCTACTGTCGAACTTCATATTACATACAAACAGACACACACACGAACACACAATTACAGCGTAACTAACCACCCATGATCCAGTGTTGCTTTACACCACTGAGCCATGGTAGTAGTGAAGATAAGCTTGCTCTGTATGTATGTTTATTCACCCACTTTCAACCAGGAACACGAACCAGAAGTGCTAGGCTTTGATTCATTCGGTTCAATTAGACCCTTGCTGAGAAATCATCCAGTATGACAACTGGTCACTGTGCCTAAGTGAAGTGCCGCTTTCTTACATTCAAAGCTGGTGACGGATCAGTGTTTCGTTTGTGTTTGTATATTGAACCTTATATTCACTATTTTTGTCCAAATTCAGTAGTAGTTTATTTAACCTAACTCGTTCACCCAGTCGGGACTGGAACCCCGTGGATTGGGAATATTGTGAGTCTCACACACTGAGGCCGTTGGTCTACTCGTGCGGACTGTTGGTGATTTGTTTGATTTGAGCACTACATGACTTGGTGTTTCTCTGTTGTTATTTCATGCAAACCAGTGAGCATATTTTTTGAATATCATTCTAACAATATCAGTAGTGATCTTTTGCTTCCTTTTTTTGTTTATCATGCGACAAAGGACAAGATTCTGAAAGGGGCTCCCTACCAAACAATTCCTGCCGAAAGAAAAGGGACTGTAGGTGGTGGGAATCGAACCTCGAGAAGCGAAGGTCTAAATGTGACAGTGATGACCGTTCGACCAGATCGCGGTGTGTTATTTAGCGGATCCAAGTAGTTCAGAACTGTGACTCCCCAATTCTAAGCAACTTGCAGCTCAAGTGAATACCAGTGCAAAGTGATTATCATGCATGGTACTTGATTACTATAAACCCTTCATTCCGTTTATACGGTGTTTATACTCATCCGCACAGCGGTCTTTACGGATCAGAATAAAGCGTATTCCAGCATAACTTTGGCATGATTGGAAAATTTCACTGTATCATCTACTCTCACTATGATCCATGGGTCTTCTATTTCATTCCAGGCTCACGTTTCTTGCTTCTGTTTGGATTAAAGGGGCTGATCTAATAGAAACGACTTGTGATATTTTAAACGCAAGATATGGCATAAGTTAGTGTCGTTTCAGACATCCAAGACTACGCTGATAGAATCGTTGACTAAACGAACTTCACCCACTATAAAAGCAAAGAGGAGCTGCGGAATTTATGATTTGGTATAATGAGAAGCTATTATACAGATTTTAACTTTTCCTATTTATAACTGCGTAAACAATTTTTTTCAACTTTGGTAAATGTTTAATCTAAAAGTGAGGGTACGTCGAATGTAATTATGAAAAAGTATTTTAGTATTTGTACAATCCAGCACTATTTCTACTAAGGTAAAGTCATATTTAGCAATGAACCCAAGTTTCAGGTAATAGAGAAAAACCGTGCTACATCTTCACTTCCTTTCGTTTTGGCAGTGTGTCGTACCAGTCGCAAATCTCGTCAGACGAACATTCATATACTCGAAGGTCATCATCGTTGAATTTGGGCTTTGACGTCCCGGATCTGTCGCCACGGGTCACTTCCGCATTCGGCAACCTTTGACTAGTAGTGGCTCCCTTCCGGAAACATTGCACAATATGACTTAGTGGATCATTATTTTCTATTTATCCAAAAGGTAATGATCTTTCTACCTCATTCATTTATCATGAGAAACTGTGTCCAACCAGAGGCTATAGAATGGATTAGTGACTGACGGTGGCTCGAATTGAACTTATGACATCAAAAGACCACTATAAATACCTTTTAACCATTGCTGGCCATCTTCGTTATCGTCTAACTTTATGGCAAATAAAAGGTGGTTTCATCATTAAGTATTCAAAGGCAACAGACTTCTGAGAGTCAAGGTCGATGTGTTGGCAAAGCCCAGTAAGACAAATATTCCTGGATTTTAAATCCTCTCTTCGGCCTGTCAGCTTCACAAGGTTATCGGTGACCCCGACAAAAAGTTTGGCATAAGAACTGTGCCAGGCTTCTATGTGTCCATCTACAGAATTACGAAATGCATGACACGGGTACCAGTGTACTTGTACACCATTTAGAAGGTTCATTTGGTGAATATGTTAGACCATGGTACCACCCACAGTGAAGTTGTAGTATTGTATGCCTCTGGGGAAGCTTCCGTATACTTCATTCGGCGGCCACCAAGAAAATACATGAGCACTGAATCCGAGGATATCGGCTCTGAACGCTTTTAACTTTATTATTATTGACTGAACGAGGTCACTGCATGATTTGGTCACACCGACTAAGTACCTCAGCGTAAGTTCTTCAACAACTGATTGAGGATTTTGGGAAACTCTGAGGTCTACATGAAACACTTCAAATCAACACCTCCAAGTTGTGTCACCGCCGGTAATTCTCCCGTCGTCAGCCTCCAAAAGGCCGTAATCCCCTAATATAATATAAATGGTAATGCGAGAGGGGATTTAACTAAAAGGAGGGGCTCGTTTTTGAGTACGGGTATTGGGAAGACAAACCGTGGTGTGCAACAGGTGCGTATTGTTTGTCCGAAAGTATACTAGGAACAAAATTTATGCACGACTCCTTGTGTCTGTAAATAAGTTTAACAACGAATCACGACTGGATATCTTTGGACCGCGCAGCAGGACTTTGAATTCTGGTTTCAGAAGGTAGGCGAATATTTTTTGAGTAGCATTCTATTACTTCCTTGTTATGTCTGTAATAATGGTCAAATATTTCAGGAAGGGGTTCGCTTCCGATAATAGTCTTCCAGCGGAAGCAGGCTTCAAACTCGGCACAGAAGTGTCAGACATTTATCACGTTGACCCTTTGACAGCTGCCGACTAACAATAGAGTTAGATAGTGTGTGGTCTATCGACGGCTCTTCATAATTATAAAACAACTATACAGTAAACTTTCAAGGTTCTCAATCGTGTGCTGAGTGTTGAAGCAGCACGACGAATAGCTGCTCATTTTAATTCGCCCCACAGGGAACATCATCAAATGACAGTGATCGAAGTGTTAACTGAATTGCACAAATAACCATAATAATGTGCTCGAACTTTAGTCATTACATGATAACTGGCTGTCGCTTGTAGTGATGAAATACTTAGGGTCTCACTGCAAGCATAGGAGCAGGCAATTCCACTTTCACCATGGTTCGTGCTGAAGATAATAATAATAATAGCAATAATAATAATAATAATAATAATAATAATAATAATGACAGTAATCAAAATTTTGACTGAGTTTTCCCATTATCACTGTAGTTTAAGCTGTACATATTTCACGTGCTTCGTATATCGACATTCCCAGACATAACAAAAGTGCCACAAGGTTTTGTTCTTCACTGGTAAACCGGGCAACTTATTTAGATCGAACGAAGAAACACCAGCTAAGAGAACCACAGGTGAATAATACCGGGGGGGGGGAAATACTCACCCTCATGATTTGCTTGGAACATTTGCCAAAATTCGTCTTGTGCAGGGCGATCTACGTGGTTCATCAGATCGAACAGTTTCGCCTCATTTGTTTTCCTATCGTATGAATTTGAGCCATTACTTCGGGTTCTTTGTAGCGGAATACTAGCGGTGCTGTGCTCGCGATCCACTTGAAGACAGTCACTTTGGATATCATCATCATCCTCATCCTCATCACCGTGATCAGCATCGACCTCATCCTGCTCGGCTAATTCTTTGTCCGATCCTTTTGACACGTGTACATGCTCAGACCATCCGTCGGGATCGAAGTCCGCTGTTGGAAACGAATCTGGATTGGGCACAGATTCCAGAGTTTCCATTTCTTTGCATTTGATGATGCTGTAGTCGCTTGAAGAAGGATGACTGGGACCTAGCAGACTGGCGATCGCAAACGAGGAACGCGTGTTGTGTGACATGGGCGTGCGAATTCTCAAAACTGAAACTGGAAGTCAGTTGTACACCACTCGTGGTTGAATAGAATCATTTAAGTGCTACTCCCGTTGCGCTTCCATTCGCGGAACACATCCCCGAATACACGGATGCATAGACGCACGCACACGCACAATAATGCACACACGTTTCAGTACAAACCAAATGGGATTGACCATCATCATCATCATTAGCCGTGAGCATTGTCTGCGGGGAGGCGGGTGGATGCTATTCGGACAAATGAACTTCGCGGGAGCCCACCCCCGAACGGAAGAGTCAACGCGAATCGGCTGATTCAGATTGAACGAGACGAAGCACTGCTTAGTCCACTTAAAGGACGAACGTCACATGGAGAGAGACTGAGGACTAGTTGGCAGGATGGTCAGTTATTCGGACTGAGTGTAATATCGTTCCATGAGCTTGTGCGTATGGGCGCAGGGTGGTGAGCGTTGTTTTCGGACGGCTGGACACACACACACATAAGCGCACGCATGAACCAGCAGTGTGCTTTCACAATTATTGCGGTAATGACATTCAAGGTGGCACGTACGCACCCACTCGTCCATCTCGTCCATCTTGTTGCTGCTTTAGAGCCGGCAACAAATTTTTGACCAATTGTTCGGACGCGGATTGGTTTATTCGGCACGCATCATCATCTGAACCTTTACTAAGTTCGCTTTTCTCTTCTTTTCTTTTTTTTGCCGGGGGGGGGAGGGTGGCGTACTCCCTCGATCATCATTGGTGGTTGTACTGAGCTTGCCTATTGGCCGTGAACACAAGCACACTCGACTACAGGGCAAACTGGTATAAGAATCCGTGATATGGTCACAATCCGAGTAATGGAAAAGTCGTCTTCCAGTCCGGAGGCACTTGAAATTCGGACGAAACGCACACACACACACACACGCATGCACAAAATCGCACACCCTCATGCACATACGTGTTTATATCAATATCGCACCAGTGCGAACGACTACCGATCACCTACGTGCATCGATTATCCACATCTAATGGGACGACCAAAAGAGCTGCGTATTTCTCTGTGGGGTGTGCACGCGTGTGTGAGGGTTTGTGCCCACTGACATGTAATCTAGCAACCAGTAGAGACTTCCGGAAAGAGTATTGATTGTTAAATGAAACATGCGTCATTCCTGAGGTGACTGATAATCGGTCATGCTGTGACGCAATGGCCTAAATTTACCCACCCTGAAAACACTCAAATTCTAGTGAGATTACCGTTGAAGATTGTAATCTTTGACAATAGTAGCTAATAGTTCGCCTAACTACAACAATTGTAAGGAAATTTATTAGTTTATCTCAATAGCATCCGGTTAATATTTTGTACAGTATTGTAGCACACGGTACACCCCCTCCCACTAAATAAACTATAATTCTGAGGCTCCACAACGTCAGTTTGGGATACTTCAAACAAGACCAGCACAGGTCAGACAAACACTTATGTGAACTTTCCAGTCTGACAGCCCACACTTCCGTCCATTCTTTCGAGTTCAAGTGAAGTGCACAAGGTTGAGGGTCTTCCAGCGTGCAATCTGAATGCGGGAATCAGGAAAGTCACGCCAAGAAATTACCAATTATCTTGGTCGTTCCAGAACAATGAGCAAATGGATCAACAATGGAAATCCATCACATGACTAATGAGTCAATATTTCCATCATTCAAATACGATGTTTAAAAAGGTCTCTGAAATTAATAAAAATTATCTGATTACAACAACAATGTAGCACAATGAAGGTTCAGTGCATGTCTGGGAGCCATCTAGAGGGAAGGTTGGAGTGAGCCTGCGTTTCCGGACGACACTGTCCATGGTCAAGTTCATCCAGAGTTGAGAACAAACAACGTAGCGAACAAGCTCGTTTTCAGTTGTTCGTACTCATTCGGATTCACAAGATCAAATATGACTCAAAACATCAAAGGGGAATGATGATCCAAATCTGTCTGTGCACTTGAGAGTGCGCGTGAAATCGATCACATTGAAGAATGATCGAGTGGTTGCACACGTGTTTGGGAACAAGAAGTGGGCCATGAGAGTTTAAGTGTTTGCGCAAATTGTTCCTGAGCACACGGAGGAGGATTGCAGGGTCGAATACTCATGGCTTCGGCTGTGACTAAGATGCGACACTTGACAAGTCTTGATTGCTTTCCCCGAACTTTGCAAATGGTGCGAAAAGCGTTTATCACCTTCACTGAGTGGTTTGACTCAACAAGGTGTGAACACACCGCACTCGTAATTGTCTTAATTGCTCCCGTGTTCAGCCATGCCGGGTGGTGTTCACGAACGCGTTCGGATAAGCGCCGAGTCGTGTGTCCAGTGTACCTAGTTCCACAGGAACAGATGAGTAAATACACACAAAACGACGTTGCAGAATTCGGCACTATGTCCTTCAATCGAAAACACACTATCGGTTTAAAAACGAACAAGGTTCATAACTGTACCTCGTAGAACGACCTATTGATTACTCCTAATAATCTTCGTTGAATAATTTCGGCTTCCGTATCGCCCCTGAATGGCAATAGCACATATAGAACCGTCTTAGCGGCTTCTAGCTCCTTTGATTTCCCTTCATTTCCTTGCATCGTCCAGTCGATAAACAGTCCAGGATAGCCGTTATTTAAGAAAACACTCAGCAGAAAAAGGAGTTCATTCCATTCCTCACTGTGATCAGTTTCACATGCACACACGCACGTGCAGAGAGAGGTTTGGATCATCATTCCTCGTTCTCATTTTGTGAGTCACATTTATTATGTATTGATATGATTGGAATAACTGAAACCCAGCTTGTTCTTCACATTGTTCATTCTCAACGTGTTCTGTGGGATTTTTCAAACAATTCATACCGAAGTCCTGATCCCACATATCTTGTCACTATTTAGCACAACTACTAAAGAGATTTTCCGGGAAAAAGAAGCACCTGCTCATCGTTCGCTTGTCGTACGGGAATTTGAAGTGCATCACGGTACCAAATAGCTCCCGTGGCTACCTCGATCCCCGCACCTCAGTCCAATCAAATTTTGTGGGATCAGTCCGGTAGGTAAGCGGATCACGGACGACAATGAAATCTCTAATGAAGTTGAAGGCTGCCTTGAATATCAGACGGTTCATAGAGAGCATGAATCGACGAGTAAACACCGTCATATCAGCCAAAGGTGGCTCAACTTTATAACAGTGAGGGGTCTTTTGAGAATGATCACTCAATTCTATTCCTAACAAAACATTTTGAGTTAAGTAAAGGGCTTCACTGGAATACTATACTTTTGCTATTATTCTTTGGCGGGGGCGTTTTTCTTGGCGAACAGTGTAGTCACCATAGGCAGACCAAGAGCTATTGTTGTTACGTGGTGGAATTAGTAACTGTGACCAAATTCAAGTGAAAAACATCTCTGCAAAACAAAAGTCATTCTTATAAGACAAACATTTTTGTGACGAAAATCTTCCTCTGCCTAATCACTTAAGACGTGCAAAATTATTGGATTTTCTGAAATATTCACTTCTTTAAAGAATTCTGAAAGGAGTTTGATCACTGACTGTCCACCAGTAGATAGGATGGAATGATGGCAACAGCTATATATATATATATATATATATATATATATATATATATATATATATATAGATATATATATATATATATATATATATATATATCGGGCCGAGGAAGATCATAGGATCCCGGCGCTTTGGGACTTCCTAAGGCCTGCATTTTCTTCTGGATTTCCGGCTCAGTGGGTATATCTGTCGAAACAGACTGGAAAGTGTATCGAAATAGTTAAGTGTAAAGCTGAGGCTGGAGACCAGCTAAATTGTGACTTAAATTGCTCCATCCAGTGTCGAGAAGCTGCTCAGCCGTCGACCTCACAGATCGTTTCATTCACACGTAATGGTTTCTTACTGGTGACTTAAATGAGATAGAACAGCTTGCGGAAAAATCCTAAGGCAGCGGCGTGCTCCATCTCTGCCGCACATTGTGACCACCAGATTTCGCGATCTCTGAGCGGAATTGAGTTAAGTTCACTTCTTGTTACGAGCCGGATTTAGTTGTGCTCACTTCCAGTCGAGATCAACTGGCATGTGTCTAGAAGGTATACAGGTTTAGCAGAAATCCAGGGTCTTACTGGACGGCGAGACAGGTTACAACTCACCGGGCCAGCGGAAGGCAAAGCATTCATGATAAGTGCTTGGTGCTCATCGATATTTTCAGGTGGGGCAAATCCTGGGTTTTCAATCAGCTCTTTCTGAAGACGAATAAGTAGGCTAATTGTGACAAATGATCGCAGTCTAACCATCGTTGCGGAATACGTTTTGAAAGTCCATGGAAGCACATGGACAGCTTAGCAAAAACTAGTGCCTGACTGAAGTCAACAGGGATGCTCCAGTGCAACCGGTAATCTTGTAATCAAACCCGCCATTTGTGGATGATTAACATGTAGTCTATCTGGATCCATTGCTAGCTCTAAGAAGATAGCCTCGTGGAGTACCGGCAGTAAGATTGTTTGAAGTTTATACTCATGCTGAACAGCCGCTGCCTTCTGAACGAGAGGAAACTAACCCGAAAAGACCTTCGTAATGCTCCTCGTTTGATGGCAGAGGACCTACTCTAGCACTCAGGTCTCCTGCCAAAATAATGATATCTGGTCGGTTCTCTTTGAGTAAGAGGTCATTTAGCTTTTGGTAGAAATCGTCTTCGATTGCATATGAGCGGTAGTCGGGTGTGTGCGTGTGCCAAACGACATGGAAATTGTGTCTATGGGGACGGCGACTGCTCACTTTGCACAGATCCCTAGTTCTCACTGCAGGAAACCCGTGTAGCTACAGGGATCCAGTCAAACAGTGCGACTTGAGCCCTTTCAATAAGAAAGACGCCAGAGCCGGCATGATCGGAAACCGCAGCCTGAGGATTCCCAAGAAGGCTAGGTGAAACTTCAGTGAAAGACTGAACGAAGCCTCAACCGAATTATAGAAGTGGAGTCTTGAATGCAACGCACATTGATGGCAAGGGCTTCAAGCGTAAGCGCTAAAAGTGCTTCTTTCCCAGTGCGCATTATGGTTCGGACGTTGAACGTGGCTCATTCGAATGGGCACTGTGGACGAAAGAGAGCATTGACCAGCTATTACAGAGGCACTCACAGAACCAGTTATCAAACGTTGCTTTCGTATTTATCTGTTTGTCATGACTCTTTTGTTCAGTTGACATTTAATCGATAAATCATTATCGCCCAGCTTGTTGTGTATTGATTGGTCCTCAATTGGTCTATCACTTTAGTTTACGTATTGTGCTGAGAAAACGTGTTGATTGACGCGTTCTTTTCCAGCTTTCCGACAAACCGTTGCTGGGCCCCTATGTTATTCTGATATGCGAATCGTAGGCTTTAACAGTATGGTGACGGAGAGGACAGAACAGAACAGTCTCATCCAGTTAATTCAGCAGCGACAAGAGAAAATTCGTCTACAGCGGCAGACTTTAGTAGGACAGGAACAGAGGCGAACAAAACTGTTTCAGTTGATGACTGAGAAAATCCTGTCAATGTCTTTGAGCGGTGCCCAGACCAAAGTGAAACCGGAACAAGGACTGGAAGAATTATTGGACACCTCAATCCAGGAATTCAGTTATGGCACAAACAGTGGGACAACATTCGCTTCCTGGTACCAAAGATACGAAGATCTATTCCTCGTGAAAGATGCGACTCTGGATGAAACATTTTAAAGCCCGCCTTCTGATACAGAAATTGGGCACACCAGAACACACCTAGTATTGCAACTACATTTTACCGAAACAACCAGGAGATCTCACTCTGAAGGGGACTGTTTCACATCTAAGGGCTATATCCGGCGAGTGAACATCAATATTCAACATTCGTTACAACTGCTCAAAGGTCGTCAGACAAAACAGATGAGGATGCTGTTACATTTGCAGGCTGAGTAAATTATGATTGCGAGTGATTTCAGTTCAAACAGTTGACCGAAGATCAATTAGAATCACTGATATTTGTCTCAGGACTAACGTCTCATAATGACCGTAATTTCGGAACCCGTTTGCGTTCTCGACTGGATTCAGCAGACTCGTTTTCCTTGCAAAACTTTACCGCTGAATATCTCAGATTATCAGACCTAAAGAAAGACTCCCAAATGCTTCACGTATCAGCGGCTAACGCAGACATTTTGGACGTGGATAAAACTTCCAAATCAAACTTTCCGCCTCCAAAAAGTCAAATAAAGCCAGACTTTCAGCGGCTACCTTCTCCTTGCTGGCTCTGTGGTGCGTGCCATTATGTGCGTCTTTGTCAGTCCCGGTGCGACAAGTGCAAACGTTGTGGCGAGATGGAACACAAAGGTTATTGCTTAGATTTATGCAGGTGAACAGGTCGCTATCGCACGTAGTCATCTAGATCTAGAGAGCAATCTAACCTTGTGCTTACTACACTCGACGAAACAATACGTCAATATGGAAAATATATCACCCTTTGGATTAAAGCTTTCTCTGGGTCTTTGCCAACTGACAACGCCTCGGACGTTGCCATCATTTCGAAATCTACCTGGCGAAGTATTGGAAGCCCAACACTTGAACCTATGAGCTGCGGTGCTCGCAAAGCCTCAATACAACCCATTTCATTTCTTGGTGAATTGTTGCGTAAATTTTCACTTCTTGATTTTCATGGTACTGTTGTATGTAACGTTGCATCTTCCAATGACCTGGACCCATTAGGAACTGACTGAGTAGAACAACTACATCTTTGGGATCTCCCTATTAGTTCAGTTTGTAATTCATCTACCTTATCTTTACCACATTTTCATCCATCACTGATATTGCAACTGTGGATTTAGGCCCACAGAAAGACATTGTGTTGGCGTTAGAAGCAACATTCAGACATTTTCAAACCCGGTTTAGGCCTATGCACAAAAGCACAAGTAAGTTAGTACATTCTTCCAGAGAGCACACCCATTTTCATCCTAAAAGACCTGTTCCCTATGCAGCCACCCCACTAATCGACGCAGAGTCAGATCGTTTGTAACGGTTAAATGTAATAAGCAAAGTCATCTATTCGTCTTGGGCCACCCCAGTAGTAGCCATTAGAAAGGCCAATGGCGCTGTACTGATCTGTGGCGATTTCTCATCCGGTTTAAATGACGCACTGTAGATGCATCAGTAGGCACTTCCGGTCCCGGAGGATCTTTTTGTCAAACTAAATGGAGGGCGTGTATTTTCTAAACTAGACTTCGCGGATGCTTACCTGCAAGTAGAAAAGGAAGACTCCTACAAAGAACTATCGATGGTTGATACTCACAGACGGTTGTACCAGTATAATCGGCTTTCTTTCGGTGTTAAGTGGGCACAATCAATTTTCCAACAAATGATGGACACACTGCTGAGTGGTGTGTTATACAGCATGGCGTATATGGACAATATCATTGTTGTCAGTACTTCCGTAGATGAGCATCGAGTACATTTGGACGAGGTTTTCAGACGTATTCAATCATACGATTTCAGTCTCCAAATGCAAAAATGTGTGTTTCTGCTACCCCGTATCAGCTACCTCGGGGCCATAATAGATGAGAATGGTCGGCTTTCGGAACCAATGAAGATAGCTGCGATTCAAAATTTGCCTGCTCCTACTAACGAGACAAAGCTTCAGTCTTTCCTAGACATGGTAAAGTAGTAAAACAATTTCTTACCAAATGTGTAGCCTTTACGTGTACTGTTAAGTGATATCTTAAAGAAGGACACCAAACGGTTTTGGTCATCAAGCCGACAAGGTGTGTGAGAAGATAATGACAATACTTACTTAGAACTCAGTGTACCGAAGTTGGAAGAAAAGTTTCTAGACTTATCTTAAGCGGTACCGGTGTTCTCCAAGGAGGTGTTTTTTCTCCATACTTATTCACTACTTACATTAGCGACTTCACTGCGACCCGCCTAGTCAAGTACGCCGACGGCGTTGTTTTGGCTCAGTCTGTCTCTTAGCGATCCGATTTAGATGAGTTTCTTGAGGATATTGCACACATTCAAGACTTTTCTGAGCAGCCTGGCCTTCTGTTAAACAACGCCAAATGTCAAGAGTCCTTTTTTCCACTTTGCGAACGCGTTTTACAGAAGACAGCACCACAGATAACTCTACTCCTCTTGCATGTGTGAGCCATGTGAAATACCTCGGTGTAACTTTACAAGAGAACTTACACTGGTCTTTACATATGAAAATTACTGTTAGAAAATGGCGTACATTATCCCTTCAAAATTGTAAACTTCAGCCTTTCAGTGCCTGTAACCTGTCATTTCTTCCTTCGTACACTGGTGTATATTTCCCATTATTCTATTTTCTTCTCCCACATTTTTTCTGGTCCTCTGAAAAGGACTACATCCCCCTCCGCAAAGATCTGCTAATCGTCAGCCTTGTTTCTGGTATGGCCTTGAGAGACCTCATATGGGACTTCAAGTGGCAAGCCCACATAACAGCATCTATTTCAATGTATTGATGTTTGACAGATTTTGACAATGTTTTGAGGTGATCCAAATGCGAAAAGTCTTCGGCCCCGGCTGGATTCGAACCCACGCATGTTCACCACCCTCGCCCTAGCATCGCGAGCGCTCTACCAGCTGAGCTACGATACCACACTGAAGGACCTTCGACTTTCTGCATATGGATAACACGGATACCCGCCCAAATTACAGTAGCACATGGCATCCACCACAGTGAACCAGCTTGTAATTTGACTGCCTACAGCAGGATTTCCTTTTGTACTAACCGGACTCCACCAGTTAAGTGCATTGGGCATGTTTTCAATGTATTCATGTTTGGCAGATTTTGACAATGTGGTGACCATGCGTGGGTTCGAATCCCGCCGGGGCCAAAAACTTTTCACATTTGGATCACCTCTAGGCATCTATTTCGTTTGCTGAGAAGGTCATTGCGGACTGTTCACTCCAACCACATTACTACCCTTCTCTAAGCCAATCACACCCCCGCTAACCCGTTCTGTTTCGACTGCTTCCTTCCAAATTATCACTGTGCAGAACTTCTGTGGTTCCCTTTTTTGTGCGTGCTTTAACAAACAAAGATAAAGCTTTATATGAACTTTTAACCCATTTTGGAGTGTAAAACTTCCCCTTATTTTCTAGACAGCTGAAAAGCGCCCTTAAAAACGTGCTGAAGCCAGTGTAGTAATAATAGTAATAATAATGATAATAATAATAATAAAGATACTGTTTTAGCCCGTTACAATCCAAAACTCCTATTACACAAATTTCCGGATGGTACTCAGAAGGCAGTATGTCACGTGTCTCGTGTAATAACCGTTGCTGAAAAAAATAGAGCCATATAGAAAAAGAAGATTTGGCATTCATTTTTGTCGTTGAAAAGTTGCACTGAATGTTACACCTATACCGTTTTTAATTATGTACGGACTACAAACCGGTACTCACTACTTTCTCCTCCAAAAAAGGGGCACTTGTCCATACGGTGAACAGAATACCGTGCTGGGCTACTATACTGATTGGTTACCGTTTGAACTTACAGGGCATACGAACAAATAGCTTCGAACATGCTGATGCCTTATCACGTCTGATAGCTACCAACTCGCAAAGTTAACCAGACGATGACGTGATCATTTCAGTGATGTGGACGCAGAGGTCGGACACGTACTTCACGACCCCATACGCAATCTGCCAGTAAAGTTCGGCTCTATCCGCAATGCAACTCAAATTCGCCCCACAATGCGGCGCGTCATGTCTTACTTACGAGAAGTTTGGCCAGCCAACATTACGGACCTTAAAATTCGACAGTTCTACAGACGGAAATAAGCACTCACAATAGTAAGTGACTGCCTGATGTTGTCCCACCGTGTGTTAATTCCCCAATGCCTTAGAAGCAAGGTCCTTCACCAGCTACACACGGGCCATACCGGGATGACGCGAATGAAGGGCATCACGCGCTGCTACGCGTGCTGGCCTAACATAGGCTCCGACATTGTGGAACTTGTCCGCAAGTGCGAGCAGTACGCGCTAACGACCAAAGTACCTGTGAAATGTGAGCTTCACACATAGTCTTTACCTTCTGGGTACCTTGGGTACGAATCCATGTAGGCTACTCCGGACCTATGAGAAATCAGTATTTTTAATCGCGGTTGAAGCATATTCTAAATGGCCTGAAGTAATTCCAGTGACACGACCATCCACATTCACTTTAGCAACCGCACTCAGTCGTCTTTTCTCCCAATTCGGTGTTTCGGAAACTGTTGTTATGGCTAACGGTGTGCAGTTTTCCTTAGCGGAGTTTGAATAGTTTTGCGACAGTACGGAGACACATCATGTGCGTACGCATGAGACCACCACGCGACTCGATGCTGTCACCTACTTCCGCTGGTCCCAGAAATTTCATAATGGAAGCTCAGTAATGATCGGAACCACGGGGCAAAGGAACGGTTTTTCGAACACAGGTGACCTAGCCTGGGCGCTTGTGTTCACTGAGCACCAAAAGGAGTTGGATTCCCGGTGTTGTTCAGTATCCGATTGACAATGTCCTGTATGCAGTCGGATTTAATGGGGGAACCTGGACAAGGCATGTAAACCTTTGACGGTATCGATATACATCCGAAACTAACCTTCACTCTGATTATTAAGAACTGCCACTCGATGGATTTTTATACACATTTGCACTTCCATAGCAGCATAGCGGAAATTCTGAAATCACTACCGAACCAGCTTTAGAGCGCACTCTTTCAACAGAAACACGTGCACCGATTCAAAGGTTGAACATTCAGCCACAGAAAAGGACATATGTGGAACCCGAAATGACACGATAAGCTTATCTTGAGACACTAACTTTAAGGAGACCTCAGTTTACTATATGACTAAATTGATACGTTCAGTCACGTCTAAATAACATTCTGAAATGAAGCTGTACGTAGATCAGTGGACAGAGTTTCCCGAGAGCACACGACGGGTTTCACTGTTCTTATCGCTCATCAGTTATGCGTACCCAGTGCGCCTGTGTCCACTATACTGATTCACTCCATAGGCGTTTTATTCGCAGTTATCTCATTTGCCCATCAGGGGTGTGGGTGGATGCTCCCACTCGATGAGTCCACCAGTGAGTTACGACTGTGTTTCGCTGATAGTTCCTTGTGGACTGGTTACAGCAAACCCTTGGGAACTGGGACATTGCAGTCGCTAGGTGAAATGCTTGCTTGCTTGCACACGAGCTACTGCCGGTTTTTGTGTTTACGTAATTACAACTTAAACACCGCTAATGTATTTAAATGTTATTCATTCCAATCCCATGGATAAACCTCGAACTATTCAGTAATTACAATAAAGTTAAACTGCGGATAACACACATTTCTAATTGTACCAGGGAAGAGGTTCAAGTTGACTTCGTGTTTAGACGAGACACTGTCTAGAGTTTGATTTTCAACTCGTGCTACGGTACCAAATAACAACTTGTTTCACCAAGGTACAAAAGAAGCAGATTGAACTCAGCACTCTTTATTCACTTCGTATACTCTGCTCTTCACCATTTGGTTGTACTTGTATTTCTTTCTAACCACTGAACCGTCACTTCTTCATTGAGTAGTGATGGCTATCGAATAACGGATCTGGGCATTGGTTGTACAATTTTTCTGCATGCCCCTTCATTTGATACAGTTTCTATTGCGGCTTAATGCCCACCAACTGAAAGAGATTTTGAACAAATGTGTCTGGAAATTTATTTACCAAACAACTCCTTTTTATTGCCTATTTAGTCTATCAGCTGTGGACGTTTCTGCAGTTTTTCATGTCACGCCAAAGATACTGGTAAAGTATCCTTAGATTGTCACCTCTCGGGGTGTATTCTTGTTCTGTCCTCATAACTGGTCTCCATGCACTGCCTTTACTGTTTTGTTCTTGTGAGCGACAAACATCATGAGCCCACTATTTCGATTCATGGCTCTTCCAATAATTCGGGGGTATGTATCAAAACTTGGGCATTCTTCCGGATACACAGCAGATAATTAAAAGACCTAAGTAATTAACTGGAACCTAATTAAAAACCTAATTACAAACTCCAGATCAATGTAAGGAACTTGTTGAGGTCTAGTGGATCGATTACAGCCTTGAGGGAATTTCTGTAAGTGTGGAGACCATTTAGTGGTCAATATAGCTGTGGCACTGATCTTTCAATTGGCCTGGTCTTAAGTGAGCTTTCTAGAGGCAAAGCCATGTTCCGACGTGTTCCTTCGTGTAGAAGTCAGTATGACTGATTTTTTGTTCGGTACATTAATTAGCTTCGAATAGTGAACCGGCACGACGATGATGTAAAGCTGAGTAACGAAGGGGAAACCTGCAGCTGAAACAAAATTTTCGAGGCTGATCGTCAAATAAGGGTTGACTCGAGTGAAGTGCGAATATACTGGACAGATTTTATCGGCTCAGAGTTAGACTGTCTATTTTATTGTGTGATATCCTTACAGATGTGACTGGGATATGATCCGCTGAGAGATTGGTAGGAACTAGATTTGTTTACCAACAAGAAATAACACACTTTTCATTAGCTATAGCTATAGGGCATCGGATCAATCTATAATAAGTAAGAGACATTGAAGATTACGAGCAGCGCAAACCAACGCTACTCATTTTATGGAACTGAGAAGACATAGATGATATAGTTATTTTTGGAGTAATGTTTAATTTGTTTTTTCTCTCTGGTTTTCTGGTCCTCAAGATCCCAGTTATTAGGTGCAATCACTGTTTTTCGGGAATGGGTGGTTTGCAAATTCTGTCCCGGTTTCTCAATCAGAATCACTTTTCTTTCATAGAGACTGATATGTTCCCCAAGCTTCTTAACTTCTTTTAAGAACAAGATACGATTGATTAGTCTGATGAAAGTTCGCGATATTCATCGTCGGACGGTATTCATAAAATTCAAGCGACTGAACCAAACTAACTGCACCCAACTGTACATCAATGTCAGGGTACGACAAATGTGGATAGAATTCAGTCGGTATATGCGCGACTTGCACAAAGTATCGAACAAAATCTGTGCTTGGTAATCTCGTGCGGTTTATTAGAAGAACTATGAAGTCCCATGCAAAAGCCGGAAAATAACTGCTAAAAACTGACTTTGTGAAACAGCTTTGAGGCACATCATTTGCAATTATTATTCTCTTGATGGATATGGAAAAGAATGCTTTTTTCACACTTCGCAATGAGGTCCTAGTGCAAACTGACTAGTAGCTCGTGATAATAATGTCAGGATTTCGTCATTTCCTACACGGTTATTTGCTGCACGATTAATTATTTTTCTTCTTTTTTCCGGTCTCCAACAGATTACAGAATCAAGGCTATCGTGTCAGTGTCTGAGATTTGTAACCCGTAGATCACACATACCTCGTGGTTGTAAGTGGTCACGCTATTACAACAGATGCGCATTTTAGTTATGCTTATTGCAAACGTGACGAAACGGGTGTGCATGGACTACACAAATTTTCCAGTCTGAACTCTTCCAGTCAAATTCCATCGAGAACTCTCACTTGGAACAGTTTATTTTTTTGTTTAATAAACGATTGATTGTTTTGCAAATATGTGCTCAGTGATTGTGAACGTTTTTGTGGACCAATTGGATGTAAAGAGGAATAACGGTACTGTTTCTACGATTCAAAGCACTGTTGAAATAGTCATTTCCGTCTCCTCTTCCTCTATAAGGTAGAATATGTAGCCAAACTATTCTAGTTTCCAGATTTCTCTCTCGTCCGTCCTAGTAACCATCACAGTTTACCGATTCTCACAAAGATCGGCCCTAATAGTGTATTTACAGGGGGAGAGAGGTAACTGTTTTCTGTCTGGTGCTAGAGACTAGAAAGAGACGAGGAAAAATGAGCAAGCCATCTGCAAGGGAAACGCAAGTTTCCACTTACACGTACACACGCACACACACGCACGCACACACTCGTACACGTGCACACACAGACTTACCATAACTCCTTCGCACCCCAAACCCATATTCCTTATGTTCATCACTGTTCGTGGTGATACTATTCTCACTACTACCAACCCGCAGACGAACCATTTTGTCTTCTAGTTCATTGTCCATACCATCAGCAAAAGGGTTCGGCTGCTGCGACTTTCAACGTTGCTCGTCTGTATGCTTACTTGGTCCGCCAATTAGACGCACTCCAAATCCGTTGCGTACGGTTTCTCCATCTCCTTTTTCGTCTTTCTCCTTTCCTTTCGGGAAATGTATCCGATTTGGTGACTTCCACTAATGACACCTGCTGTCTGACTGCATGCGTGAAACAAACCCCGACTGAGAATACTTTTCCGACAAACACCCCCCCCCCCATACACACAAAGATTATTCGTACTCTAGTGCTGTCGTGCACTAAGTAACTTCTTATCAGCGAAGTTATGTTCCGTTTGTATCGTGCTCTACGATTCATTACCGATGCCTGTCTGTCTACTTCCGCACCCGTGTGTGTATGCGTATGGGTGCGTCGCCGTCATAATCATCATAGTCACTATCATCCTTGTCGTTGTGGTCCTCATCGACTGTGTAGTAACTAATAGATTCTTACATACAATACCTACCCATCCAGCAGTCTCTTCCACCGTTCACATAGTCCCCGCCTGCCCCGTTGTATTTCAACACAGATGCGTTACCAACTTTACCGTGGTCGAAACAGTAGCAGATGGTTACGTGCAGAACTATGCGGACAATTACCCTCCGTCATCGTCCACCCCCGCTGGGCTCGTTCTCGTAAGATCGCAGTACGTTAGTATTGTGTTGTACAAACTTTTGTATGTGCATGTGCGTGTTAATACTTGCACGGCATTCGTTCGTGATTCCTTAATGCATGAAAATGCCCACATACTAGAAAAAACGCTTTTCTAAACTGCTCTTTTGGTTTTCTAATGCTCTTGCCTGTAGACAATCACCGACATTGGTATTCAATTCCTCTTGTCTTGAATCGGTAGTATGCGACGACCACGACGACCACTAGGACGCACGTGTATATACGCACGCACGCACGCACACACACACACACACACACACACACACACACACACACACACGGCTACAGTTGAACATGCACGAATCAGCACAGATAGACACACAAACGATTTACTAAAAATTTCTGAACCGAGTCTAATTGGGGCATGTTAGGGAAACGGGTTTTAAGAGAGCGTAATGAGCGGACGGGAAATACATACAGACAGACAAACCAACTGATTGAGAACACAACAGAGAATTGCTCGAACAACCGGCCACTGACTGCTGTGTGTAATGTTTCCGGAATGATAAACCTTACTACTATTTGAACATCAAGTTCATCATCATCATCAAGTTCCCCTTTTTTCTTGGTCCGAAGTATGTGATTCGGATTGGATCAATCGAGTCGAATTTCACACTTCTACGGCCAAGTAGTTGCTTACGCCCAACAGTTACCGCAATATCAGAGTATTAAATAATTCAGCTGAAAATAATGTTGACATTATTAGTGATTCAAATTTGACATGTACACCTCATAATTTATCATATCAGGACAGCTAATACAAATCTATCCGATCAGTTATCAGATCAAATCGATGTTGAAACTTAAGCATAGACCAACACTGCGCACCCATCGACCCCCCACTGGGACTCGAACCCAGAGCGAGTGATTTTGAGTCGAACAACTAACCGTCAGGCTACTGAGACTGGTTCTCAACGACTCGTGTAACACGAACACCGTATAATATCGTGTCACTGGGCCACCGATTTTTGAACAGTAACAGAACGTGCCCGTACAGTTATCGAATCCTATGATGGACAACTTCTCCATAGAAGCCGAAGTCCAACGGAAGTACTACTTAACAAACAACCTGCACAGCTTGTTCACTTTATCAGCATAAGAAGTGCATGATTTATAAATAATATGACTCATCAGAAAAGGTCAACTCTAAACTCGCCACTGAAAACCATGAAAAAACCGTACCGTTGTCACAGCCTTGTTAGGAATCATCAGCAAAGCATACTCACTAATCCCACCGGGAACTCCATTACAAAGAACCTACAGGGCCTTGTTACTTTATCAGTATGAATAGTGTGAATGCGTTCATTTACCCTAGTTATTCGACCCCCAACAGAACAACCCCGGATTAGAGTTCTCGTCAGGATTCGGTGGGTGTGTGCACTGCTGATGATTTCTGACAAGCCAGATGAAACGGCTCCCATGGTTCCCAATCGTGCATTGAGCGGTGACACTGCGTGATGAATAATGACAAATATACATGAAATCTCTCTGCCTCTTGGTACTTCTATTTTTAAAATGAAGGCTGATAGCAACCAAATGGAGAATTATTCGGTATAAGATGCAACTTCCTACTACTAAAGTTGATCGGACGGTCAGTTTCTGTGGATGGTAGTTGTAATGTCATGTTAGGCCTTTGGTCTCCATCGCGGAAACATCCCTTATAAAATCACTATTTCGGTGGCATGATCTCATCGTCCAGTACCGGCGGTGGATGGACGCTTAGTCATCTAGTGTTGAGCAGAAGCAAGGCTCTGAAGTCCGGTCCGGATAACCGAACGACCAACATGTTAGGCTCGCAATCCAGCGTGCGCATCGTACCGGATGAAACAGCATTCAGAAAAACCGAATCCTAATGGTGACTTCAGCGATGTTATGTTGTGTGGTTGTGCTTTACTCATGAATTATGATCTTCTCAAATTGTGCACCCCGCGAGAATGAATAACACGTTTGAGGTCACGAGTACGCCAAACGTGTATGCTCGGTGTTTTTTAAGTTATGAAAAAATCCTTTGAGACTTATCAAGGGCCAGTTAAACAACATTCTGCATTTAACTACTTTTATGCTTTCCAGTAGGCACATTATCGAAAAATCCGACTATGAGGTTCAGGTCTAATCGCCCAGACCTTAATTTGTGCATACTGACACTATTCTAGCCAGTAAAAACTGCCGTGAAATCAAGATTATCGACGGATAAATACCAGCATGTAGTCGGTTCCTCGGAAGTCTACAAGGTGGTAATCTAGTCTAAAGGTTATGAAGTTTTCAGACAGCCTCATTGTATGTGGTAACATATTAACGGTATGAGTACCAATTCCGTCCGAATATATAGGACAATTAAAAAGCGGTGTCTGCTGCACTAGTGACAGGATTAAAAATACGACTCGTACGGGGCATATAAAGTGCCTTGAAGGCACGTAAAATCGTATTGCAAAAGATCCCTGATATGAACCATTATGAGTATTACCACTCACACAACAAATGAGATATTGTAGCCTCTCCAAATCCATAATTTTTTTCATTCACTCATTGAGAACCGTGTAGTATCATGGTGTATGCAATAATAAACTGATAGATTCAGCCTTATTAAACTGTCGAATAGGGATGGATGATGATTACCTTGTTTGTTCTGGAGGAATACACAGCAATTGCAATCATTGAGTGCACGATCACTTGCGCGTATAGTGTGACTTTTAACATAATTCGTGTTGCCTCTTCATTAGCATTAAAATTCCGAGGGAGCCGAACGGGACACTGGGTTGTAGTAAAAATTGGATAACTTTTTTGGTTTCATAACACTTCTCTGAGATATCGTGTCGTTTCCTGATGACAATTTTCTCATGTTTCCTTAAAGTTTCGCTGAGATCTGTCAATCGGTTGACGATCTAGGAAAATCCAAATCGTTTTCCAGGACAAAGAAGAGATATCCGCGCATAGCCCAGTTGAACTTTCGACAATTTGCCTACTGCCAAGCATAAAAGTAGACCGGTGCTGAATGTCGTCTTTAGACAAGTCTCAAAAGATTTTTCACGGCTTAAAAACAGCGTACTTTGTCAAAATGGTTTTCTATCCACTAAACTTCAAGTAAGAAATTTCTGGATTACTTTGAAACAAAACCGGCTCGCAATGTGCTTGTGTACACTTGAGGGCTGAGTAAGTAAGGATAAAAGGAAACAGTTCAACGATGGATCTACTGATAGTAATTCTTTACCGTGCGCATTCGTCAGCTTTTATTTGCGAAATTCATCGCGGTGCAATGGAATGAAGTAAACAACCACCTTTTTTTAAACGTTAGGAACAAAATACTGGAGAAAAATCGAGAAAACAAGTTGCATAACTCTTTCCGTCTGTCTTTGTCGGTCAATGTGATGCGCAAATGCGTGCACGGAGCTTTGCAGGGCACGGCGGACGATTTTCAGCTTTTTCATAAAAGAAACCAATGAATGCAAAAGGTTCATGTTTTGTGTATATGTGTTTTTACGTACATGATTGTTTATGGGCGTGTTCTCGGTGCCGTTACGCGCAACTTATCAGTGATTGTCAATGCGCCATCCGGTCACTTTAACACCCAACGACGAAGTGAGGTGTGAAAGTTTGGTAAGGAAATTCGGTGACCCGGTGTTTACCACGTTTCGCATGTCCATCTTCGATGTGAATGCCGCTTTCAGCGTTAGCGGCTTGTTTATAGGTTGTACGGGAAATCTGAGACAAAGGAAGCCCTGATGAAGTGAACTTTTAGATTCCTTCGTCGTTTGTGTTGGAGTGGCATGGGAGATTTCTACCTACGAAATAAGAATAAAACACGTGCGTTTTTTATTCGTTCAACAAGTCACAGTACCGGGAGATGCAAGTAGTCTGAAAGGCATCGCATAAATCGAAGCAGTAAAACAGGATGCCCTAAATTTCAATAAATTACAGGATTACTGCAAATGATTTCAAGGGCTCCTTGTCGATGAGTCTGGCGTTTGCGTCGCCAACGTTTGATCCCCTGCGAAGGTGATACCTTCAGTACGCAGGTGATGAAACGTTTGCGATCCGTACGACAAACTGAGCGCGATCAGAAGAGTATGAAACCATCAACATGAGCTAGGAACAATACTAATAATAGAAACCATTGAAATTATTGCCGATGCTGTATAATTACATTATTAAGATAGGAGTGTATACATAAGTAAGACGACTATTCTTTGCTGAGAAAGATAGCGTACCTGAAGTTGATGCTTATCGAAGGTTTTCATCTGAAACATTAATTTAGAGTTAGTGACATTTAGCGCAGTCAGTTGACTTAACTTATACTCCAATATCACAATCCATGTGTGAAGTCCTCTTATTGGATACTGGTTGACCAGTCAATGCGTGTATTCAAAAATTACAATGACGATCCCTCTTTAAAATCTGTTTTGCTCGCACCAAAGCCTATTAGTCCTCAACAGCACCGTTTCCTCACCAAAACTGAAGCTGTAACTGCAGACCTAAATCGAATGCTGAGTGGACATTACAGTGCACCCGTTGCATGTACTCTTATTCTGTACTGAGAAGTAATTACGCGGCAGCTGAGTATCCATGCTGACCTTGATGGTAGATAAGGTGGACTGAAGGGCCTATGATATTAACTCCTGGCTGAGGAGTTGAGGATTCGAACAGATGGAAATTATACTCACTTGAACGTTTTCTACCAAAATATCGTCACACCAAATACGAAATGTTGAAGGACCTGAAAAAATCCGAAAAGAACAATGACGAATTTCGAAATGATTAAGCGCACAGCGAGAAGCTAAAAAAAGATTTATTCTTGAGCTACTCATGAGTAAACACAACAGGAGTAAACATGATAGGAGTGTAATGGAAGTAAGAGCAAGTTTTTTTGTGGCCTGTCCCACATATATTGTAAAGGACATTTATAATCCTAAAGGGCTTGTCGATATGTCCAAGGAGAAAGTCACCGGCGGAGGCACGAGTCTGATTACGGGACTTGTTGTGGGCGATCGAGTGGATACCAGTGTGATGAAGTATGCGGTATACTGCTCACAAGTAGCGTCTTTAACCGAGAACATTTCTGGACTGCGGAGCGACAAATAACGTGACGACGTCACACGAGTAAAACAAAGTGAGCTGCAGTAAGGCATACAAAACGTGTAATTGCACACTGCAACCGAATCATTACAGGATTATCGTTGACTGTTTACAGTTGATGCAAATGAGCAGTTCAGTTATCAGAAGGCATGAGTTCAAGTAAACATCCAACACCAGTAAATGGCAATATTTTTAATACCTAGAGAAAAAACACACGGGAGAATTACAGTCTTGGAAAACTCAGGTATGTAACGATGTCAGTTTAAAAACCGCCGGAAATCAGTTTAATCTATATGTACCGCACACGCGTATTGGGTCACCTGAATTACCTCAATAAGAGTAACGCTGGAGCGATTTTTGTTGACAGTCATGTGACAGAACAATACAAGATACGGCCAGAAACTCATTTGATCGGGTCATTTCAGACCATGATTATTTAGTATTCAGACCTAATTCATTTAGTAAACATACGAAAAATTCCAGAAGACTGCATGAATATTTTACATGATCATGGATTTCGAACTGTACGACACGGATGAGCTTTTGTTCGATTTAATGAGAATGAAGCCGCCGAATGAAAAATAAATTCACAGTTTGATAGAAGAAATGACAGTGGTCGGAATCCAATTCAGAAATTAAAAATGACAGAAGGGGAACTTTTCATCCGTGTTACGCCATCATATGACTCTGAACGACAAAACAAGAGCACTAAAATGCCAATAAACCTTGCCATGATTCGCCACGGTCAGCAGATTTGCGAGTATGACATAGAAACGCTAAACTGGATGCACATATTACCCAGGAGTTCAAGAGGTGAATCAATCGCTCAATGTATTGTTTGCTACAGTTCGAAATTACGTGTTCAATCAGTGGAAAATTACGGTGACCCATTGTGTCTAAATTCCGATCGTGAAATATTGGGTATCGTTAGGTATTATTCGTTCAACTATGTTATCCACGAATTGGATACAAAGTAAAAATATCCTGACCAAAGACAAGCATTTGTCATAAAAAAAGAAGAACGAATTGCACAAAACTACTGGTCATTAGCTCCTATGGTCCATAGACGGTGAAATCCGGTCATCCAAATTACCCATTCATTCAAAGTGACTGATCACAAATGCTTCTAACTTTTCATTAGATTACGGCACTCTTCATCGGCAAACTTTCAACCGAGGATTAGTCTGTGGCTACAATATTAAATCAAATTCATCGGTTCTGTCGACATAATAGTGTGTACCACGGCAGTATTCCTTAGGGAAGACAGTCGGAGTTTGTCTAGCCTGCGTGGTGAGTAGGAAAAACTCCGTCTTCATACGCCGGATAATACAAGCCGGAGTCCATTGTTACGGTGTTTATTTATTCAACTTGCACTATTCATAAAATGAGCGTCTTAAAATGTTAAAAAACACCGATACTATTTACTAACTAAATTAAAAGTGAGGTTATCCGCTTTACCCCAAAGATTCTTCTCCCTGGCATTGGTTCGATTGGGATGAGGTAGTGGACTTATCAACTAGGAATTTCTCATCACCAAGCACTTTGATCCTACTAAATCTGCCGCAGACATCAGAAACTGTTTACGGGAGGATATATCCTTGTTTTTCACATTAAATTTACGATTATCTGCACCTGAGAATACACTTCATTTGATCAGCACTACTGATGTGGGATATCTTTATTGGAATATTTCCTTATTTATCAAAAAATTCACGATACCTAATAAAAAAACCCACATGTGTTCTTTCACATCTGAATGTCCAACACTGCGAGCCACAATCGGATTATCGACACCCTGCTTACCATTCAGATGCTCTACCACCTGAACTATCGCGGTACGGTCGGTCGGGTGTGAATAATACAAGTGAATATCCAATAATATGCGAACCACTATTCCAATGAGACAAAGCAACTGCCCTAGTTTTTGCCACCGAGCTGGCCTCGTCGGTCACTTCCCAACGGGACTAGCAGCATACGGTTAGACGTGATCTAGTGGAGATTTAAATGTACTTACAGAAGTTATTACTGGTACGAGGAGTCTGAGTCTTACGTAGTGGAAAATCCACTTGAATTTCTATCGGATGTATATAAGACTTTATATAACATAAGACTCATCATGCAGTGTTAACGTCCAAACCATTGAAAACCACAGAAGCACTGTACAGCTATTTCACTCTTGTAAGGAATCACCAGCAGTACACACCCAACGAGCCCCCACGGGGACTCGAACCCGGGGTGAACGAACGCCTTGACAACGAGACTATTCAGGCCAAACCCCGGTGGCTCATTGAACTTAAGCACTGCATGATATACCGCCCTTCGGACACTGATTTTGGATTTTAGCAGAGCACCTCTAGCACAACGAGCGACTCCTATGCTGGACGGCTTCTCTGGAGGGGTATTAGTTCAACGAAGGCATTCCGTTAAACAACCTACAGAGCTGGGTTGCCATATGAGTAGTAAGAGATTAGATTCTACATAGCATAAGATTCATCACATAGTGCAAATGTTCAGATCAGCGGAAACCATGGAAGCAGTGTACAGCAGGTTTGAACGTTCACACTGCGTGATGAATCTTATATTATGTAAAATCTAATCTCCTACTACTCACATATATAAGATTCCAACTCTTTGTGCCAGTAATACGTTCTAAATGATAATATGACATGACTAATCAGGTGCAGGCCGCTGAACTGACCAGGTCCTTTGGTTGGTAGCGAATTCAAATGAGATTTCTTTCTCACGTGAGTTATTCAGTTGACGGTTCAAGTAAACTCAGAACTGAATAGACATGATATAAGGAAACACATAACTGGCTAGACAGTTTTGTACAATATTTTGCTCCTATACTCCTAAACATGTGGGTTATATACCGCTAAATCAAAGCTCTACGGTAGTCTCTACACCAGACTTGTCAGGGCCTTATGTCTGTTCACCTCAGTGGGTGACAGGACTAAGGTTATCGGTTGATATTATACTGGTCTCCTGTGTCTAGGACGTTTATCTTGTCTACGCACTCATATCCACGCTTGGAATGAAAACCCCTTCTCATGAATAAAAGTATTGAAGAGTGTGAATGGATTTGTGTGCCCTGTGTGATATACGAGGATCTAATGTCGATTGTGAACTTAGACCTGATATCATTCCATCCAACCTGAGGCGTACTGACTTAACTTAGTATAGTAATTTGAACAGCTACATTCATAATATCATATCTGAACCAATGAGACACATTCTGGTTTGTCACTTCTATTCTTGGAGTAATTTGCACCCGTCCTTCTCCGCTGAATTAGTCAGATGACCGGAACTGTAGCAAGTATCAAATACCATTCACTCCTCAGGTTCAATTAATACTTAAATTAAAACAATGGGATCAGATGAAATCAAGTAAACACGATAGCTCTCCTTACCTCGCACTTCACTGATGGAAATTAATTTTTGAACCTCTAAACTTATACTGGTAGCCCACAAATCGATCGACAAAGCTTTTATGACTAGACAAATTTCAGATTGGAAAGCTTTGAACTGTTACGGACCAACTGATCGTTTATGCATGATAAACAATCATTTTATCATTTAGGATCCATCGGATAACTACAGTACTCGGACTGCTTTCGTCTTGACAGATAAAAATCATGAACAGTGCAAATACAATGCACAATGATTCAGTCAATAAAATACAAACGAATTTTAATGTACGGGCTTACGTGATCCATGTAGTACTACACCCATAATCGCTGAAGGAATTCGCACATAAGCTTAATCGATCATTCTGAAACCCACTTAAATCACTCATGTCAGTCCAAACCAACCACACGAACCACAAATTTTTCCCATTGTTTGCCTTGTTCAATTAAATTCGCTAATAATTTGGCACAACTATATTGAATGCAGAATTTTGCTGTTGTTCGCATTTGAACATAACCATCCGGAAATAACACTAAGGGTTCATTCTTCTTATGAAAAAAAATACGTAACGACGCTTCACTTGGGGATTACGATAGTGCAAGGAACTTGTAAATCATTCCCAATGATTTTATAGTTCAGAGAAATTCAGAATAGAAAAAGCGATTCAGGCACATTATTACGATGAAACGACCTTTGGACAAAGTCAGATGAACCCAACTGCGGACTGGAAACTGTACAGACGGAATGAAAGCACTGCATTTGAAGAGGGGGTGGAGTTGACAAAAGTTCCTCGTACTTCACAGCAGAAAATAATAAGGACAGACGGCACATTCCTAAGCACATTCACTACTTTCACTCCACTAATCCACTTTGCACTTCCAATCTGAGATTCGCATAGAAATAAGCTGTTCGATGGCTTTAATCCGCCGTGATGATATGTGAAGAAAGAAGTGGTACAACTGAAAACATTTGCGTTGACTTCTGACACTACGGCGAATCAAATATCTCTCACGTCAGACTGCTGCGTACCGATTGCAGGTCATACAAACTGATGCACACAGAGTTTGTGAACAAAATCAACTAACCAACCAATCAATTAACCAACCAATCAATCAATAAATCAATAATCAGCCAAATCAAGCAAGCAAGAAAGCAACCAATCAGTCAATCAATCAATCAATCGGTCAATCAGCCAGTTATCCAACCATTAACTAAATAAGCCAGTCTTACGTTATTTTATTCCGTAATGATTCACTGATTTCAAAATCAGATGAACAAGTAGATAATGACTGATTTGATTTCACTAACAGTGCTGCAGCCTGATGCAGCTGAGAAGATTTGATACGAATTCTGGCTAGTGACGATAGGCATTGAGCAATGCGTGGTTCAACGGATCCTAAAAACGAGAACAAATCGATCTATGGAAATCTACGGTACTATTTTTCGAGGTTTGTAAGATCTAGTTTTTAATCATACTTCTAACGATGAACCTCAGTCACTATCCAGACGAGGTCCCAAAGATGGACGTGATAGAAAACCTGACATAACAGAGTTATTACTCGAAGAAGCAAAGGATAATCGCAAAAATACCTTTCAACGCAATCCCTTCCCAGAAGAAAAGTTCTGCCCGCCTAATCAGGCCAAACAAATAGAATTCTCGAGCGTAGCAGCCCAAAGTCAACGTAGGTGAAACCCAAAAGTCTGTGATCGGTCTACGCGAGCGGCTAGTCGAAATCGAACAGTAAGAAAACAAACTGCGCTGAATCAGTGGATCTCATCATCAAGAAAAATGTCCTCAAAGTCTTCTCAGTAGGAATCTTCAACAGTAGGAAAGTAAATGCCTTTGACGGAAAATAAAATACGACTGAAAATCTATGTCAGCAGACGTATTGTGGGGACAATCAGCGTGATATCCGTACAGAAGTAGATAGCGGTTAAAAAGTATGGAGAATTGTCATTCTTCCGCGACGGTACAAACAGTATTATTACAATTCTGGGGGTTAACACTCTCGTGCTCGTCGAACCTGTTACCTAGGTCGAATTTTGTGATTTCCCACCGTAAATCTCTGGTTCATGTCAGTCGCTTCTCTCTGATAACGCAGTGGGCCCTTGTGATGACCTGATATTCCACTGTAATGCAACAACGCATGAGCGTGCGTGAAAAATATTCGAAGGAACTGGTGCTGAGTTGGAATCAAACAACTGTAAAATTTCTGAACTGTTTCTAGCTCCATGGTCTACCTATTTTCAGAGGGCCACGGGTTAACAAATTTCCGTGCTTCGTGGTTTTATCACTTGTACTGAGCGGTGCATGAAAATGGGCTAACTGATCGATCGATTGCCGCACAAACTGTAACAGAATAAATATCAATTGGTACCATGCTACACGGGCTAACGGACAACCAAGCAGATACCGTGTGCATGACATGGTAATTTTGTCAGAATGAGAGACTGCTTTTGAGCTTGAAACTAACGGAAGAACGCTTTCAGAAAAGTCCTCAGACCGCGATTAGTTGAACTTGACGGATGTTAAAACGCTTCCGTCGGACCACAAACATACACTTCAGTTTCGGTGTTATTGGACAGTGACCTTCGAAGTGTAAACTTCAGTAACTACCCATCTTCCTCCTCCAAACGGTGTATCTTGTAGATGTGTGTTGTTCAATATACATTTAAAATAAACTATTCCAGATTACCATAATATCTGTGCAGCCCGTGCTTTCAGGGACATCGTAAAAGCAAAAGAAAATTAATTATTACACCATAGCTTTCGAATGAAGAGGATCACGTGTTGAGTCAATGCTTGTAGCAGAAATATCAATTCCGCTCTTTCTTTCTTTTCCTATTTGATACCAAGTCTAGGATTGAGATTAATGCAAGGGGTAGTTTCTGCATTGATCTAATCATGACAAGTTGGCCCTCCCCCTCCCCTTGTAGACTTTATGGAATACCTTTGGTTAACATAATACTCAATAACCGCTTCCATTTAATACAGCGCTACTCAAACCGTGGCTATTTCACAGTTTGTTCGTGGTTAGCCCGAGCAATCTATGATTCATCTGGAATACCACTTTAACTCTTCGGATCAGGATTACGAATTCACGGGATCAATACTGGATCCGACTTATTTCTTTCTCCCAACAAATCAGGGCCTCAATACGGAAATTTAATATCTCACTATGAATTTTAAAAAACAAAACTGACTCTCCGGTTTGATAGGAACTCCATTTTCATCATTTTTATTGAATTCGTCTACTAAGAATGAGTAGTAAGAGATCTGACTTGTTCATTGTACGATTCATCATAAACACCCGAAAACACGATTTAACTGGTTCGTTTGACATGTTAGGAATCCTCGGCGGTGCACACACGGACACTCCAAGTTTCTCCTGGGATCGGAATGTGATGTGCATGATTGTTACTGCCCCAAACATAATGACCATAAGATCACTTGTTCAGGTTTTCAACGGTCTGCTTCATGTCATGATATTGGACAAATCCCCCGTGGGTTTGGACCGTAGAAACTCTTCATCCGCACATCAGTCTACACCCTCGATGGAATACGTTCTCAGTAGGTGTAGTGCGGGCAACACACAAAGCTTTCTTGATTCATGAGATTCAGAAGTAGGAGATTTGAAATGTAATCGAATAATTCAGTACGCAATATCCTAGCTGAAAAGTGAATATTCTCACGAAATTTCAGTGATGAGTTCAACGCTGTGACTGCATGATGAAAAATTCCGCGACGGTTTCAGTAGTAGTCTGGTGATTAGGTGTTGGACTTCCAGTCGTTCTCTTTTTTGTGAATAAACTTTAAAACTAATCACACCATTTCGTTTTTTGTTTTTGACTTTTCAGACAGTAAAAGGAAATCAAAATTAGATTGACGAATTGTTCTAGTCGGTACTTGCACTCAAGAGCTAGTACTATCACAACGAACGTAGTAAATGCTCTTACCTGAGCTAAGCACACTGAAGGAATGAGAACATCAGTTAAACTGGAAGGCAATTGGAAATCGTACTCTGCGTGATCGTTGCGTACAAGCACTCGAGGATGTAATAAAACGATACAAAGGAATGTCATTAACATTCATCACACGAATACACCGGTTTCTGCTTCTCTTTTGTGAACTTATTTGCCCCAGAATCACTGCGCTAGTCCCCCAGCGAGAAACACTATCCGGGATCGCTGAGAAGGCAGGGAGATGGTCAAAGGAAGTAGTCGCATAAGTAGTATCATTTTCAACGCAGAATTAGCTTAAAATGTGTCTTTCAACCACCCTACAAGGTAAATTTGATCTGAAGGATTTATGCAGACTTGAAAACTCCCAGAAAAATTAAGTATGATTAGTGAGCGAGATGTGTGATGTTGCGATAAATCATCTTAAAGCTCACCGAAATTTGATGTAAAAAACAGATTATCATTCATCTAATTATTGTCAGGATCACGTTGACTGGTGAACTACACTGACGTCATAGCATGAGACGGAAGCCTTCCTAACCATAAGCAACTAAACTTTAACATTATTGCTTACTGACTCGAATAAGACTCGGCCAACATGGTCAAAACTCACCAGACCCAGTGGCCTAGTAATTCTGACTTATTCTACTACAGGATTGCGTATGAGTGCAGTTGAAGGAGCATACCCCATAGCCCCAAAGGTCCACTACACTATTAGAGATAGCCGGCAACTAGACCCTGCTATTTGGAGTGGAAAACCACCCAATAAGTCAGAAAACTGATATCATATCGCTAGACAAAAGTGCATAGCCAATTTTGTTCGGAAAACGAGAATTTCCCCTGTTGGGGGTGGGGTGGGGTAAAATCACTGAAAGTATTTCTCGTTCGGTCCTGAGGGGGGGGGGGAGGATGGTTATTGCATGGTGAAAGGTTTCTATAGAGAAAACTTTCTTGCACAGTAAAGTGTTTCTTGCAGAGAGGTTATTATTATGATTAGGGAGGCTGCATTCTTGAGGGACAACTGTGCTTGTATTTCCCGGATTCGCAAAGTTTCATTTTAAATCCAAATAGCGCAAAAATCATTACGTTCATCCGGCTACTGATGTTTACAATTATTCTCATTGTCATTTTGACTTAATGTCAGAATTTGTCGTTTCATGTGTGCTGAAAATATTCAGTTGTTTCAAACTTTCGTTTCGTGATATCATATTGAATAAGACTGCCTCAAATTCATATCAATAACTCACAGAATGTGATGTGCACAACACTTAATCTGTCCACCGGGACGTGCCATGAGAGTAATTGAGATTCCATTTGGTCCATATGACCCGAAACGCCAGTGTCATGAGCATGCAATGACCTAAGGGAACGAAAATTTCCAGGGAGCAACAGTGAAACAGATCAGAAATAATTATGATTAACAGTAAGATACGGAACTCGTTGGTGAATGTGAAATAACTTACGCTATTTATTTTACTTCATGGTGGTTGCTTATTTCCTTTTTATGGTATAACAGTTGTACATTATATATATATATATATATATATATATATATATATATATATATATATATATATATATATATAAGAAAGAGAGTTGAGGCCAATTAAAGGCTGCCAGTGCGGCTGATCGGTGTCGGAAGGGTTGAAAGCCCACTACGATGACCGGCTGATCATAGCCGGCGAAAACCTGAGCAAAGGAATTGTGCCGGAGCTTTTTCAGATGAAACAAATTAGACAAAACAAAAAAAGACAAATCTAGCGAGACGTGAACTGCGCTTTGCTCTTGTCAGTCGCCTACGTAAAGCAATCGACATACACTGTGCTACGAAATTATAGGACCTACTCACTTTTCAGCATATTTCCGGTTCTGTATGCCCTAAAGAAACCGTATTGGGTCGGAATCACCAAATACAGAATACGACACAGCATGTCAAATTACAAAACGAAACTATATACTGTGAGCTAATGAGAGCACAAAACGTAAAAATCGAGGGTAACAAAAGAATAAGACCACCTTCTCAGGAGCTTCACCCCATGGAAAATTTCGCAGAACTAGACGCACCATTGGGTCTGGCAACAACCTGATGAGTTCGATCTATGGATTTTGCGACTGACATACCCATGAGAACAGGAATCACGTGATACATGTGCACTGGAACACGTGATGCACCCTAGTAACCTGGGTGACCTTCATTCGCGTTGGTCGCACGTGTACTCCCTACAGAACTCACACCGAATCTCGTGTGCGCAATGCCACACGGAAATAAACTAACAACTTTTGAGTAGGACAAAATATCCACATTCTTCTAAATGTGACTGGGTTTGCATGAGATCTGGAGGCAATACAAAAGATCAAGAAGTATCACATGGCAGCATTTGCAATGTAAGGAGTATTGTGAGCCTAAAAAACGAATGGGTCGTGCAAAAGAATCTAGCGAAATCGGACATACGCAGCTTAAATCTTCTAGCTTCCATGCTCTATTTTGACACTGAAAGCTTTGAGCGGAGTCAGAGTTTCGAAACGAATGATACAAAGGACATTTTTTACTCCCACTAGTGGTCAACAGATTACAAGGTGGCGACATGTTTCATGGTCTAGAAGCAAATGGATGCCAGACCTTCTCAAACCAGTTCATACGATTAGCATGTAGACGCCATTCTAATTTTTACTGAACCCTAACGTTTAAATAGTATTTCACACTCGTTCAATGCCTTTCTCCCAGATTAGCATATTTCCTTGGAAAAAGAGAAGATCGACTGTTTGCATTTCTATACATCGAAATCAGATGGAGCACCATTAAGGTCCTGTGACGGGGTGCTGATTCACGGTCGATAGCCAACCATGTCGCGTCAACAATCAGTATGTCAGCGCCTGTCCAGAATCCAGGTCAGCGGTTTTGGCAGTAGATACTCAAGCGACAAGGTAGCGGATCGATAACACGCGACCGAATTCCCATTGAGCGGTAACTGATCTTATTGCCAATCAACCAATCAGAAGACAGCCTACTTGAAGCAAGTATTAACCGGCTGATTTATTTTGCAATGATTGGTGACCGTGATCAAACTTGCATATCATTGGTGCAAACAGCATCACGGGATGGTTACGAGACACCGTTAAGAGGCAGTCATACCAGCGAACTTCGTATACAGTGGTTTAAAAGCTTGCTGAATAAAATCAGAGTTGAAAGTCTTAAGAACTGCGTTTTTGTAATTGACTATGCCTGGTGCCCCTCACACCTAAAGTCAGTGACCGAAAAAGAAAGCTACAGAAGAGTCAATATCTTACGGTTGACGCCTTATTCTCCAGCTCTTGATCTAATCGAAAGAATATAGAGCATATTAAAGTTAAAAAAAACAATGAAAGTGAAATGGCCGTTCCGTAGGCGATCCCCGAGGATAAACATCACAGCACGAATGATAGACAGATTTATTGCAAGATATTGCGGAACGAGCAAAATATTCGATAACCACAACTCACTGTCAAAGTATGATCACACGTGTCTAAACAGTATAGGAATGTTATGGAGTTTCGAGATCTCTAAAAGTGCTGCAAATAATGTTTGTTGTTTTTCACTATTGTTTTGCATTTTTATTACATGAGAAAACACGAAATAAGGCGAAAAAGGAAGGGCTACCTTTCGCAAAGGAACAACTTATTAACTATGATTTTCGAGAGAGAAACGTTGTGAAAAAGTGTGATAATGGGCGATAGGGTGTGACTAAATTCCGCGTTTCTGTAGTTCTGAAGGAGTAGCATCGGAGTTCTGGTGGTAGACAGCTCCGCTGTCACCCGGCTCGCTAACACACCCAACCTAATGAGGCCTTATGTGGTTCTCTACTCCAAGTCCCAGGGTTCAGTTGCCGGTTCTCTCATCAGTTATGAACTTCACAAATCACATGAATGATCGTTTTCGTTCATCTGCGCACACTCACTCACAGAACTCGTATCAAGCTCTCACTGCCCCACTAACATTCGTGGTTTGAATCGAAATGTTGACTGAGTGCACCACTTTCTTCAGTCTTCCTCACTGATTGCCTTATTTTTGACTGAAGCCCGAATTTCTTCCTAGTCAGATAACGGTCATCTTCAATTTCCTAACTACTTACTTCATTCCTGCTTTTCCCCCTAAAGTTGGTGTCTGCGCCTATATACACCAATCGGCTGCCTCCTCTCGGCTTTCACACCTTGATTTCTTCAGCCGGAACTTTCAATTCATGTGGTTGAAAATTCGTTTCCCTTCCTTTACCCATTATTTTTGTACTGTTTACCGCTCGCCCAACAGCAATGACCCTCTGATTTTCGAGTTATTATCTTCAAACATTGAGACACTGACTTCAACAGACCTCAGCTGCCAAGTTACCATTCTTGGTGATTTTAATGTTCACAACAAGGATTGGCTACTGCGCTCATCGGACACTTCAACCACGGGACGTGAAGCTGAGACTTTTGATATAGTCAACAAAATTTCCTAACTGATGGACCTCCCTACACTCACTCCCTATCGTATTGGCGACCGTCCGCACACTCTCGACCTCATACTTACATCCATTCCCTCTTCATTCTATAATATCACTTCCCGATCTCCTCCGGATCCACTGGACCACTGTCTCATCTCATTTTACTTCCGTTTTTCTCATCCCATCCAAACATCAAACTTTATAGGCAACTTTTATCGTCACGATTCTGCTGACTGGGATGGTTTTCGTGACCTTCTGGCCTGTTACCCTTCGAACGACTGTTGTTTGTATCTGATGTTTTGGTGTCTGCTTTCTAATTTCACCAAGACTTTTTCAAGGTATGCACATTTACACTCCTCATTTCTCTAAACCCGGCAACCAATGGTCCTTCGAGGGGTTTAACCACGCTTGCAACCACGCTGTTCGTTTAAAAACCCAGCAACCCGCAGGCGGAGCCGTTCACCCAAACATACATCTCGACACCTTTCCGTGCAAGTTAGGAACCAATGCTCGTTCACCATAAACAGAGCTAAAAAACATTTCGTAAGCCTCAAAGCTGAACGATTAGTCTCACTCGCTACCGGTAGTCGACCACTCTGGTCCCCTGAAAAGGCGGTTTCCTGTAATTTCTGCCCTTCCGACTTTCCTCCCATTTGCAATTTCTTTGGCTCTGGTCTGCGACCCTTTCGATAAGGCCGAGGTCTTTGCTTCCCGTTTTGCCTCAAATTCCACTCTGCCTGTCAGCCCTACTTCTTCTCTGCCTTCCCACGTTCCCAGCCACAATTTTCTTCCTGTAATAACTACCATAAAAGCACATCAAGTTCTGAGTAGTCTGAATGTTTCGAAACCACTCGGTCGGGATGGTATTCCACCTATCGTCCTAAAAATGTGCTACAGAGTTAGCCTCTATTTTACTTTTTCTATTCCTTTCTCCCCACAATCGAGGAACTTTACTCTCTTCGTGGAAGAAGGCCGGCATTTTTCCTATCCCAAATATGGTGACTCTCCTGACTCCCAACGACCATCGTCCCGTCTTTCTCACTTCTATACTTTCAGAAGTTTTGTAACCATTATCTTCGTTCAACTGCATCCGTTCTTTGAACGTAAAGGTCTGCTGAGTGATCGTCAATATGGATTCCGCTCCCGACGTTCTACGGGCGACCCACTAGCGGTCATCTCACAATCCTGGTCGGCCGTACTTGATAGCCACAGTGGAGCTCACTTGGTCTTGCCGGACATCTCAAAAGCCTTTGACCGAGTTTGGCATGAAGGTCTACTGCTTCCAAAACTACTCTCCATTCTATTTCATTTAAACATCTCCCTAATTCTTCTCACCTGAATTTTGGCTCGACTTCCCTTCGCTCCACAGAGTCACTTTCCTCACAGGGCTTGCTCATAAATTTACTTATCTGTTGGTCTCTTCTTGTGTCTTCACTTGCCTCCCACGTTGCGTGCAAAGTGGGTTTTCTGTTCTGCGCCAGACGCTTTTATAAACACTCACTCACCTTCTTCTTTTGTACAAGGTTCAAATCCACCTGACTCTTGAATACTGCTGTCATGTATGCGGTGCAGCTCTTTCTCTTCTTGAACGGGATCAAGGAAAGGCTGTCCGATTAATCAGTGTTTCCTTGTAGTGATTCGAGTGTCTTCACAAGCGGCCCAGTGCGCTATAGCTTCATTTGCAGTATCCAGCCAACCGCGTAAAGCAAGACCGTAAATGTTAGGTTGTATAGATACAGCGAAGTCGCCTTGTGATTGGTCAGGACCTTGTATGTCAATGAATACATGCCTATTTCTGTATATAAACGAGTGGGCACCAACCAAATGTAACGGAATACATTCTCGCTATTCTTGTCTGGTCTTGTCGTTCTTCCAGTGAACGTTGTCCGAGTCCAGGGTATTTCTTTACGTATGATTGGCCGATTAGATACGATTTCTACATCGCTCCCTAACCTCCACCCTCCAGCCACTTTCCCATCGCCGATAAGTTGCTTCACTGTTTCTTTTCTACCGTTATTATTTTGGCTTTTGTTAATCGGAACTCGCTCCAACAATTCCCTTTCCCATGATTTTCTCTCGTTCATCTCGTATGCAGGCGGTCAACCACCCGTATCAGGTCTCTGTCCCTAGATGTCGAACTTATTTATTCCTGTCTTCCCTCATACCCTGAACTGCAAAGTTTCTTTCCGTATTTCCAACCGCTTAAAATCTTTCTGTTTTCAAAGGCAGGGCCAACAAACTGAATCTTACTCGAATGTTCCCCCACACAAGTCCCCTTTACAGTATGTCTTTTGACTATGGGGTTCATCTCTTTGACTGTAAATCACGTCATATGTAATTTATATATATATATATATATATATATATATATATATATATATATATATAGTTTATGTTTCGGAAAAATAGAGCAAGTGAACGAGAGGATCACAGTAGTGCACAAAACCCATATTTTGATCTATGCCAGAATGTCAGTGGTCAGATTATGAGTGCGTGAGCAAGGCAGAATGCGTACGTAGGTAAATGTTTAGTGAGCTCCAAATGTTCAAGGAAAAGGTGAGTAGTAAACCAGAAACCGTATCACTGTGACTTTGAGTACAAAATCATTTGATGCCTCAATATACGTGGCACTGCATCACGCCAAATAACGTGTAAAATGCTGACTTGACCAAGGTCATTTGGGATGTTTTTTCGGAACACGTATTAGTAGCATGGATGACTACACGTGTACGCCTCATTACGTGCATATGGAACAGTGCTTTTTAGGTTTTTATTGACTGTTCACATTGTGGGAGAAGCTACAGGCGGTTAAAAAGGAACAGTTGGGATTAGAAGAACCAGATTAGTTATTATATCAACCGGTAACTTCACATTCTACTGCTTCGATTTTGGCTGTTTCTTCACAATTTCACCTCTTTTTGAGTGATATAAATGGAAGTATAGCGAATTAGTGTAGGACAAAACCCTCACGCGACGTTCAGTCAGATTCACTTTGAAGCACACTTGCAAGCTGACCCATTATTACCAGTTGATGAACAATAAGTGAGGCTTGTCCGCATGTCTAAACAACTACGTTTTTCATGCTAAGATATCTGGCGCTCTAGACCAACTCTAGCCAGAACCTTGGACAAGTTATTTGAATGGCCTAAACATACACCGTGAGGAAAATATTGGCCGCAGTACTGGTCAATTATCCTTGTGCATCCACGTCGTGAACCACGTACATCTCTCCGGCACCACAGATTTGGCTACAATGAGATCGTTGGTTGCGAAAAAATCACGACAGCTCCAATAATGTTGTGGTGGGGTGTGCATGCTACTTACTGAGTAAGTGAGTAGCTGATTGCTGAAAACAATTATGGACAGTAATAGATCGATAACGAATGCGATTACGTCATACAGACTGGACACAGTAAGGTGAAACTAGGCATGTGAACCACAGGGTTGTATTCTCCGACTGGATAACGCCTGTCTTTATGTGAACTGGAAGACCGTTATGCAAATGAGCATTGTTGCTGTGCTTGATAGATTTTAGTAAGCTCCGAACGAGTGATCGGAACTTAGCGATTAGCGCGTCTTCTGGATTAAAGCAACAGCAGTGCTACGCGTTAGGTGCACTCTAATGGGCGGTGTCGAGTCGGTGCTGATGCTTCGGTTTACCTATAGTAAATTCAGACGCATGCGACTGTCCGCTCCGATTGAGGTCAGATCGAGGCTTGCCGCTGGAGCCCTTGACTGACGAAGTTGATTTCACAGAATGACGAACTTGACTTCATAGTATGACGCATGTGGAATCACAGAATGGCGGACCTGACTGAGAAAGACTACAGTGAGAAGACCTTTTTGCCTTCGCACCATCTCATTTTAAGAGAAAACAGACCGTTTTTATAAGACGCTAGAGTCATTGTCACCAATGTTCGCATCACAAACCAGTTGATTCAGCTTAGCATCGGGTGACGTCTCTCGTGATTGGTTGATTGGTGATATGTCCAGCCACCATTTGACGGGAATCCTCTCTCGTCTTATCGATCCGCTGTTCTGAAGTACGTGGTTCCTCTCGCTCAAACCATGACCTGGATTTTGAACAGGCGCTGACGAGTGGTCTGTGTGGGAAACTTGGCTGTCTATCGACGATGAATCAGCCCACACTCTTACGAGTGTTCAGCAGATATACTCCAAGGAGGAAAATTTCTTCAAGAAACTCTAAACCGTTACACAGAAAATGTCATCAATACTCCCAGCAGGAAATGGCCTCCGGCTGATCCGATCCTTTTAGTCCCGAAGAGGCATGTGTGCCTAGTACTGTCATTCAAAGGCGAAAATCTACACTATTCGCCAAAAAATGCCCCCTCCGCCACAAAAAATGAACTATGGTTTTGTACTCCATAACGTCAGTTCAGAATATTTCAAACTAGTCAAACATTGTTGTACTCTTGCGTCATAAAGTCTACCGTAGAATGAGTTTTATTATGAACGCCAGACACACACTTATGTGTACTTTCCGGTCTGACAGCCCACGCATCTGTCTGCTATTTGAGTTCATGTGATACTCACAGAGGTGAAGGTCGTCCAGCGTGCAATTTGAAGGTCGGAATCAGGAAAGTCACGCTACGAGACTACCAAGTATTTTGGTCTTTCTAGAAGTTCAATGAGTAGATGGATCAACAATGGAAATCCGTCACTTGACTGATGAGTCAGTATTTTCGTTCTTCAAACATGGTCACCAAAATCGTGTTTAAAAACATCTCTGAAATTAATAAAAGTGATATGACGACAACAACAATGTAGCACAATGAAGGTTCAGTGCATGTCTGGGAGCCATCTGATGGGAAGGTCGGAGGGAGCAAGCATTTCTGAACGACATTGTCTACGGTCAAATTTACCTAGACGTCTTGACCCAACACATCTTGTCACTGTTGAACACAACTACTAAAGCGATTTTGCAAGACGACAAGGCACCTGCACATCGTTCCCCTGTCGTACGTGAGTTTAATGCTCATCATTGTACACAGACACCTCGGTGGCCAACTCGATCTCCTGATGGGAATCCAGTGGGACATTTGTGGAATCAGCTTGAGAGGGAAGTGGATCAGAGACGGAAACACAAATTTCTAAGGGAGTTGAAGGTTGCCTTGAAGAACGAATGGGACCGTATGCCACAAGATACTATCAGACGTTTCATAGCGAGCATGAATCGACGGGTAAATACTGTTATATCAACCAAAGATGGTTCAACCTTATGCCAATGAGTGATCTTCTGAGAATGATCACACTATTCTACTGACAACATAACGTTCCGATTTCCATGAAGGGTTTCACTAATGTGCAATGCTTTCGGGAGGGGTGCGTTTTTTGGCGAATAGTGTGCTAACTGACTTGCGTCGTGAGCTCGCGTCGGCTTTGGTTCTCAGATTCCCAGCCACGTATCACCAACCACACGTCTCCAGCTATCACCATCCGCTGGAAGGGCCGGTCTAGAAAACCACGAAAATAGTCAGTTGACAATTTTTGTTTGTCACATTATGTATCAGTTCACTGGCAGTTGCGGTAACACAATGGCGGGACGAACCGGCGACTATCACAACGGATGTCAGAAGAAATCCTCGAGTGGTTGGTGAAGTCAATGACGCAAGATACATCTGATGGTGTTGTGTTCGGCGTGAACAGTCATGTGCTTAGACAGACATTCTAGCACGCACACGCACACTAAATACACTTGATCCAAATATCTTGCAACCATGGCTGCACGCATTGCAGTCGTACACACGCGTACACAGTTGACATTATTCCTGCTTCGTCCCAGACATCACTGGCCAGTAAGATCGTATCACGTGCTGAGCAACCTTGCGTGGTCCAACCCGATTGTTCCCTTGGCTTGCGTTTTCAACTGCATACAGCGTTGACTCACGTACATGCCTACACGTTTGCGTTTTTAGTTGTTTGCTTGTACTTGTTCTTGCCGTACGTTGCTGCTGAAAACAGGTTCATCCGTACAAGCGTGTCGTCCTTCTGTTTACCAAATTTGGGGTATGACAAATGGTAATCTACGCCCAAGTACTCGATCGTCTATTTCCAAGTATCGGATGACACCTAAAAACGAATGTGACCCATTTCCGCCGTCCAGGCCTCTCTCGTGTAACCCCAACCTAAAGCTGTTGGCGTTAAACGAATCAGCGTGCATAATTCGATTTCGTGGGCCCAGAAGTTACCACTGATACAACCAGCCCGATTACCTAGGGTCTAATTGCAGTTTTCCAAATTTTTATACTTTGGGTACGTTCAACTTAGTTATCAACGCAATGTCAGGTTGATTTATGTTAGCGACTGAGAGGTACGAAAGGAATGTTTAGGTCTCGCCAGATTTGTCATCTTTCTGTTTTGATGAAATGGATCAAGAGGACGCATTGTCTTAAATTAAAGATTTTAAATCGCGTCACCAGATAGTCAGGTAATGGATAGAAAGGGTGAAAGACTATGATGTGATTCGGTTAGTATGGTCGACGCTTCCGGGTATCAGAGACACATCCAATTGTCCAACACACTGTTTTGAGGAGACAAGCGCTGCGACCGGCCTGAACAGGTGCATGCTCAGACAGACATTTCCGCACGCACGCACACACTGCACTCATTTGATCCCAATTCCTCTAATGTACGGAAACACGCGGGTGGTCGTAAACACACGTACGTCGCTGACGCTAGCCATGCTTCGTCCCGGACTACGCTGACCTATCAGATTGTACCACGTGTCGAGTGGCCTTGCGTGCTCTAATCTTATTGTACGCTAGACTTACGCACTCGCTTGCGTACTCACGCACTTGCCTACGTGTTTGCGTATTCACATGCATGCTTGTGCGTGCGCATGATGTACTTAGGTACCGGGTGCATGTTCATCCCTATGGGCGTGCATTCCATCTGCCTGCTGAATTCGAGACACAAAAAAGCTTATATCAGTCCCGTTTATCGAGCTTTCGCCTAATTTTGACGTGATGCACGTTATGTAAGGGCGCACTGAGTGAATATTACACTGGTCTGTCTACGTAAATATTTCCTCCAGTTCAAAATGAACCAATTAATCTGTTACCGGTTTCTAACCGCAATTACTCTGCCAGTGTCAATAAAATTGAGCAGCAGAAATCTGATTGAGTTTTCGTGTCTGTTTGCTTTGTGAATCATGATAATCATCCTTAACCATGAAGTACTTCGGGTGACCGAGGGCAAATGAAAACGCTTCCGGTGGGACTGTCTGGCACATTTACAAACTAGTGAAAATGGAAGTTAAGGCGGAAAAAGTCTAGTTGGAAAGATGCAAAGCGGTTGGACCTGATAGGTTGTCCTCAGCTTTTTTCAAGAATAGAGGCGAGTCTTTCGTTTCGGGGTTAACAAAACTCCGGATTATTTGGCATAGTGAGCAGATTCCCGGGGAATGGTGTGTTTTGGTGATTGTGCCGATTTACAAGAAAGGTGACAGATCCTCTTGTGGAAATCACAGAGGCATTAGCTTGGTGAGTATCGCGTGTAAACTGCTCAGCGGGCTTATTCTCCACCGATTATCCAGTGCCCGCAAAATGTGTACACGTGAGAATATAGCCGGTTTCAGACCCGGTCGTGGTTCTATCGACCGCATCTTTACTCTTCAGCAAACCTTACAGCTAAGACAAATCTTCCGTAGATCCACAATCTCTATCCTCAATGATCTGAAAGCGACGTTCAACTTAGTCAACCGCACAGTTCTTCGGCACTGTTTCTCGCTGAAGAGTGTGACAGAGAAGTTTATTTCTCTTTCCCAATGCTTGTATGCAAACAGCTGAAGCCGAGTTCGTGCTTATGTTGATCTTTCCCCGTGTTCACCACGGGAAGTAGTGTTCGTCAGGGTTGCCCTCTTTCGCCCTTCCTCTTCAATTTCGTGATTGAATTAACTCTTGAGATAGTCCTATCCTCGTCGATCTTTGCTCAGGCAGTAAACTGTCTGACTTGGAAAATGCGGACGATATTGTTCTGCTGAGTGAAGATCCAGGTAAGTTGCAAGCTCTTTTAGGTAGCCCTAACAACAGTGTAGGAATGTTTGGGATGCGTTTTGCACCTTCAGAGTGTAAAATGCTGTTGCAGGACTGGGTTGGCTCAACATCAAACCTTGTGTTGGCAGGGGAAACTCTAGCTGAAGTGGATACATTTTGTTACCTGGGCAGTTACATCTCACCAGGTGGACAGATATCGGACGAAGTGTCATCGCGTATACAGAAAACGCGTTTGGCTTTTGCCAGCCACCGCCATTTGTAGCACCAGCTGGGGATCCCATTGTCTGTTAAGGGTCGAGGGTACAATGCAGCGGTTAGGTCCGTTCTTCTATCCGGATCAGAAACATGGTCGTTAAGGATAGAAGATAGGCGAAGACTGTCGGTGTTCGAGCACCGATGTCTCCGTAGCATCGGCCGAGTATGATGAGAACACCGTATTAGCAATGCTGAGGTTTGGCGTAAGGTGTTGCGAACCAGAGGTAGCTTTCTGGATCAAATACTGAATCTAAACAGGTTGAGGTATCCGGGCCATGTGGTACGCATGCCCACTGATAGACTTCCTTGGCGTACGCTGCTCTCTGAGGCTGGTAATGGTTGAAAGGTAGGTCGAGGTGATCGGTCCATGAAATGGCAACAAGGTATGAAAGCATTGACCAATGGACTTGGCCGACTAGGACGTGTTAGACTTCCAGGTTGGGGTCCATGCGACCCACCTACCAAACGGTTGGAAACATTAAGCGTTACGATTGGGTGTCGCGTTCAGTGGCGTAGTTGTATTCGAACTCTTTCTTTGTCTGCTTGATATCCTTTTATTACCTTGATTTTTTGGATCATTTTCACTTTAAGTTTCTATTCTTTTTGCCCTTTACTCGATGAGGTTGGAGGGTAGCAATCGAAACCAGAGCACAGAAGTGTGAGGTTAGTGGTTGCGTAATCTGAAGCTGAATCTGCATCATGAATGTAGAGTCTCAATTGTGGCTTTTACTTTCCCCGGGGGAATTTCGCTGCCTTTGAGCGGGATGCTCGTTTTTGTGTTTCCACCTCTTCTAAGGTGATTCGTGTACCTCCAGTAATACTGACAAATTCGAAGAGTTACCAACGCTGATGTCAGTTCAGGCATTGGTAGGTTAATTGGAAAGTCGTAAGAGAACTGGGATCCTACGCACTACTCACACGGGCTGGAAATAGTAATGATAATGATTTTGTACTTCCTCTCTGCTTATTACACAACCATTTTGCAAGGAGTGAAGTGAATAAACTGACTGGAATCTTCAATCTTCAATCTTCAAAATTAGAGGCAGTAGGACAGTTTCGTAACAGACTCATCACCAAAAACACTGGGGGCATGAACTTGAATGTACCTGTCCTTCCACCACCCCTTCAGAAAGACGTCCAGGCGTAGCTTGAATAGTTGATCTTTTTTTTTCTTCCACCACCTCTGCTGACAGTGCATTCTGTCACCCTCCTTAAGAGGCGGTATACCAGTGGAAGGCCCATTGGCTACTGCTTCATAAGCGTCCTCGAATGACCGCGAGTACTGTTGAGCGCCCGCAAGGAAAAGTATGTCATCAACTGTGGCCTTAAATCTCCACGATAAATGCGTCTTGTGTATATGAGATCACCGCGAATTCTACGATATACCTCAGGGGACAGCCCCGTTGCTTAAAGACGACCTTCATAACTGATCTCACGTAATCCAACGACGAGGCGAGTGGCAGCCCGCTGTACTCATTCAAGTTTCGTCACTTCCGTGCCCGTAAAGGGGAATGTGGCAGGTCCACCGTATTCCAGTCGCGGGCGTACATGGGAATCATAAAGCACTTTGAGGGATGCCATAGACAGCTGTCCAAAAGACCAACGTATCGCTCCATATATACTCCAGCCGGAGGCACATGCCTTGTCCGTGTTGACTTTGATCTTCAGATTTGATGCTACCGCTACCCCAAGATCTTTCTCATAATTCGACGTGCGGATGGGCGTTCCGTGTAAGTTGTAGGAAGTGCCACTCTCCACCCTTCCCACACTCATTTGTGCACACTTTTCAACATTGATAGGGAGTTGCCAGGTTTCAGATCAGTGCTCCAGTGCGTCCAAATCATCCTGTAGAACCTGGCGATCGACATCCGACCGGATCGTTCTCCAGATTTTGAGGTCATCCGCATAAATGAGGCAAGGTGATTGGAAAACGGATGGCACATCGTTTATATATACCAAGAAAAGTAGTGGCCCTGAAACTGGACCCTGTGAGGCATCACTGGATGCACTGAAGGGACGCGATAGCGACTGCGCCACCTGCTATCGTTCTTTCGTTCAGGAAATCTCCGATCCACTGGATTAATGGAGCCTCAAAACCAAGGGTTCCTAGTTTCAGCAACAGTCGTCTATGCGGAACCTTATCGAATGCTTTGCTGAAGTCGACAAAGATTGCGTCCGTGGGGAGCCCTGCGGCCTTGGTTTCCGAACAGTCTTCACGGGCAAGCATCAGGTTGGATATATAAGAATGCTTCCTTCAAAAATCATGCTGCTGCGAGCACAGTAGCTGGTTACTCCTAATGTGTTCACTGAGGCGGAAAGCAACTAGACGTTCAAGCGTCTTGTCAACCACAGATGTCAAGCGAACAGGACGATAGTTAATGGCAGCAGCCTTTGAACCGGCTTTAGGCACGGGGACAATGGTGGCCTGTATCCACTCTCTGGGTGGTCGTCCAGCTAAAACTGACGAGTCAAAGAGTCTTATGATTGGTGGGGTCAATATTTCTGCCAGTTCTATTGTCAACAGGGCATAAACACCGTCAAGTCCTGGAGACTGATGAGTTTTAACTGAGCGTAGCGCTTCAGCTACTTCCTTCTCGACGAATTCTGAGAAAGCCATGATAGGAGCACTGCTTTGCACCTTTGGAAGCGGCAACAGTGATTCGAAGAACTTCAATCAATTATGCTGACTATCCAACCCCAATCGGTTTTGCCTCTTAGATTCCGCATACTCCGGTCGATAAAACAGGAGAGACCAGTGAGTATTTCCGAGCTTAAAACAGGTGAGTGAGAGCCTTTTTTGGAGAGCTTTTTTTGCGTCTGGGTGATAAGCTAATCACAAAACCACTGACATGAAGCCATGATTTTGTCTCTGTCACGTTGCTATTTAATTAATCTAAGAACGTAGTCTTCCCACAGGAACTGTTGGTTTATTGGAAAATAAAATCATATTACTGACACATTAATAACTTGCAACTGAGTAGTAGGAGATTAGATTTGTATAATATGATTCATCATGCAGCTTGAACGCTCAACTCACCATTGAAAACCATGGAAGCACTGTACAGCTGTTTCATCCTTGTTGGGAATCATCAGCAGTGCACACCCACCGAGCCCCCTCGGGGACTCGAACCCGGGGTGAACGATTGTGAATCGAACACCTTAATCACAAGGCTATCCGGGCTGGATCTCAACGGTTTGTTGAACATCTACACTACATGATATAGCACCCTTCCGTCACTGGCTTTGAAAGGTAACAACCCGCTTCCCGCACAGCGATCGACTCCTATGGTGGATGACTTCTCTGTAGGGGTCTAAGTGCAACGAAGGCATTCCGTTATGAACAACCTACAGAGCTTGGTTACTGTTTGCAATTGAGCAGTAGGAGATTAGATTTGTTTTCAATGGTGAGTTGAGCGTTGAAGGTGCATGATGAATCATATCAATAACTGTTGCACAATCACTCACCGATCAGTCACCACTTGGTGCGGTTGAGGTACTTCTTGAGATGACACCGCCGGATTATACCATTGTTTCGAAAAGTCTCCGGAATCCAAGTTCGGTGAACGCCATGTGGAATCATATGAATGCCGTTGCAACGGTGTCAGTTCAGTTGCTACATCGGTGTTCACAGCCGATGGGTAGCTCTTGCGGTGACGCAAAAGTAGCAGTAGGCCTGACATTCAACCACACGCCCGAGAATATTCAACTGACAAGTGTGTGAAAAAAATGAAAAAATGATGAAAGAATCCGCAATGTAGTCTGGTGCGAGACGGATAATCCACAAGGAAGTTGGTTTCGTAGTTAAATGAGAACCAAATAATCACCTCGTGATGTTAATTCCGCAATGGTAGTTTTGGTCAAACAAATTTAGTAAATTTGTGTTCATCTTAAAGTTCTGCAGTTAGAAGGATCTGACCTCAATCTTGACATCAGGTTCAGTACCACTATAATGAAACGCCGGTGGTAAAATGTCCCCTAATTTCCGGTGAACTATTCAGAGCTGGTTCTGCTGGCCCAGCCATCAACTCGTGGAAAAATGACTTTTGGGTATGATGACTGACATTGTGAAGACAATTTCAGTAGTAAAACAAAAAGTGACATCCAGTGCTTCCACGGATTTTATAACTGAGGTGGTTAACATGTGGCATCTTGTACATTTTGCGTATTCTACCATATCCTTCTCATTGCATTGTACATCATGTTTTATTGTTTTATCAAATTCATCAGGGTACTTTTTCAAAGCACCCGCAAGTGGATGCCGTGGATCGTTCTCTCTGTGTTGTTTGTGAGCTTTCGGAAACTGGTGGCAGTGAAACACCAAATTCATACAACCCCAAACATCATTTTTAGCGCACCTACAGCGACTCGGCAGCCAGCACTGGAATTATTTTAGAATCCTGTTCGAATGACCTACGATCGCCGGGCCAAGAGCTGCATTGAACCAAATTTGATGATCAACTGCGTGTGACCGGCTGGATGTCAGTTTGTTGAATATTGTGGATGAACTGTGAGTTACCTTTTTCTATTCCTATTACGCCGTGTTTCTGTGCTCCAGTATTTGTTAACATAATTCATTTTCGTCCTCTCTCTTTGTCGAGCCGCCACAAACAAGCGCATCCATGGGATGGGTTCAGTTAGACGTTTTTTTTCTTCGGCGGCCTGTGAACAGACGCAGGTCCTTCTTTAATTCGTTGTGCACTGTTTTTTTGTCAAACAAGAAAAGAAAATGCGACCAGCTTTGTTTATTTAATTTTCATCTAATTTCGAATGGTAAAGCACCATTTAGTTAACGTCAATTTTCCTAAAGCCACAGCTTACTCAGTCCTCATCAGCCTTTGCGTCTACCTCTGTATAACAAGCTAAAAGTTACTGAACTGTTTGAACTTCCATGAAAAGAATGTTCTCAAAGAGAAGCTGCTACATTTCTACGAGCACTAACAACCTAGCACACTCCTTCTTGGCAATAATATTAATACGCATTATTTCAACATATTATTCAATCAACTTCTTTGCATTCCGTACAGAGAGCGAACAGCCTTTCTTCTGGTTCACTGTGGTGATTCAGCGGGCATCACACATGATACGGTCAGGTACAGCCTCGTAGCTGCACACGCGGATGAGCCTCAACCAATCAGGATTGCCGAGGACAAGCACAGCAAAAGCCCTCTGCAATTGGTCAACTTCTGATCAGGAAGGGGTGGCAAATGAAGCAGAAGTTCCCTCCGAGAAGAATTCAGTATCCAACCCGACGGTGTTCTTTGTCGAGGTGACCGGCTTGTCATTCCACCTCTATTGCGCAGGTCAGTTTTGGATGAACTACACAAAGGCCATTTGGGCATGGATAAAATGCAGCCATTGGGTCGACAGGTTTGTTGGTGGCCGGAATCAGATGATGATATTTGCACTACGGCAAAGAACTGCGATGCTTGTCTACACCAAGTTCAGCTGAGGCCAAACAACTGGCCCGAAAACTACATTTCATGGGAGATGGTTCATGCTGACTTCTCCGGCCCATTCTTGAGCCGGTATCACGCCCTTGTACTGATCGACTCCTACTCTAAATGGCCGGAAGTGGTCCTGGTCAGTTCACCAACCACCTCATTCGTAATCCAGGTGCTGCGGAAGGGCTTCAGCCGAGAAGGAATCCCGCAGGTACTGGTCACCGATAATGGATCACAATTCTGTGCGACGGAGCTGAAAAGCTGACTTGACAGAATCGGATGTTGGCATCTGCGTAAGGCGCCACACCACCCAGGCTCTAACGGTAAAGCGGAGAACTTGGTGCATTTTGTGAAAAGTGCAATAACATCAGACAATCCGATGGCGCTGCCCGACTTGGAAGCGTTCCTGACAATTTCTTGTTGCAGTACCGAAACGCAGAGCACACAACTACAAAGGAGAGTCCAACCGATCTCTTCAAGTCCAGAAGACTACGGTCATCGTTAATGTATTTTGATTACAGCGACTTTCGCGGCAATGAGCTTCAATCAACTCGCGGAATCATCACCGGACAACTTGGTCAGGCTCTGATCGAGACTGTGGACTTGGATAGTGCATCGATGCATCGGCTCCATCTCAGCCAAATCTATGATGTAACCGATCAAACGGCTGAGACGACCGAGGACTCAGGCTCTGACCATGTTGATGACAGTGATCCATCTATTCCGCCTACTAAAACGAATGTCGAAGCGGCCGAGCCACAACCACTAGCTCCAGTTCGAAGCTTAATGTGACAGGCGAGCCAAACTGACGAGGAACTCTTGAAGGTTGTGGTGATTCAGCCGGCATCACACATGATGCGGTCAGGTCCGGCTTCGTAGCTGCGCACGTAGATGAGCCTCAACCAATCAGGATTGTCGAGGACAGGCACAGCAAAAGCTCTCTGCGATTGGCCAACTTCTGATCTTCCAATTATTTTCTTTGATTTAACATATTTACACAAACCAGTTCCACAGTACAATCAACGTGCTATTTCGCAGTCTTGGTGTTCTTACTACTTTGGCTGGTGTAGTTCCGGGTGGGAGTGATTTCAATACGTCCTATCAGTTCGGATATTGCGAATGATACACTCTTTCCTGGGTAAAATCAGACCGTCAGTTAGGGAATGTCGGAGTTCTTACTGTTAGTGACCGTACTGGATGGAACCCGGTCTGTTTGAAGACAAAATATTGGCCAATCACCCATGCGGTGTACTTGGTGTGGAGTGCGGTTGATGGGAGGTTGGCATTTGCGGAATATGTACAACCTTATTTAGGCTGAAAATTGAACTTCGTGATGTTTTTAAAAGATCAGTGATAACTTAGAGTAAATGTGTGATTTTTATGTAGACGAAATACATGGCATATACGGGTTACCCTACGGGGGAGGAATTTCAGTAGTTAGAAAGTGATGAGGCAATTCAACTGCGAAAGTTTAAGCAATTATGAGAAAGTGAATTCACACAAATTACCAACTCATTCGTGTTTTTAGTTGATTAAAAAGAAGTGAGTGAGTGCCCAAATGCCTACCTTGAGTGCTTACTGAAAATACCACAAGCCGACTTGAGCTGAATTATTAGTTCCGTTAAGTATGAACATACCAACCATCCAGAGCCGGTGGCATGATTCAGTAGCTGAGATGACCAAAGGCGCACAACACCTACTCGTCCGTATACATATCCACTAAGTCAAAGCTTTGAGTTACACGTAATCGGACGCAAAATTTCGTTTCTCTTGTGTTAGTAAATCATACTGACCGGAAGTGGCAGTAAGGTGCCATTGTAGGCCAAACTCCAAATTCAACGGAATCAGTGATGTATAGAAAACGGGGAAAATCAGTGGGCAATTTGTGTTTAATTTACGTAGTGCTGCAGGTAACCTTCCGATTGTGGCTCTACATAAGTGCATCTCAGTACATCGCTGACAGTGTCTAACAATTCTGATGAAACAGCTATACAACCCGTTTTATGAATTCTTGCTGGCCGGCTCAGCATTGGTACTGAATGATGAACCATTTACTGAGTCGTTTTGGAATCAATAATGTTGATAGCGAGAATGCGACAATCAAAGTATTTTTACAAGGAAATCTGTTTAACACTGGGATAGGGACAGGATTACTAAAGGGTCTTCCATTCTCCTTAACAGTAAACTCGGCTGGTTTCGAGAATTTTGGAAGAAATTTAAAGCTGATCGAACTTCAGAAATACATACATTATTTTTCGCAGTTCATGAGCGCAACGCTACAGTTTAAGATCCGTGCAAGGTTGTCAAATTGTAGCGTGGCATTCTTAACCTGCTGCGTTTGTTTGCGGAAAACACTGCACTTACCGCGCCTGTTTCAAATTACACGTTTGCATATCTCTAACCGTGCCAGCTCACCCACTTGAGCAGCAGTGTTGGAATTCTGTGTTCTATCACTTCAGTGATAGATCTTTCTTCTCTGTAAGATATGGTAATGCCTACGTTGAAAGTATGGGGGCACACGATACAATCTTGCTCGACAGAGTCTATTGTGACATTAAATTAAGTGAATTCACTGCCCCCAGAGCTACTAAAAAACGCTTTGTAAAATAACGACTGCAGCTGAAATCATTACTCCTTCCCCCAGGTCGGATTGTACACTATCTGATTGAATAATTCTTCCATTTTGAACCAATGCTTTGGAGAAACCACCTGCAAATTTTGTGGTCTTCCCTTGTCTCCAACGCACTAGGCGCCAGGCACGCAATAGAAGGGATTTATCTCATCACCTTCAAGACCCACTCACTACACTGTGTGCCTGCAGGTCAGGTGTGATAACGAGTTGGAGGATCGTTCAGTGCTGTCTAAAATGAACAGTGCAGCTGTCGTGTATGGAACGAAGTCAGTTCAGAAAATTTCCACCCAGGTTATCATGTGAGAAAAACCAACAGGAACTTGTATAATCAGAGTAAGCGCCCGAAATCAACGTGTGTACCTCTTTATCCAACTCAACTTTTTGTCCTTGTTCGCTTACTACGTCACTGGTTGTAGCCTTCTCCCCCGTCTTCTTTTCTGAACTACTAGCTAAAAACGTCACTACAATAAGAAAAAAAGTCTCACAAGCACTTATGCAAATGGTATAGCCCTCACATTTCATCATATCTTAACATCACAAATACGTGAACGTACCGTTAGCTGATACTATGTACATGCATACACACCTACACACAAGCCGCTTACGCGTAGGCTCACACGAACCAGTGCTTGTACTGTCCGGTTATTCGCCAAGTCGCAGTCGATCATTTTCGTATCGATTTCCTTTAACCGATCTATTTTGTTAGACGTGCCTGAGTTGCGTTTACGTTCATTCATAAAAAGACCCACTCAGTGACCGGTTGCTTTGTGTCTCCTAACGGTTGAGTCATAACAAATATGCAACAGATTCGCCGAGAGAATTCTGGGTGACTTGCATCACCAGCTTTACAAGAATCTGGGCATGTGTGCTTCATCTCCTTCCACCCGTAACAGTTATAAAATGACTTATGCACGTACGATTGCCTACCAGTCTTCTGTTATTCCTTGCTCTGCTTGCTTATGTAGTTCGGCAAACATCAACACTGAACTTAATCAACGTCTGGTGTCCTAGTTCCGAAATCATCCCTCATCATCGTATTTCTTGGTACTGTAAAACCGACGTTCTTTTATGTGTAATTGCCGTGGGCGTAGCTTTGTACTGGCGAATATTCACCGCGAGTGCATAAAGCAAATGTTTGACTTGACTAGCCTTGACGTCCGAGTGGACCCATGATGTCACCTCGACTGCTGATGAACTGTGCTCTGTCGCCGTCTATTAGATCTAACGAGAAGACTCTTCCGCCCTCGAACCATCTCATTATATTAGCTCATAACATTGCTTGCATAGGATGAACGAGTCACTGTCACCGATTACTGCACCGCAAACGAACTGGTCCGAGCTGGCATCGCGTAGCCTCTCTTCCGATTGGTGTCTTGGTCACATGGCCAGCTACTGCATGACGGGGTTCTATTCTCGTCTTATCGATCCGCGCCATCGATCAGCTGTCCTGTCGTTCGCACCTTCGCTGGCTCAAGCCTTAATCTCGATTCTGGACAGGCGCTGACGTGTTGTCCGGTAGCTAGTCTAGACAGTTTATCGACAACGCGTCAGCCTGCACTCTCACAGGTTGGTTGCTACCTCAAAACCAAGTTCAGAGGCAGTTGCTATGCCAACATTAGCCTTAGATACGAACACAACCAGTATTCAAATCTATTGAAAATCATAATGAATGTCTTCCGCTGTTCAATAAAGAAACACCGCATCAACAGAAAATTGTCTTCAGTCAACGATATTCCGCTATTGGATGGAAGTATTCCGCAGAAATCTACAAATCTTCTCAACTAAAACCTTGGTTAAATGTCCAGCTCTACAGACCGACTGAAACAAAATGGGAACAACAGTTTGGGTAGAATTGGTTTTGGTCACCTATTTGGCACGCTTTCAATCGGTTGTCAATGCAACAGTTATTGTATAATTCGTCATGAGTTTGGGTGTTTGGACCTCTTACGAGTCTTATCTTGTGAGATGGATAACGCCTCATCCAAGGACAGATAGCCGTACCTGATCGAATGGTAATGAAAATGAGGCTGAAACTAAGTTGTGAGGTGATGCTACGTAAAATGCTTGTAGTTTGGGTCGTTAAGGGGAAACTTGAAGGGGATGAGAGGGAGGGGGGGGGGGCGTTTAGCAGTTACCAATACTAGTTCTCCGATTTGTACGAACCATATAATCGCTTGCGCATTTGCAGCTGAATTGGAGTTAGTGAAATTGATGACTAAATAAAACTTTGCTCATCCCTGTTTTTTAATTCGCCCAAAACATATTTCATTTGGAAATTCTGACGACGAGAATTTACTGTAATTCCATTAATTGACTTTAGCTCTCAAAATATCACATTGTATTCCCAGTGAGGCACGTTGTTTCGCGTAGGTGCCTTCACCTTTCATTGTTAATGTTATTAGGCTCGCTGTTCACGCGCACGATTCACTTCAATCACAAATGCACCCATGCTTTGACATTCTATTTGCTTTACCTCAGTAGTTTATGCAAATTCAATGACATTCTAGCAAACAGATTCACATGATTTAGTCACACGAAAAGCAGCCACCACTGATAAACCTGTCTGCTTCTGATCGGTTGTTGGTCTTTCGATATCGACGTATTCTCGGGGCAACATGGCAACTAAAGAAAGTTATCTCTACGGTTAATATTCATACATTTTTTTGGTGCTTATCAAGCGAGTTTTACGCGTGGTTTTCAATACCAATCAATACAGGCATTGATTTACTTGGTTACATGCTTGTGCTGACTGACCATGCGTGTCGATATTACCGATCCGTTAAACGGCTAGTCAAACTTCCCGTACATTCTCGTTCGGTCTTAGCGTATGATGTGAGTCTTAGCAAATAAAAAAGCCTGCTTGACGCACTCCATGAAGTTTTTTTCTCTTCATCGGACGTAACTTTACAATTCGAAATCTGCAAGCCCGCTAGAAACGATCAGTTTTCCGAACAAAGCAGTATTAAGTTCAGGCTAACAACGAGGGGGGGGGGGGAGTAGAGCTGTTTCTGGGTAATTGTATAGTGTAGATTTGAATGAATCTCCAGAAGTTCACAAAATAAGACGTTATCTGTGGGTAAACTTTTTCCCTTTGTCTAAATATCCTTCCGATGTTGATAATGGCAACACGAGCTGTAGATTACCCTCCAAAATATATAAAAATTTTACTATATATATATATATATATATATATATATATATATATACGTGGTTCTGTAAGTCATCCTTTTCTGGAATAGCTCAGGTGGCATCAACACCTAAATGATACCCATGCATATGTTCAAATGTGATCGAGATGGACAATGTTGCACAATATAGTTCCTGAGTAAATGACAATCTGATAATCCAGAACTTATGAATTTTCCCTTGTACTTTAGCAAAATTGTCATGGAGAAATAGCCAAAACGTCCTACTTATTCGTTGGAGGGTGTGTCAAATCTTAGGCGTTACGCGTCTAGTCGAATGGGTCATTCAATTTAATCTACAACTGAGTAAAATTTTGGAAATTGGGCTAGAACGGATCCCTTGTTCAATTTGCTTGGATAAACGCTCTGGAAAGAGAACTTCAAGTTCACTATAAAAGCAAAATCTACTCAAAAGTGCTCACTACCTTTCAGCTTTAAGTTTACTGACAACTCCTTTGAATTCTCACAAATACCAGAAATTTTCGTGAACTCACCACCTCCAAATCAACTTTAAGTACGTTTCCTCGGTTTAAATCTCATCGAACGTCCCGAATGAAGTGGGGGCGAGAAAGAACTTCAAACGAATCATTTGCACACTGGAGCCGTTTAAAAGCCGCTTTCCATGCACAAAATTTATGGATAGTTAATTTCAACAAATTTTGTATTGGATTTTAACACGACCGCTTGGCTTGATCATTTGATGTTATGCCGAAGCTGTTTTGGCTACTAGGTTTTACCGGTTGGCAGAATTTTCAAAAAGTATGCGAATTCAAACACTTAATATGAAATCAGTACACAAATCAGCGAAAATATCATATCATAGCTGCAGACGACGTATAATAGACTAGATAATTCTTATTAGGACCACGTTTATTGATGTAGTTCAACTATTATATGGACCAAATTAAATAAATTTTCTTCATAGCATTGTCTTTATTGAAAAATATGAGTCGGGAAACGAAACACACGAATTATTTGACTTACAATCAGGACGGGAACTTCGGCCTCTGTAAACAAGATCAGCAGTTTGGTTCGCCGTTGCTTGTCGGTGCGCGCACAGGCGCACACCGATAGATATGTATTTTCCGTTGACTGGTGGCACGTGACGCGCTCTGTGGCGTACCTATGCAAACCAAACAGGACACGTGAAACCAACGTCCACAACGAATCACTCCGCGCACTGATGCACAACACACGCGCACCCCACACCGTCTGTCTCCGACACGTACAACATACACAAGAAGTTTGATGACAGTCGTTTTCGGTCGAATTCCAGTTTTTACTACTGAAAGAATTGTTAATAGTCAAGGTTCTTGCAACTGATGTGGATCAACGGGAAATTCGTGGTGTACCCATTGCCTGATGATCCATAGCACAATTACTTATTACATTTACCTGCGACAGACGTCTTTCAAGTAGATGAACAAGTGTACCGAGATTTCCATACCGTCGTGGTGGCCTATGGTGTTTTGTGCATTTGTATGCTGCTCCAGTCAATTAGTTATAAACTGCATCGGGCTCAGGAGACCACCAGCTCGTCATAGGGCAAATTCGTAACACATCGGCAATCAACTGAACTCATCTTTGACCAGTTGTTGTACCAGATACTGGCGTTGTCGCTAAGCTCTAACTTTATGTAGTATTTCCCCTTCGATACAATGGTTTCACTAGAGGAAAATGGTTACTTTCCAATCATTTAGGAAATATTAAATCATTTCGTCGTGCATCGCACCAGAAAAGTGAACCAGAATTGTAGCATTTTACTGGAAATATTATTTTTCCTTCAATGTGAACACTTTTTCCAACCAACCTGTTCATTACTTACGAAGATTTTCACGGTAAATCAAATCTCCTCCAGGTCAACCCTCGTTAAATACGACCGAGGTGTTTCAACACATAAGTGCCCCAACATCAATGGTTTCCTTTGAATGAAGGAATAACATATAGACATACCACTGAAATGTCAGCCAAATAGAATGATGTTATGTATTCTATCTAGCTCATTCTAACTATAAATTGCTAAACAATTCTGCCAAATCTGTTCAGTGCATATTTCACCAGCAATTTTTAAATTTTCACTTCATTCCAAGATCACTGACACTACTGAAGCATCATTCCTATGGTCGCTCAGCTAGTTTATTGACACAACATAAGGACTATTTTTAGGGACAACTCCCAAACACTAGATTTAGCTGAAAATGGTTCGGATTCCTAATTAATAACCGCCACGTTCTCCAATCTACTCTGCTTTCGCCCCTTTCCTCATATCTAAGTTATCAACCTCTCAACTGGCTCCTTCGGAACTGGAATTAGGTATGCTGAAGTTGTAGATATTTAATAACCCATCTGATAATGGACAAAACATTGCAAGTTCTTCTGAACAGAATGATCTTCTCCACAACCATTCCAAGTGTTCGGAATGTATTTTCATCCCATCTCCCTCATCTTCCCGAATGATCAGTATACTCCGCGCACTATTCCATTACACGGAGTTGAATCTATCAAGTACCTCGGAGTGACGTTAAGCCCTGCTCTTCTCTTCTTGCCAATTATGTGTGCGAATCGCCATCACTTTTACTTCCAATTCTATTGCTCAGACAATTTTGCATAGCAATTATCAACATACACTATTTCTCGTAACACCGACAGTACCGTTACTGTGTAGACACAAAACTGTCATTTGTTGTCACCATGATTACCAAATTTCTTGTTCTCTCTTCTATTATCTTAATTCCAATATTTATAAAATGTGCTGCATCTAACCAGTTTTGAAGCACCGAAAACACTCTTGTTCTGTACCGAGTGTTCTTACGTATCAACTGGGTATTTTCAACTAATTCTACCTTGAATCTACAACTACTTATTCCTCTGTTTCTAAATGCATTCTACCAAACTTGCTCCGTTTCTTCTTCATAGTATTTTCCCCTGTTATCAATGAAGGATTTTAGTTCTATTTCGAGGTATTCCTGTCATCGGTCGCAAATCTTTCAGACCATTTTTCGAACTCATCAACATGATATGTTGATGCCTGTGAGAAACTTGGTGGCTTCATGTGAAATTACGTACGACTCACTTGAAGTAGAAACTGCTTAACCTCAAATAAGGATGGTACAGTTTCGTCTATCCTGGTATGATGCTGTGTTTTCATTGCTCAGTCCCAAGAGAAACAGTATGCTGTTCTCGAATCATCATCCCATTCAGCAATGTTAGATTGCCCAAGATTCCTCCAATATTAGCTAGTCACACCACACTTATCGCCCCGTTCATGTCTTCACCGTGTTTCGTTTAGCCGACTACGCAGCTCGCATCAGCAATGCGGTTGAGGCAATCGATGCTGGACCACTCCACGCGTTCGCGTTTAACAGGCAATGATCTTCTAATGATACTCAAGTCTCTTTGTGGTGACGTTATCTGACACGTCGCTTGTTATTTGAACGCAAACCTCTGAAACAGTTCGTTTGTGAACACACTGACTGATCTTTCATCCTGGCAACATATACGCCCACACACACGCACACACGCACACACGCACACACGCACACACGCACACGCACACACGAGAGTCAGGTTCAGCAAATTGCCCAGACGATACGTTGGCCCGTTGGCCCATCTTGAATCCCAAAAGCTCGCAAGCTGTAAGTCGAGCGAGTTGTTGATTGTTTGAGGACATACACCATACAGCTCAGTGCCGACATCGAAAGAACTACATAATGTTCGCATTGCGTTCGGTTACTCATTAAAGGCTGAAAATACATATGGAAATGAATATTTACTGCTGACTGGAGTTCGACTTTGCAAACTGTACTACGAACTCGACGCACTGAAACAGCTGTTAGCTTGTATGTGGTGGCACCGACTGATTGGCGGGTACCTGCCATTACTACTGCAACGCACCAAGTGGAAACACCTGATACGTACCGACTTTTTTACGTAGGCGTGATCAGTTGAACATGCAAAGCGAACGCCTGAAGAAGGCCATGGTGGCTTTCACTGGGGGGCTTTGGTTCTGTTTCGCATAATCATGTTTTTACTTCGACTCGGCGATCCCATTCCACACGGGTCAGGTTTGGCCCTTTTTCTCTCCACCTGTGGGATTCATGCATGGTTCGGCTCACGCTGATCTTATCGATCATGCAGTCTGTCCGGTAGATGTACAGGTACGTCACTTGTTATCTGGGCCCAGACCTCGGGGAAAATTGCGCAGAATGTGACCGCGAAAAAGACTCCACTACAAGATTTCTCCATAAGCAGAAATCTATAAAGGAGTCATTGGAAATTGGAGCAAAAACGTAAGTGTATTAGTTTCCAAGCTCCTAAAATTGTTCCGCGATACGGAAGAACCCATGAAGATCAGGGTGGCACATACTATTTGCTGTGTGTCGGTTCAAACAGTTGCCTGCACGAGCAGATACATACTCGTATGCACCTGCAAGCTCCTCGGACAATCAATCAACATACCTCACAGACATGGACACACATACACACGGTAGTGATGTTAGCTATGCTTCGGCCCAGAAAGTGTTGACTAATAAAATCTCTATTTCGTACGATCGATCATGCAGCGTAAAGTTTCAAACCATTGAAAACCATGGAAGCACGGTACAGCTGTTTCATCTTTGTTAGGAATCATCAGCAGTACACATCCACCGAGCCCCCACGGGGACTCGAACTCGGGGTGAATGACTTTGTGAGTCGTACACCCAACCCACAAAAAAAAATCTACTCTGCTTCTACACATATGCTGAGCGACAGAATTATGGGACCCACTCATTTTTCAGCATATTTCCGGTTCTGTATGCCCTAAAGAAACCGTATTGGGTCGGAATCACCAAATACAGAATACGACACAGTATGCCAAATTACAAAACGAAACTATGCACTGTGAGCTAATGAGAGCACAAAACGTAAAAATCGAGGGTGACAAAAGAATAAGACCACCTTCTCCGGAGCTTCACCCCATGGAAAATTTCGCAGAACTAGACGCACCATTGGGTCTGGCAACAACCTGATGAGTTCGATCTATAGATTTTGCGACTGACATACCCATGAGAACAGGAATCACGTGATACATGTGCACTGAACACACGTGATGCACCCTAGTGACCTGGGTGACCTTCATTCGCGTTGGTCGCACGTGTACTCCCTACAGAACTCACACCGAATCTCGTGTGCGCAATGCCACACGGAAATACACTAACAACTTTTGAATGTGACTGGATTTGCATGAGATCTGGAGGCAAAACAAAAGATTGATAAAAGTCGCACTACGGTATTTTTCGAACAAGAAACTGTCCATACACATTCGTCTCGTTATATACGTGGTAAAGATTAGCATTCTTGCCTATACACCGCTAGAATAGCCAGAGACAAAGCTGCTTCTAAAATGAAGTGACTGGGGATGGCCACCGCAGATCAGGTGTGAGACAATTAGTCCACAGTTTGTTATCAATTTTGATCATTCACTGTATTGCAATCCTAACTGAAATAACTATCTAGTTCATCCGTACCTATTCACTGACTTGTAGCTACACTTAGAGGGTCAACACAAGCCTTATCTATGCTTGTGACAGTAATTCGAAACACGAAAAGGCCGAGTAATGTCAGGGCCGCTGTGAAATGAATCCGCGTAACGTCCATTCTTTCCGATCTCAAGCATCAATTGTATAAAGTTCAGGCCGTTTCATCTACACTATTGCGAAGACCAAACAAAGTTCTAGCTTATTGTCGATGAAAAACCATTCCCCTTTTTTTCGCCAGTGCTCGGATGCTTTGCTCTGAGTGGTCTCGAATGCTTTCTCAAGCTTCATGTGACACACCATCGCTTGCGGCCGTTTTCAGCCGATCGCACTTTATTCTGCCTTCAACCGATCCGGTTTCTTGGATTTTGTTCATTAGTCTGTAACCAGCATCCCCATCGCGATCGATAATCAATCTAGCTGTATTTCTCCCCGAGTCTCAGCTGATGCACGCGTGAGCACGCACACAGATGCATTCAATCGGTCACTTAGTTTTCAACCAAAACCCGTCTGTCCTGTGATCCTTGTGACCGTCAGACATTTATATCACAGGTGAACTGAACTTCGATACCGATCGTAGCAGAACGCGTAGCCCCCTGCACTTCACCTGACTTGTTTACCGCCTGCGAGCGGTGACCTTTCGAGCGTCATATATTTCTTGTATTTTATGTATGCACAACTCAGCTTGCCACAAAATGGCACTCTGGTTGGTGGATATTCTATCTCCCATCCGAAAGCACATGACATCACACTGTCTGAAGAACTCATTTGAACTATCAGATATCCTGGACCAAATATCCGTGAGTTCCCAGAAAATGTTTTCCGTTGATGTTGATTCACTTTTCACCAGTGTACCCCTAAAAGAAACGGTAGAGTATTTGTGGGACATAGTAACAACACTCAAACCCACGTTACCGATTCCTGTTACATATATCCGGGACCTCATTCTCCTATGTACAGAAAATATACGTTTTGATTTTGAAGGATAGTCCTACAGACAGATTGATGGTGTGGCAATGGGTTGCCCTCTTGGACCCACATTGGCAGATATCTTTTTGGGAATGACTGAGAAAAATGTACATCAGAATATCATCCAGTTTACCCTGTACAAGCGTTATGTCGATGATATTTTGATTTTTACTGAGGAAGAACGGTTTACTAAGATCTTCAACCTAACAAACACCATACATCCCATCGATCAATACGAGGACGCGGTATCTGTTCAGGAACGGGTCACAGAAATCGTCATTTACACGTTACCATCGAATGTGGCTGTCGGGCCACGAGTTCCACTTGTTTGGTTTCGACTTGGTTTTGTGTACATATATCGGCATCTAATTCAGGCCACCAACACATTTACTGAGTCAAACACTTCATCCTGTCCACCCCCAGGTGACCTTTATGCAGATCTCCCAGGACTGGCTTCTGATCACTGATCTTGACCAAGCTCAGTAACCAGAATCAGTTGAACAACATCAACCTGAGCGACAATCAGCACCAATTTCCGAAAGAATCTCCCACGACTGTTTTACTCAGGAGAGGAGATATAACCTACCGATCGCCACGGCACAGTACTCCATCAGGTTGCACCCAAAATTCCTCGCGATTCACAAAAAACTGCAGGTACTTTCTTTTCACTTCCGGTTGCCAGCCTTTCTCGGTAGCAGAGTTTCTTTCGATTAGTATATTTCGGTGTATTTTCGCAGCCCCATCATCGACACAGTAGTGACTAGTGACATGAAATTGCACTGTTCAGCAGTGGCAAATCGTGAGTACCTTGACAGAAAATCACCATGCGGAACTGCCTTACCAGACCGATGTAGGATGTCGTCATTCTACTGTAGCCGCTTCGCAGACACCAAACTCACTGAAATGCAATTGCGAGCTTAGAGCTCAGGTGCGCCTTGTTTATGAATAGGTATCTGTACTTAAGTTTACTTGGGAATGACAACCGCTCCTCAGGAGCAGCCAATTCCGGCACCAGGTTTTCCTCTGGCTATGGGCAATCTTCCTTTTCGAATCTTTCTTCTCAGTCACATAAAGTGGCTTATAGTCAGGACAATTGTACTTCAAAGTACTTTCACACATTTAGACCCGATTCAACCAGTGCGGTATGATAATCTTCTTCGGTCGGACACATGGGCCTATTTTAGAAGTCCTGTGGGATATTTGGGTGATTCTGATCAGTCATCCATTGAGGTACGCAACTAGTCAAGCAAACTTCGCCCAGGCTCTTCGATAGGTCAGGAATTCAGCTTAGCCTCAGTTCCTTCAATCGAATGGTTGTTTGAAGTCTGTTTGTTTAAGCCCACCTGGTACCGGCAAAGTCAACAGCATCGCCATCTTACATCACTCGACTCCAGCGGCAAGACGCACTCTAACTCGTCAGCTCTGGCCATTGGTTAGTTTAGTCTCCCATCTCCTGTCAGTTATACAGGATAACCAATATAATTAGTAAAACCCATCAATTGCTATTGTTCTGCGCGTTCCATTCATTGGATGGGAATCGAGTCAGCATATATCGTGCGAGCGTCTAAACTACGCCGCAAGAGAAATACTCCATCGTTGCTTCATGGCGGCTGTGAACTTGGCAACGGACTTATTCGGGTTGAAGAGAAATTTTAGAGCTTGGTGACTCCTGACAATTGTGAACTTTAACCCCAACAGGCACCTATGAAGAAGTCGTACTGCCCGGACTACAGCCATCGCTTCTTTCGGTGTCTGTGAGTATCCTCTCACAGCAGCATTCAGAAGTCAAGAAATACAGATGATCGGGAAATTATCTTGTTCAAGCACTGCATCGACTCCAACCTTAGATGCATCCGTGATTAGTACTGCTTGTTTGGATGGTGCGAATGGAGCTAACAACTATGCTGTTGGTGTGATCCCGCAAGACTTCCTCGCATTGGCCAGTCCACTGCTACACATCAGGTGGCAAGGCGAGGAACAACGACTGAGCCCTCTTTGAAAAATTCGGCATGAATCTTGAGTAGTATTGCAAACAACCAAGGATCGATCTCAAGTATGCTTGGTTCTTCGACCACTCCATTTCGGCTACGGGTTTGAAGCGATCAGGGTCCGGCCGGTACTCATTAGTGTTCACCATGAAATCAAGGAAATTCAATTCTCGGACACCGAACTTGCAGTTAGAAGACTTGATTAAAATATTCTTGGCTACGAATCTCTCCAGGGTCTGCTTCAAGCGATGATCATGTTCCCCCTTCAATCACCTTGTAAATGGCCACCTGCAAAACGCATGCGATAACCGAATTGCTCGAAATGGAATCAGAAGACCCACCAACTGGCACTGAAATGTATTGGTAGCTTAGCATATTAAATACGGCATTTATATACGCGTGAAGTACGTAACGGAACTCACATGCATACCGGTATTGATCCATGATCCATGAGATTGGAGGCCACAAATTTGCCAGACATTGTAAAGTGATATGGTAGCAGATCATGCTCGCGACATATGCGTACTGCCGTAACCAATATCTATGGTTGGACTAAGATGAGTCATACGAGCATGATGCATGCATTTGGGCTCGGAAATGGATGGATGCTGATTGGAGTGTACATCAAACAAATGAGCGGTGTGTTGTATTAGCAATCAACGGAGGACATAGTACGCAACAAATCCGATTATTAGTGCATCAGTAAGCACGGAAGTTAGCGATCAAGTAGGTGAATCATCAATAGGCAAGCGCAAGCAGTACGTGCGATCCAGTGTGGCCAAGCAGGGCTGCTCAGCAGCAACGAATTACCGAGCGCGTATGGCTCAGGGCCAAAGTCTGATTGGTTAAAGCAAGCCGTCCGTGGCATGGGTGAAGTCACAGTGATGTGCGTACGTGCATGTATGCCTGTGTGACAGTAGTCGGTATCGTATATGCGATCATTAATTTCTCTGGCATTGCAATAACGCAGTCAGTAGTCACCCAAATAGTAGGACCACACAAAACACTGGTTGGTTGAAATCGGTTTTCTCTGATTGCATATGAATAGGTCATAATCACCACAGTGCCCGATGAGAAGTGCAACCCAAAAGTGTTGATGGTGATAAGTGGTCTCGATTCTGGGAGCAGCGGAATTTGCAGGTTCGCATCAGCTAGATCAATCTTCGAAAAGTGTGCACTACCGAGCAAGGGTATCATAAAATCTTCCGGTTCCATATTAGTCGCAGCACATCGTCGAAGTCATGTATTTAAAGTCTGTAGTCCCCATAAATCCGTGGCGTTTTCCCATCGCTCTTCATTGCCACCACTGTCGGAGTCCTCCAAGAAATCGAATTGACTGAGGTGATCACGCCATTCTGCTCCATTCATCCCAATGCTTTAAGAACACCTCTTTGACCGCACGGCAGCACTGTTCGCGTGATGAACACCTGATCACCATGGGATTCCAAATTTACTGGCTCCACCGCCATTCCTCCACGATTGTTGGAGCATTGTATCACCAGTTGTCAAAGAATCCCTGGATCAACGGGAGTGGCTGACGCTGTGTGAAATGAAAATGAGCGATTCATAGCTCGGAATGCATTCAGTCACTGAACAGACGGACTATAAACTGAAATCAGGAAGCGGACTGGGACATGCGTTTGCTGCTTGAATTGTAACATTAGCGTCGTTTCACCCAACAGGGTGAGGTGGGGACCGGCTACACTTTGAATGAGTATGTCAGTGGTGTGAGGGTACGTGCTGCCTCATGGTCGATAGTCGGCCAAGTCCCGTCAGCAATCGGCAAGTCAGCCCTGTTCAGAATCCAGGTCAGTGCACGTGTCAGTGGACACGCAAGTGACAAGATAGCCGATAGATGAGACATGAACGGATTCGCGTCGAGTGGTAGCTGGTCATGTGACCAATCAAAAGACAAGCTACTTGATGCAAGTATGAACCAGTTGGTTTGGTATCAGTGATTGTTTCTTCCTAGATAAACAATATTTTGTGCTAGTAAAATGAGATGATTCGTGGGTGGAATAGACTTCTCACTATAGTTAACGGGATGGTTTGAAACAAGTGGGTTTTATGGTTGACATAGGATAGACCATCTTCAAGGCCTTCCCCGGAATGATGAACTCACAACTCTCCGTATCCACAATGAAATCATGTTGATATCCTCATTGAAATGACAACGGTTTGTGCAATAATTGATCGTTTTGACCGGTGATCTTCAGTGTGTAAACTGGTTTGGTTCGCTTCGGTCATCTCCATCATCCTGCACCTGGATCCTCGGCATACCTTTCGTATGCGACCAGTTTTATCACATGCATAGTATACGGCTTGACGGGTTGAGGGCATTGAACGCAAACGGCAATCTCCACATGACACGCATCTGTTAACAGGTTTGCGAGACATCGCAGCATCGGAATGGCGTGACTAATTGACGTGTACTTGGTGGTTACGACGCAAGCGTATTGGTCTGGACATCTTTTGCTGAAACAAAACTGTTGTATTTGGTGTGGTGGCTGAATCTACGTCATCATATTGCTCACAGATTCTGCGAGCCTCTGCAAAGTTCAAGCTTTTCTGTTCCAGCAAGCGCTACTGTAGAGTGATGTTGTTGATTCCGGCAATTAGTTGATCCTCCAAACGATCCTCATAACTGCAGCATGCGTCCTGTTGATTCAGTTGCAGAATGAACTCGCGATTAGATATGTTCTTCTATCGCACCAGTGAATTGAATTTCTCTCGTTCGATCGCATGGAGGTTGGTTGACACAACATGGTTCAGCAAAATTTCCCTCAGTTTCTCGAACGGTAGCTGTAAAAATTTATTGGATTTGGACAGAGAGATTCAGCTCGTCATATCGAGGAACTGCGTCAAACTGGTTCAGTCCAGGTCCCAAACTCCTTATCCTAAATTTATCTTGTATTGACCGAACTATTTGCTTCCCTTTCATGCATTGTCAGTGCTAAATTCCATACCGATCATACTCTTGGCCTCCTCAACCGCGTAACTATTGTTGTTCAGTCATGCTGTGTCACGCCGTTCTTTTCAGTCTTGTCTCTACGACAAGTGTCGATCCACCCCCAATTCTCATGAGTCTAACTGTTGTTTTTATCTGTTCGAGTTTATCGTTTACGTAACCTCCCCCCCGTCACTCTAATCCGCATGAACGATTGCACTTGGCCATCTCCTGCTGATCTCGCTCTTTCTGATAACCACGTTAATCCGCTAGTTCTTCTTCACCCGCGTTTGTGTGTTCCCTCGAATCATTATTTCTCTTCTTTCCGTTGATTGGCCAAAAAGCTCCCATAAATTAGGACCTATTTTGTAAGTTACTTGACTCGTTTCTGCATTGCCTGTTGACGACATTTCCGTGTCACGTCAGGGCATGAGCCCAGATTTACCTGCTACGACTTCGAATGGGGCCGTAGTCCCACTTTCAGGAAAACAATCAAATAGTAATCCCATAACATCGAATGGGATTGTTGTCTTACGATTGGGTCAGCAGTTCACTGGCTCTGTTGCTTCCTTGAATGGGAAAAGAGAGCGACGTTTTAGTCAACAGAGTACGTCTATACACCCATCCCCAAATGTGATTCACATATCCAGTCGGAAGATCGTCTGTCAAGCTCACTTTAGCCATTAAGTTAAACATGATCTTCACCTCTGCATTGTTCAGTAATAGATTTCGTGTGTATCTTTTCCACGCGAACTGACATGCGTTGCTGGTTGTTACTGTATACTTGTGGGGGTTTGCTGCTGTTGCTACACCAGTATTCCGTCTCTTTTCGTTTCACAGAGCCTAGCCATATGGTGCACTTCGCTGGTCCAACGAAGTTCGGAGGATTTCAGTACCAACGTTCATCTTCTGGTTCGGCCTGATCACAGTCATTCTTTTGTTTTTGACGAACCTACGGATTTGGTATTCGGAAATCATATTAGGCAGTGGTTACCCGAAGGTGGATGATGTCAGTGAAGGATGACGATTCACGCAACCGATGTCATTGGCAAAAAATCTTATTCACGCATGTTCATACTTTTTATAGATCATGCATATCATTTATTTTGCTCGTCAGTATCCTGCAACACAGCCACATTCGCGTATTTTGCACGCATTCACAAGCACACGAATACTGTTTATACACATCTACCTCCACAACGCGGTTCGAAAACTTTCCACACTTGTAGCAGGGGGCTGCTGTATTGATCTCGATTTTTACGATAAAACGAAATTTTTCCAGATATAATTTTCGGATTCCCTCGGTTACAATCTGTCCTGATGCTCGACTTTGACTTTTCTACTTTTCTTCGATTGCATGCCTTTTACTGAACTAAAAACGTGAAGTTTGTGTCGACTTCGTTTTTATAAATTTTCGGTTTTCGCCTATGCTTTTGATTTGCCTTTCTTATTTTGCTCGTATTGGGACTATTTCAGAGCAACGACATATGTACAATATTCTCTCGCATATGTCTACCGACTCGAGTCTTCTCTGATCACGAGACTAGGGGGGATTTTGTTGGTGTTTCGTTTCGAGACACGTTCGAGGATTGCTATCCATTTGTCTATTGTAGACTCTGCCAAACCTCAGTAATCTTGTTCTATGGATAAATTCTTGTGAAAAAGTAGGGTTTTTGGATATAGGCCAGTAGAGTTGATTGAGTTTCGGTCCGTTTTTTGAGTTACTTGCATTTCTTGCTCTTTAGGAGACTGCATAGGTGGTCCTTTCAATAAGGCCGCACAATACGACTTGGTATCGGTTTCGTCATTTGACTCCCACATTAGTGATAAATGATGTGCTAATAGATGACATACCGGTGATCAGATACTGCATAAAGTACTGTTCCACTCGGGCGTTCTACGCAAGGCGTTGCTAAATTGATCAACATGACCAGTTTATTAACAATGAGCAAGTCCATGTTGGTTTCTATTCCGGTTCACTCGATTTACGTTGGTAATTTTACCCGATCACTCTGTGATTCAAAATAGCACATCTGAAAGTACAACTGGCAAATTCCGGTGCCATTCACTATTTTTTAAAACGAACAACTCAACACAATTTTTCTCACGGGAATTCAGAAAACGTCGAAATCATGTTACTGCTACCGTCTTCAGTAGTAGTATTAGAAATTCGAAGCTCCAGGGGCGTACCCACTCCCGAAGAACACCCTGTACAGAAATTCTGCAAAGCACTTTCTGGCTCATTTTTCTACCGAACACAGGTTTGGAATTGTCAGAAGCAATAATTCCTTTAGTAATGAGAATTAAAATTCCGCATTATCTCCAAACATCTCAAAAGGTATTTTTCAGGACTTTACTCTGAAGAATGAATGCTAAAATGCCACCACATTCAAACTGATGTTAAGATAATCGTATTGCTAATAGTTCATTCGATCACTAGTATATCCCGAATTTACTGACTGGAGTTGGAATATGTGGCGGATAACAACTGTGTACACATACGCACGGTTGAGAGCATGACTGTCAAACTACCGCTCGTGACCAACCATGATAAAATTTAATACCCAATCTCCCAACAAATCCACACAAGTACACAAACACACACAAACAGACAGATAGTTAAACAGAGGAACAGAGAGATATACGCACACACACAAAAGAGGGGGCATTTTGTTACGTGATTGCTTCTGAACAACGTTGGACTACATAATTCTGTCTATTGGATGTGCAATCGTTATTCTGTGCAATAACTGATCGATCCACTCTTCGAAATCACACTCATTCCCATTTTCGGTCACAGATAAGACTGGAAGCAATTAGTGATTTCATTGGGTGTCCTTAAAAAAATCATCTGAAAAGTGTTATTAGATGTAGAGTAAAATGGCTGTCCTGTACTCAGCATTATAATCAGATGGTAGAACTCAGTTTCGACCAGGAATGCTTCATTTAGGGAAGTAAATTTAGTTTCATGCATTGTGATCGTTTTATTGAAGGTAAGGGACGAGATTTATGTAGCTTGGCAATATTTTTATTACTGAACGCAGCAAAATAATGACCATTGGAAGTCTTATGGTCAAATTCAAAGTAGAAGACATCGGTTGCACGATGTATCTCAGCGTATTTTGTTGCACCTTTACTAGTGCTTGCTGCAGTCAAGCAGGTCGTTTTCAGATGGTGAACTGAATGTTCTTGTAAGGCTAAAAGCAAAAACACAGAAACAGTCACTCAGTAAGTGTTACCAAACGAGAGGCAGTTAGCAAGAGGACTGCAGTTCAAAACATGAGTGGCTAAAGAATATCAAAAATTTTTCACATTCAAACACTCATGACCATTTCCAAAACAAAGCTAATGTCATCATAGCTGTGAAACTAACAAACATCCCACAGTTTCCCTACAAAGGTAATGATATCAACAGCTTACTGAATATGCATCTTTACTGCTCCACTAATGGTACCTATTTCGCCGCAGAGATTGTGATTTTTTCCAAGACTCCGGGGTCAAAATACCGTTGGTGATAGAACCATGGTCTTTCCACGCCCAAGTCCAATTGCTTCTACCAATTCAAGTGGCAGAGTACACCCACCTGAATTAGCAGAACAGTGTGACAACTGATCAGTGCCGATAGAAGACAGTCTACAAGATACAAACATTTATTTTAATCTACCCACTCACGTACGTAAAACGTAAAATAATGGAGGCATAGAGCAACACAATAGGAACAGACAGTGTTGATGGAATTAGGAAACGGTTCAGTAGATCTGACTGGCGAACGGCAAGACAAACGCACATTGTGGGTCAACAGGTTCTGCGCGCCTAGTAGGTGTTTATGTCGACTCATCAACAGAATCTCACGAAAGGCTAAGAGCTGTGGATTTCCGTTTCACGCAACCACTCGGACCACTGAGCCCAGGCCAATCTGACGACGAAAGGTCATCAAACTCTTCTGGGTCACTGAGGAAAGGTTTCTCGTAGTGGTTTGCTGTTGACCCACTATGTGCCCCGGCCATGATTTACCCACCAGTTTCCTAATCTGTTCGGCACTGCCTGTCTCTATCGTGATGCTATGTGCTCCATTCTAACGTGAGTTAGCATGTTTTAGGTGTACAGTTGAGAAGATTAAAAAAAAATGCTAGCTTCTCGCAATTTATGTCTTTTATCTGCTCTGATCAACTGTATCAAGGGGAGAGGTAAATGCGTGACTAAAAGGTTGAGCACATTCCGGCTTGTTCCTGTTTGACTACGAAGATCGACCAGCAAACAAAACAACCGGTAGCGTCATCCAGTGGACACGGAACACTGAGACCGTCGATAACGCAACACATGCTGGAAACGAGGTGAAGTGTAAACCAGAGCAAAGCTTTCAAAGTCACTGACACCACAAACAATCGGAGGCTGTTGGGATACGCACCACTAATTAGCTATCACCACCACTCTTTAGAAAGCAACGAGTAGGGCTAATTACTTTAGCCTTGCCTTGGTTTAGCGCTTCTAAGTACTAAGTATCTCTTGTTTGGTAAGACTTGTTGAATAACTCTTGCTGTATTGTTGTCTTTGGTCCGATAAGAACCTTTACTTCATCATTTAAAGACGATCATCTTGACTGCAGTGTGTACTAGAGAAGATGCAGCGAAGTGCACCGGGATACATCGTGCCACGTTCTTGACTTGACTTCAGTGTTCAAGTGTGTGTCGGGAAAATTCTGCTTCCATTACTCAGAGTATTTTTGCAAAAACGTGCATGAGAAAAATTTGATAGACATGTAAATTGCAAAGTACCTCTCCTGCAATCACGTACGAGATACACCTTAGAATTAACAGTGATTAAAATTCTAACGGGATGTACTTATCTGTTAAGGAAACGGCAAATATCGCGGCATTTCGCACGGTTAATTTCGTGCAAAAATTCTGCAATTCGGCACTAGACAAATCTTAGATTGACAAATATCGACCAATGTTTTACTTATATGACCTTACTGCCCATTGGGAAACAAACAGTAAGTGTTCCTAGAAGCTTTTGTCGTACTTTATCGTCGGTTGAGGGAACTTCATTTATGAATAATCAGGAGAAAATTTCGGTCCATGTGTACAGTGGAACTCGTAGATCATTTAGGCCAAACCGAGTGTTTCTCATTGAGTGAACTCATCTCGGTTCAGTTCAACTTCTTCAGTCTAATTAAGCAATACACGAGTGAAGTGGAACCTAACTCAACAAAAGCGAGGCTCAGATATGAGCAGTACGACACAGGATAAAAATGAAGGCGGCGTTCCATAAAAGGTTGATGGGGCAAATGTCTCGCTTTCTTCCTACACACCCCGTATAATAAAGATATGGGCCACTATAGAGAGAGGTTCTAGTTCTAAGACTATCTCCTCAAACTGCTCGCAATCTTTCATATCTATAGCTGCCGAAAAGGAGTGCCCAAAATTAGAAAGAAAAAAAAAACAGAAAAACACTAGTGATTTGTGTTACAGAGAACGAGTGTTGCTGAAATAGATTGCCTAAAGATTGCGATTCCCAATCTCGACCAAATAACGGAGTGGTACGTAGAGTCCCAATTCCAAATCATTGAGAACTGAGACTTTTCCATGATGCGGTATTACTAATGACGCAAACGATGAATTCAATAAACTGGACAATCTGCCCATCAGTCGGACTACAGCCCACATCGGTCGAATTCCAGTGTTCACTACTGAAACAATTGTCAGTAGCCCCAAATCGAGTAGACTTCATGAATGAGGGGAAATTCCAAAAGCCTACCCTAGACCGGATGATCAAAGATACGATTGTTTACTACTTTTTTCTATCATGAAAGTTTTCCAAATGGATAAAAAATTGTGTCGAGATATCCATTTGCCTGATAATTTAAACCAACTGTTTGCGAACTGCACTGAACACGAGAACCAATTGACGTGTCAAACGGCAACTAATAGCCTCATACACAATTAAATCAATCCTAACTGCGCAGATTGATGAACCAGACACTGCTGTCGTCGTCCTCGTCCGCTGACCACTAATTTCACTTGATATTTTCGCTTCGTTTCCGTGATTCTACTCTACAAGATGTATGAGTTTCCATTCAGTTAGACAGCGTGATGGATGAAGTGGAGTGAGAGTAACAGAGAACATCATTTCAGCTTGCATCGTGGCGAAAAATAAAGTCAGAATTTTAGCATTTTACTGGAAATATTATTTTTCCTTCAATGTGAACACTTTTTCCAACCAACCTGTTCATTACTTACGAAGATTTTCACGGTAAATCAAATCTCCTCCAGGTCAACCCTCGTTAAATACGACCGACGTGTTGCAACACATAAGTGCCCCAACATCAATGGTTTCCTTTGAATGAAAGAATAACATATAGACATACCACTGAAATGTCAGCCAAATATAATGATGTTATGTATTCTATCTAGCTCATTCTAACTACAAATTGCTAAAAAATTCTGCCAAATCTGTTCAGTGCATATTTCACAAGAAGTCTTTAAATTTTCACTTCATTCCAAGATCACTGACACTACTGAAGCATCATTCCTATGATCGCCCAGCCAGTTTATTGACACAACATAAGGACTATTTTTAGGGACATCTCCCAAACACTAGATTTAGCCGAAAATGGTTCGGATTCCTAATTAATAACTGCCACGTTCTTCAAGCTACTCTGATTTCGCCCCTTTCCTCATATCTAAGTTACCAATCTCTTAACTTGCTCCTTCGGAACTGGAATTAGGTATGCTGAAGTTGTAGATATTTAATAACCCATCTGATAATGGACAAAACATTGCAAGTTCTTCTGAACAGAATGATCTTCTCCACAACCATTCCAAGTGTTCGGAATGTATTTTCATCCCATCTCCCTCATCTTCCCGAATGATCAGTATACTCCGCGCACTATTCCATTACATGGAGTTGAGTCAATCAAGTACCTCGGAGTGACGTTAAGCCCTGTTCTTCTCATGTTGCCAATTATGTGTGCGAATCGCCATCACTTTTACTTCCAATTCTATTGCTCAGACAATTTTGCATAGCAATTATCAACATACACTATTTCTCGTAACACCGACAGTACCGTTACTGTGTAGACACAAAACTGTCATTTGTTGTCACCATGATTACCAAATTTCTTGTTCTCTCTTCTATTATCTTAATTCCAATATTTATAAAATGTGCTGCATCTAACCAGTTTTGAAGCACCGAAAACACTCTTGTTCTGTACCGAGTGTTCTTACGTATCAACTGGGTATTTTCAACTAATTCTACCTTGAATCTACAACTACTTATTCCTCTGTTTCTGAATGCATTCTACCAAACTTGCTCCGTTTCTTCTTCATAGTATTTTCCCCTGTTATCAATGAAGGATTTTAGTTCTATTTCGAGGTATTCCTGTCATCGGTCGCAAATCTTTCAGACCATTTTTCGAACTCATCAACATGATATGTTGATGCCTGTGAGAAACTTGGTGGCTTCATGTGAAATTACGTACGACTCACTTGAAGTAGAAACTGCTTAACCTCAAATAAGGATGGTACAGTTTCGTCTATCCTGGTATGATGCTGTGTTTTCATTGCTCAGTCCCAAGAGAAACAGTATGCTGTTCTCGAATCATCATCCCATTCAGCAATGTTAGATTGCCCAAGATTCCTCCAATATTAGCTAGTCACACCGCACTTATCGCCCCGTTCATGTCTTTACCGTGTTTCGTTTAGCCGACTACGCAGCTTCCATTAGCAATGCGGTTGATGCAATCGATACTGGACCACTCCACGCGTTCGCGTTTAACAGGCAATGATCTTCTATGAGTACTTGTTCTCGCTGAGTTGATATTCTAGTGGAGTTTAGCCGGTTAGCCTTGGACTACGTGACAGTCTGTGTTTTGTAGCCAGCGTGCACGCCTATGCGTCTTGCGTACGGCTTCACTGCTGTCGTGACGTTTGTTGAAGTAGCAACACGATCACAAGGGTTCCAATAAACCAGTGCAGTTGCGGTCTACTGGATTTGGACGTTTTAACACGTTGGCTTTACGAGCAGTCGACACGAACGTGGTTGTGGTAATTCATCGGGGTGGGAATCGACCAGCCACATACCGTCACGTGATGTCTGAAGCCCGAGTTAACCCAAGGACCACCATTAGGTGTGGTTCGGATGTTATTACACTTTACTCGTCATTAAGGGGACTGCAGAAAGGTAACTTATGTGTGCGTACAGGGACATGTACGCTAACTGCAACACAGACCGTTGAGATATCCTAGGGGTAACCGGCTGAACTCCACTAGAATGTCACCTCAGCGAGAATGAGTATCATTAGAAGACCATTGACGGGTAAACGTGAACGCGTGGAGTGGTCCAGTATCGATTGCCTCGACTACATTGCTAATGGGAGCTGCGTAGTTGGGTAAACGAAACACGGTGAAGACATGAACGGGATGATAAGTGCGGTGTGGAAAGACAGTCGAAGTAAAAATATGATTCTGGGAAACAGAATCAAATAGCTCAAACTCAGCTTGTCAGGACTAGTCATCCGAACGAAATATCCACCTCTGTGTCAAACTTTGGCCCTCATCCTACCTGGTTAAACATACGTGAGTGTTTCACGAAAGTGGTCATGGTCGAAACGGTCCTGATAACTGGCGTCATGATAATGGAAACAGAATGGTGTTTCCACCGAGAAGACGCAAGCCCTTTTCAACTATTTCTTTCCTACTACGTTCTGTTTTGATGTGCCTATCTACTTTCGTTATACAACCTTGAACCACTAGACTTTGGCTGCTGAACGGAACAAAAGTCTGCAGTTTACGTAAAGAGCGGTCTGCTGTCGACCCTGATAAATCGAAGTTCACTGTGCAGTGAGTAGGCTGTAGGCCGCCATCATGATGTTGGTTTACTGTAAGTGTAGGATCTTGTTGATGCCTTTACTGAGCTTTGGCACGTTTTTTTCCTGTGCTTTTGCCAATCAAGCACAAGAAACCCTCTCCAGCGTAGGAACGCTGTTTCTTGAACAAGTGATCACAACTGAGCTTCTGGTACTCTGAAGTAAGTTGATTCAAACAACACTGGAGCGACAGGTGAGCACCATGATCTGTACGACCAAGTAAAGTAAAAAGGGCTGAAAATTGTTACATTTATTGAAGAATTTCCGAAATTTCTTAATCTATCCATAGAGGAATTGTGGTATTCAAGAGTAACTGATTTGACATGGCGTTATTGCTTTCTTACACTGCACGTTTATACATTGCAATATTCCGCGTATATGAAAGAATACTACCACATTCCATACTGGTTTCGAGTTCCTATTTCTCGGGAGTTCTGCTCGGAGTTCGTTCCATTTAATCCACTCAATATTACTGGAATTCAGGAGTCAAACTATGACACTCTGAATCATTTCAGACAAATTTGTGTGATTATTCCTTGATACTACGCGTATTTCAATCTAGCTGTAAAGGTAAATTGTCCACTTGAGCTCACTTGCTGAGACAGTCTGAATTTCGTGAGAATCCTTTACTTTCAAGATATATTCAATACTTCAATGTCTAAAATTAGAATTTCCACAAACTTTGACGATTGATTTTCTAGGCATAAAATAGTATTCTGAGTAAAACTGATACTACTCAGACGTATTGGGGATTCAGCTTCCTTCCGGTAATGGGCCTTAGAAATTTCCCCTCCTTTAATTTATGAACGATGGAAAACACCCTGGATTATTGCAGCTCTGAAGGAAGCCGTAGTTCAGAAGACGGGCGTTGATCACACATTTCTTAAGCTTACATTTTCGCTTCTGTTGACTGCCTTCAAAGTTTGCACACTATATCCGACTGGAAAACAGGCTGCCTTAGTCAGAACTCTTGAAACTTTCAAAATAGATGCATGCAGCGTCTTCGAAACTCACATGCAAGACCTCACTTCTGTGATCACTCTTCGCATTCCAGATATAACATCCGTCTATTACTTTACTCTTGTCGTGTTGGGTGATCCGGTGTCTAGTGCTCGTAGTCACACTGGCGTTAGGATCTTTTTGAACATGACAGCTGAGCGTGCGCGGCTAGACTGGATTCCAGTCAGCAGTCATTTGTGTATAGTTCGGTTGGATGGTTCTACGCGTGTCACCAGAAACAAACTGAAGTTTCGATGCTTGTTCGTCTTGTCTGTGCATGCGCCAACTGACTGCAGTTTCTCTGAAACCAAGGATGAATTCTTTCGGGATTTGTCTCAGCTGCATCGCGGAGTGTGCTTAACGGACATGATGGTCATTACTGGGGATTTAAACTCCCACATTGACTGTTTGGGGGATTCTGAAGGGCAAATAGTGCAGCGGGGAATGCGGTAGCAACAGGACAAGGCGGATATCAAACTGATCGGGGCTATTAGTAGAGAGCCACAAACCAAAGAAGGGATGGTGAACATACAGGAAGCGGCCCACATCAAACAAAAAGAGCCTGGATGACATGCGGATGGAACTGAGACGGATCTCGGGCAATCAGTAAGATAGCCTGCGCAAGCGGCCACATATCTAGCTGTCAACGGAAGCAGTCGGACCAAGGAAACGGGAATGGTGTGCAAGAAGGTCAACCAAGCGGCCGGAGGTAATGAAGCCGAATTGCTCGGGAAGCCGTAAGATCAATATTGATATGGCGATTTTTGGAAAAATAATCATTTAGACCTTTGAACATGTTTTACAAATTCGAATTGTTTGGTTGGCCAAATACAGGCATATGCCTCTCCCGTTTCGCCTTCATTGTCATAATGGGAGACCGGTTTTCTATCCCTGCGGAGAGCACGTGAAAATCAAGCCGGTTTATGACCCTCTAAGGGTAATATAGACCACATCCTTACCCTTTCACAAAATTTACAGTTCATGCACATCTTCCGTAGACACACCTTCGGTGTCTTTCTTGATCTGAAAGCGGCCTTCAACTCAGTCAACCACTCGTTTCTCTGATACTGCCTCTCTGTAATGATTCGAACGTCTCCGCACGCGGTTCAGTGCGTTACAACTTCGTTCCCAGTACCCAACCAATCAGGTGAAATCGGACCTTGTTAGTCAGGTCGTGTAGATACAACGGAATCTCTTTATGATTGGTCAGTATGTTATATGTCAATAAATGCATAACTAGTTTGCATATAAATGAGTTAGTACCAACCAAATCTGACAGAATACATTCGTACTATTCTAGCCTGGTCTTGTCGTTTCCTAGTTCACGTATTCCGGGTACGAGCCATTCCGTTACATACGACTGTCCGGGTAGATACAATTAATACACCCTCAATAATGTGTCAGAGAAATTCATTTATCTTTTCCGGCCCTTATAGGCAAGCAGAGGAAGAGCGTTCGTGTTTTCAGCCATCTTTCACCGGTGTTTACCACGAGAAAAGGCTTTTATTAGGGTTTCCAGCTTTCGCCTTTCTTCTTCAACTTTGTAATTGAACTTGTTCTTCAGGTAGCTTTATCCTTTTGTGAGAATAGTGGCATCGATCTTGCTCAGGGAGTAAACTAATTGACTCGTACCACACTATTTTTTCGAGTGAAGATCCATGTAATCTGAGTGCTTTCCTAGATAGCCTAAACAACAAAGTTAAAAAATCCTTTTACCTTTTAATTTACTTCCTTTTTATTACACATCAATGGAACAATATTTCAGGAAGGGGGTCGCGGCCAGTTTGAGGCTGCCAATCGGGCAATGTGACCGGCGACAGCGGAAGCAGGATTCAAACCCGGTACTGACGGGTTGAAAGCCCCCGCGATGACCGTTTGACCATCACTCCTCAATGTTTGAGATATTTTGCGTCTGCAAAGTGTAGAGTGCTGCTGAGGGACTGGGTTGGAGCTACACCATACCTCGTCTTGGTTGTTATCTTGGCAGTTACATCTCGGCAGTTGATCAACTAAGGGATGAGGTGTCGTTGCCTATTTAGAAGGCTCTTTTGGCTTTTGCAAACCTTAGTCATCTGTCGCGCCTGTGTGACATCCGGTTGTCTGTTATGGTCCAGTGTACACTGCGGCGGCTAGATCTGTTCCTTTATACGGGTCGGAAAAGTGGCAGTTAGAGTGGAAGATAAGTGGAGACTGTTAGTGTTTGTGCATCGATGTAGTATCGTAGTAGTAGTAGCAGTAGTAGTATTGCTCGAATATGGTAGAAACACCGTATCAGCAATGATGACGTTAGACGCAGGTTGTTGGCAACCAGGCGTCAGTCTCTGGAACAGGAACTGAATCTAACCAGGTTAAGGGGCTGCGACATGTGCTACAAATGCCTACCAGATGGTTGGAGACATTAAGTGACGCGGCTGGGTGTTGCGGCCAGTGACGTAGTATCATTCGGGCTCCTTCTCCGTCTTCGCGAGTTCCGCCTACTACTTTGTTTTCAATTCTTTTCATTTTATGCTTCAATCCATTCTGTCCCCGACTGGACGATGCTGCGAAGCAGCAACCAAAACAAGAGTGCAGAAGTATGAGGTTGATGGTTGAATGAAATGAGCTGAACTGAAATTGTAAATCAATCAAATTTATCCACAGTCATCAACACATGTTGTATGTAACGAATTACATTATTTTAGGATCAGCGCTCAACTGTCGTTGAAGTTATTTGAACTTGTGTGGGCCCTTATTCTGCATACATATGTGTGGATTGGCTATGGTATCCCACTAATTTATTCACCAGTATCGTGTTCAGAGATGAATTACTTTACCGGAGCCTACATGTGACGAGTCAATGATAAAAATTCCGTTTTAAAATGTAAAACAAGTCTTCCCCATTACAAGTTTGAAAATAGAGGCCCAAAACACAAATTGCACAGTCTATACTGGACCATTTTACTGCATCTTTTCTAACTTCATACTGCACTTAAAAGAGTTATTTTTAAAAGAAAACTGGTGAGCGGGCTATTGGGAAATTGTACGCACGCACGCTCACATACGCATACACATGTTTATCCGGTAAACGCACAACAATCGTCACAGTTCGTTACCAAAGCAGTGCTAAACTGATTGCAAGCTCACTTTGTTTGACCGCCTGGGGTTTGGCGTTTGTGGTCAAGTAGATCATTCCAGGCTTCTGACTTGTAACAGTAAACTACTTTGTCTCTCAAAGATATCGGGAAATGGACGGCTTGATAGACCTTTGCGCAACTGATGATGCAGTTTTGGTGAATTTGTTTATTTCCTTCTGGAGCCACACTGAACTGAGTTCAACCAATGGACGATGTAATTGCTCTTCCTTTCTGCCAATGCAGGTGGACAATCACTCACGTTTGAAGTAGCACATCGTTAGGCTTGGCATGGATAGGATGATATTTCCCTCATCAGCGGCATAGTTAGCCGGATAGTTGTGAATAAAATTACCGGTTCGGTGGCATGGTAGCCGCCATTGACATCTGACTTCAAAAGCTTATTGATTAAGTCGCTCCCATGGTCACATCTACAAGGGAGTGCCAAATACACTTTCATCTGGGCAGGGATTTCGATATTTTGCCAAGAATAATGCTGAATATCTGTTTGCCATCAGAGTTTCATTTACGCGACTGTTTTCTTCCTCCAATCTGCGGTTGCCTAGCAGCGTTCTATTTAGCATTGATCGAAGTGTTTCATTCTCAGAAAGCCCAATACCCGAAATTAGAATGCCGTTCTTGTGTGCAAATGCAAGATCGGTTAATGTGAAGAAATTGGCAATAATTTACTCACGAGTAGATAAAATGTAAATGGTATGTCACTTTCATGGGACGTCAGTGAACCGAATTTATAAACTGATCTTCAACCACCTTCCTGTTTGCCACTTTCCTATTTTAGCCAACGGTGTATTCAAATGTCCTGCAGAGAAAATGAGCAGAAACGATTGATTTTGAGAGCACAAATAAGAACAAAAGGAGGTGGTTGGAATTCCTGTGGTGATGAATCGTATCAGGCAAAGAAGCAATGCAGTCCAGTCTACGCAGCAGGTACAGATACGAATTTCAAAACGGAACAAATGATCATTCTTTGCTTTAATATGAATTTCTAGAGGCGGGTTTTTCTTTCATCGAGTATTTCGTGATCTATTACGATTTTGGTTGTGAAGTTCAAAAGACGATACAACGATGGCAGAATACAAGAATATTCAAATGATGACTCTCGAATTGGTCAGAATTCTCAAGGCACCCATTGTAGCATAAATTTTTGTCTAGCGATTACTCCATGCGTGCAAAAGTGTGATGCAAAAATAAGGATTCACAAGCGAGGCTGGCACCAAATAAATACAACACTGGAAGGAATTCCCAATTCAGTGTGAAAATAGGTAGACAAACAGATGCTTCCAATATTTTGGTTGCTAGTCGGTACAGCCATTACGGTCTAATTGAAAGTGGTAGTGAGTAAATGCGGCTGGTTAATCTTTTGATCCCTTAGTCAGTTGGTCGATTGACCGATGAGAAAAATAGTCGACAAAGTGATCGCGCTACTCGTCATCCATGACTTTGAATTCCTTTATGTGAACTTGGGGGACAATTTGGCCATCGATAGTCTGTGACATTTGATCGCTTTGGTTCATCACGTGACGCTCTGCTGAGGACACCGCGTGCCGTTTCCGATCCGACCGTGTCTCCGGTTTCTAATAAGTGATCGATTACCGGTCAAAATATCCAAATAAATTCCTCGTGTAGAAACTGAATTTCCTAGTGATGTTTTTTGCGTTAAGATATATACCTAATCCGGCAATAGATAGAAATGTTACAGACAAACTGAATTAATAGAAAACTATCGACCAGACTAACACTGTAAGAATAAACACCAAGAATCGACAGACCGGCTGTGGCAGATAAAATCCCGTCTACTGTCTCGTGTGGCGTGCTGCAGCTGACAGACTGCTCTGAGTGATGATTTTCTTGCGCTAATTTGAAGACAATATTTAACTCTGAGTCTAGCTCTGAATGTCACGCCTGTCATCCGATTTGCTTAATGGCTCATTGGAATAGAACCACTGACTTAAGGTTCATTTCACTCTTTTACCACATTTGGGGGTCACACTGGATCGATTTCTATGCACGAAAAGTAACTGCCAGTCTAGAGTTCACCCGGGGATTTTATTATCAGACACACGGTCTTGAACTTTCTTACAGTTTCGGTACCAAGTTTAATCCTTTGAGGACACACGTGATTGACCACTCCGGATCTCAGAGTTATCAATACCGATTATTCCTTGTGGTGCAGTGTGCCTATTTGGTTAAGGGGTTTATCTCTTCCACTACACTCTTGAAAACGCATAAAGAAAAAAGAACAGCAACACAAAGTGCTCTTTTGATAGCAAGGTGTGTTCCCTTTTATTCTCACTCGCTTGTCAACTTCCTTTTATTATATAATAATGGTACGATATGTCAGGAAGGTAGCCTCGACCAATAAGAGCCTGCCTAGAGTTCGGCCTTCAGTGCATCGGTGGAAATAATCCCGTCTACTGAACGGTGCATGGAATGAGTACTCTCTCTTTTTTATTCGGCCTAAATCTATTGGAAAGAAGTGGTCCGAATGAAAATATGCCATTGTGGCAATATATCATTATATCATTGGTCAAATGTTCTTTCAAATGAGAATCGTATACGGATAAAACTTTTGACCTTTTTAATTTCTTCACTGTCTGTTTTAGGAAAACTTATTGGTCAGTTTGAAACATTTGTCGAAGACTGATGGTATGCGATCGTCGAACGTATCTTTTATAGGGTTTCAAAAGGAAATGCCGGCGAAATCCCCCCCCCCCCCCCCCCACCCAGTCTAATGGACAGAGGAGACTCGAGTCGGTAGACAGATGCCAGAGTATGTTGTGTGTATAGCGTGGCACCGAAATAGTACGAATACGGGCAATACACAAAAAGCAAGTCAAACGCCGTATCAAAGCGAGAGTGAACAGTGTGCGTACACACAGCAAAAACCGGAAGTGGACGGAAGTGCAGTCGATGGAAACTTCGCAATTTCGAGTTCATTAAAACTTACCGAACCGAAGTGAAATGACGTAGACAAAATCTAGCACTAGAGCAGACGGTGCAGGAAAGAAATCCAAAATGATATTTGTAAAATGTTCATTTTATCGGAACGACCGAGGTCACCGCACATCTCTTTTCCCATATAATTTTGAAAAGAGAACGCTAAGCTGTGAGATTGCACAACTTAATCCCGGAATCATTTCGCCACGTCCAAACCGGGGAATTTCAACGAGTGGAGAGAATATATCGTTCTGTTTTCCTGAGAAAATACGCAGGCATCGATTCACGGTTAGCTTTGTTCCCCAAAGCAGCTTCAGGCTGACACAGAGCTCTTATTGTTGGCTCAGGGTGGGTTGCATCCGTTGATCACCATCACCTCCACGAAATTTACCAACCAATCACTCAATTTGTCGAAGTCATAATTACTTGACGCTTTAGTTCTTTGCTAAGGGGCTTCTCGATATGATTTACACAGCCTCCGGTGTTAACTGCTTCCTCGGCCTACGTGGTACGTAATCAGCCACACGATTACGCAACTGCCTTTCTGTTCTCCAGATGTAAATTTCGACGGGAGAAAAATGAAGTTTACTGTCTCGACAAATCACATAACAGAGAACAGGCTTGTGAGGTTAGTGACTTTTCCTCATATTTGCTGTCTTCTACAAACTGGAACATGTATCACCTTCGTAAGCCGGTTGAATGCCTCACAAACATCAAACGTACTCTCCCACGTTAAAGTAGATGAGTAAATAAAGGCCTCAATAAGTAATTGAAAATGTACGAACAATTGCTCACATTATATTTTCTCTCTTTCTCGTCCAGAGTCCTCTACGTGAGCTGAGCAATGTGTTAGTGTTAGTGAACTCAGATTTCAGCACTTTTTTGTCTGTGTAGAGTCAACCGACACCACTGTCGGAATTATGAGCGACAGGATAGAATTAAAGCCCTCACAGTGAAACTGCACAAATTATGCCCCCGTTAAACATCCTATATGACTTAGACTGATCGGGAAAATTGATCTTACTTTATCATGAATGACGTCCATAGGCAGATTCGATGAACACCGAAGTTCGTCCTCTCTTTGTCGCCTTCTTTCGTTCGCACGGACAGCCGCCCTCTAAACGAGGTGATCGCTCTACACCACCTCCGGTGGTTCGATCATGTTTTACGAATGCCTGCCTATCGATTAGCTTTCCGTGCTCTATTCACGCCTACCGAGCAAGGCTGGAAGAAGCGACGCGGCGATCAGGCCACGATTTGGCGTAGAGGTATGAGGAAGCTAGCATCAGCATTGACTTCGGTTGGCGCTTCCCACCGCCCTGGTTGAGGCCCAAGAGATGAGGGTCGTCGTTGGTTATAGAAGTTGAGGACAAAGCTAGAAATAGAAGACAGAGGCGCGAATGCTGCTTGGTCTGTCTGTCGAACTCTGGTGTCCCGTAATCACAAAAATGTCATTCCGGCAAACGAAGTAACAAAAAAAACATCGAAAATGTACGGTGAAAACCAAAAAAAACCCAGCATTTCTCCTTCACGAAATGTCTGTTTTACTGCGTTCTACTTCTCTTCCCTCATTCTGTAATTGTCGTTATTGTGTTGGCACCTTGCTCGATCTCAAACCGGTGCTATACTGATCACCGCTGTTATGACGGACAGAATATTTATGGTCTGAACTTTTCAAACGCATAATCTAAGCGTGTGTGTGCCACGAAACCTAGCTTTTTTTGTACACGAAGAAATGTCGTTCGATCCTCCAGAACACCGGTATTTTATTGATGAGATGGCTCGGAAGATTGTTCTAATGACAAGGTACACATTTTAAGCACACAAATTCAGCGCATAATTTTGTTTTTATCTGCTGCGGACGGAGTTTTCTGTGTCGTCGGATGAGAGCATGAGATCGGTCACGACTAAGAGTGAGCTGCATCAGTAAAAGCTGAAATTTTGTTTATCGTGCACTGGAAATTGAGGCTCAGAAGGGATGCTAACAACCATGCCTTCTGTGTGTGTGTGTGTGTGTGTGTGTGTGTGTGTGTGTGTGTGTGTGTGCATCACTGATTCGGAGGCTTGAAGTGGAGCGGAGCAGACGCGTTACAAGATGCCACTTGTGCGGCACTGCATCGAACAACGCGATGTGACACTGTCTTGAGTCAGCAACGAGTAATCCACAACAGTCGCGGAGTAAGAACTTCGTATGATAATAAGGCTTTAATCAACTTATCTATCGTAAATTTAGCTGAAAAAGAAGTGCAAGAAGAAATAGGAAACCAATGACAAATACGGACAGCACAAAACCAGTTCCTAACAGACGTATAACATCAGGCCAGACGTTGAGTTGGATAAAATGCGAAAGAAAGCCACGGATAGCGATGCTGAGTCGTATTAATGTAATCCGTTCATGTGAGACCCACATTCACAAGCGATTCATGCTCTTCGCAGTCTGAAATCAAGTCTGAATCGATCGACGCATGTTACTAATTTAGTTTACCGATGAAGTGAATCATTTCTATAGACCGTTTAGCATGCCCATAGTAATCGATACAACACTTTGTGTCAACACTGTACTACTACAGGGGATCACACAAATACTACGTGATCCCTAACTGAATTTTGAAGTTATGTCCAGAAACACGGAAATTGTCCTCGGTTTGTCAATGGCTTTCTACTGAAAAATAGAAATCAGACTAAACTGTCAGTTATTTGGTTTTTTTCAAGATCACAGTCCACCTCCACACAATTTCGTCTCCTTGGGTGAATTAAGGACATCATTTAAGCAACCTTTGTGCTTGGTAAAATCGTATCCACTGCTCTTCGAACTGTGAGATGTGGTTATATTATACTGAGATTAGTCGTATAAACTGTATTTCATTAAAGAAACGTGACTTTATTCGTACCAAGAGGTTCTCACCACCAAACTCATCGGCATATTTTTATGTGGTGACGGTCTTGGTGGTCTTTCGAATGATTGAAAAGAAAGGCTGAACAAAAACTTGACCGAATCAGTGTTAAAAAAATGATAGCAACAAGAACTAAAACAGCGCTTGTTTAAATTAATCAGTCAACAATGATGGGTTGTTGAAGTACGGTAGGACAGACAGAACCATATACGCACAACAGTAAAAATCTTCCAATTACGTGTAAGCGTTTTTCTTTAATCCACGAGGCATTCATCTATGTACGATTTCATTTGCCGGTGATATATTAGCCAATCATAATTCGATTCGGTTGTACTGTACCTGATTTCAGATGAATCTGATTGCTTGAATTCTGTCCTGTTTGCTAATCATGAAAAGTAAAACTGTGCACCATGTCGCGTACTGGACTGATTGACTCACCGCAAATGTTTGCTGTAGTTTTCTTGCTTTTCTGTGAGCGTGATACCTGTCAAAAATTGATTGACGAGTAGAGTCAGTTTTTTAAAGTTGCATTTCGGTTGCGTAATTGTACTTTGAATGACTAGGTCAGGTCAACTCGATGACATGTTGAAAGTAGATGCCTGGCGATAGCCGATGCTGGGTTTCTTGCCGGAATTTGTTTTGTGCAGTCCAAATGAGTCATCGAGTGCGAAAGCCATTTCGGAATGTGTTCAGTCACTCTTTGAGCTAGGTATCGTTCTGTTCTGCCAAGGTGGGTGTCACGGCAACTGCAAGTGAACTGGTAAACAACGTGTGAGCCATTAAGAGCAATCAGACTGTCAGAGTGATCTTCTTATCTTAATCCTCTAGTGGTCTGCACTAGGCTTAATTGGGCTGTCATATATGCTCGGCCTGGAGCGAAGCTTGAGTTGCGACGTAAGTGGTTAAAAATGTGATCACCTTTACAAGAAACAAATAAAATAACTTGCTTTCTTTCAGCCTTTAAAATGGGCTCCGTTTTACATCGTGGTTTGCTGTGGTGCTCAGTGAACGTTTCTGGATAACCATTGGCCAAAAAGGTTTCCTTGATAAAATCTTCTTTCTGCAGTTGATCAGGAGTGCAAATGTTTCGGGCCCTAAGGAAAAGTGTTCCAACTAAACCACGTTTGTAAGCAACCGGCGCGAAGCTAGAAAACTGCATATAACGTTCGCTTTATGTTGCTTTTTTGAATGGCCCTTTGCAGGCCGCCTTTGTTTTTGTTGAATACTCAACCCGTATTTTCTACCACTCTCTCTCGTGAATGTTCTGTGTGCATCCTCCATTCCACCGACGCTGGTTGAAACAGTGTTTTGTGTTATATTACACGTGTACTACTAACACGACCATTGCTGATACTCAGACTGCTACTTCAATGATTGTTAATGCCTGGCTACTACGGTGACTACTACTACTGCGACTGATGGTGCTTCTACTTCTACTACTGCGGCGACCTTTGTTATGGCTACTAACACGGCTACTACTGAATATGATAATGATGCTACTACTAATACTAGTACTATTTCTACTTCTTCCTTTGCTATTAATATTCCGAATAACTTTGCAAATACGTCACCTGCTGTGGACCGGGGATTTCTTTCTCCCTGAAGGGAGACGTGATATTGTGTCCGGATTGAACAGTCACGCAAGATGCACGGAAAATCGATCATCTCCCTCATACACTGACGTACACTTGTTGGTGTTTGATCATGCTGTGTTTGTTGACTGATTGATTCCGCTATGTATCAACTAATGTTGCTTGACGCGACACGAATGTACGCTAGTTCATGAATGCAACTTAGTTCACTGGCTTTTCTTTCATAACTTGTATGTGCTTACTTACATGTCGCTTGCTTGCCGACTACGGCCGGGTTTTGTGTCTACATTCCTACGAATAAATGCAGTGCCAGTATTACGTGTTCTACTGCTAACTACGAACACAACACATGAACACGGGAGCGAATTTCTTTGGTCGCTCATTGTTGTGTCTGGTCTAAACAGTCCCATGACGCAATTGATCGATCTCGATCAACTGTTCACGTAACTGTTTAGACCAGGCACAACACCCATTTTTCGTCCGATTTTATCAGTTCACTCAGACCACAGATGTACAGAAAAATCCGGGACCTAATGGGATAGAGTCAGCTGGTCGTCCCCGTTTCATGCTACACGTGCGAACTTGCGTTCAAATGACCACCTGATGGCATCCGAATCACATGACCGGCTGACCCACCCGGAAGACCTTTAAGCAAATTCAGTCGGCTATACCTCAAGCAACCTTTGCTTTGCCATACGCACACAGGGCATTTTGCAAGTTCGATAACAGATCTAACATTCGATCAAACGGAATTGGAGGCCGTAAATGTGGGGTTAAAGATTGGGAGATAACAGCTCTCACAATCTCAATCACACAGAAGTTGTATCAACTAAAAGAATAGAACATCCCAGGGTTTTCTGCCTTCAGAGTCAATCGATGCGAAATACAACGTACCAGCAACCGAAGTGGTTCTACCTATCAATGCGTTCACTCAGCCAAAACATGAAACGATTGTTTGTTTATGATGGCCAACTGGTAGATAACCTCAAACTTCCAGTTAATGCTGGACGAGCGCTTTGGTCAGAGTTTACTGTCTAGTAAAGGTAGATGAAATTATTGACACATCCTTTTGTCAATACGCTTCTCATCACTCCTGTAGTACAGATGAGTATATTTGTCACCGATTTACACGTTGAACTTTCCACTTCGAACAAAGTTTGGTTCCACTGCCAGTATTCCTTACATAACGTATGTTGTCCGGGAAACCATACTCACTTTGCCACCAACATCGATTTTGCTCGTTATCCTTGATTTAGGCAGATCTAACCTCTGTGCCCGTCCTGTTTCCGTGCCTATGCTTAAGCTCCAGTTTGCCTGTATTACTCCCACTGTGTTGCTCTTTTATTATTCTATTTGTTTTCACGAACGTCCAGGCAACGTCATTACTTATGTAGCTTATCACACACGTGTTTGGGCCGCTTGTTGGCCTTACTCCCTTCGTTGATTCTGTTAACGATCATCTGTACTAGCCTTTTGTTTTTGACGTTATGTCCTCTTCACATGACTTTAACAGCCTGTTTCACTATGTCACATAGATCAGCGTAAAAAAATGACCCTGATAAGTCACTGTTTTACGGGCTTCTCGTAAATTGCCAGCTCATCGATCACCCTGTGACCGTGCTCTCGGTCTGTCGATGTGCTTCTGCTACCTCCCACAGGATGATTTCTGAGACCCTGTTGATTGTCTGTACACCGTGGGCAGTTTGCCCACAAGTTGAGGTATTCTATCACCTATGCCTGACTGATAATCCTGCAGTACATGTAGATTAATTACTTCGCGTTCGCTGATTCAGGACTCGGGGTTTGTGTTGTACGAGTCATTCAACCATAGAACGAGAGTCAAATATAGTAATTCATTCTCCAGAAGGAGACACTAGCACATACCTTTCAGAACCAAGCTAGTTAGTCAATTCAGTATCAAATAACCATTGCTCAAACAACATTTGGTCCTAAAATGAGCAGTTGTAAGAGTTTGAAGAATATATCTATAAAAGGGATATTCCAATGTAAGAAAATTTGTGAAACCAAAGATGAGTGATATAGTATTAAAATGTAGGAAATGAGATGACAAACTTTTCAATTGGATCCAATCATTGTCGGAACTATGCCAAGGGATACATGTCTCGTGAAGTTCCAGAGGCCCATCTAATAGTCAGTTCTAGGAGATGAGCGCTGTGAACATTCGTGGGTTTTTGTAGGGTTTCTGAAGGAAGCCAAACTTGTGCAGAAAAAGAGGAATATCGTGAGAGGTGTGGACAATGTAACAGATTTGTTTTCTAATCTGTCAATCGGCTTGACAGATACGATTGACAATTAATGATTAAAAAATCGATGGCATTCTAAGATGTATCTGATGCACATGCTGGATGACTACTTTCTGAGACTATAGTCTGATAGACCACGGTAACAAATATACGGGACATGATGAAATTCCAAACATAATAGATAGAGATTTAATCTCTTGTAATGTCTCATCATTTTTTAGCTCAGTCCCACGTTATAAAACTTCTACGTGAGTTAGCAACGTGCCTGGTGACAAAAAAGGGTATGCTACAATTGGAGAAAATTCATCTGCAGGATTTCCCGTTGCTATAGTAGTTTATAAAAAGTGGCCTAGTGGCAAATGCTGATTATCCAGCTGCCGGATATCAAATCCAGACTCTGATTAAGTTAAAATATCTGTACTTAACACAATTTCAACTCCACTGACCAAAACCATATTTGTAAAACGAGCATCATTTTTCAAATCTACGCACTTTTTGGGTCGTACGTGGATACATTCACGCATTATTTTAGTTATTGTTTTTCTCGTCAACCACTGATTATTTCTCACCCATTCTATACTGCGATGGATGTTCGGCGTTAGTACCAGGGTGTTCATAATTGAGGAGATAGGGCCGGTTCATAGTAAAATCTCCAAACTTTGTGGTAGTCCGAAAGCAATTCACTGATCACGAACCCGAAAGAACACAGCAGATGCTACATGTCATTTTCACCCAGAAGCTCTAAAGTGTAGTATAAAACAACGTGATCACGAAAAAACAGCAGAAGTACAGTCCAGTGGAATGAGTTTGAGAAAGCAGCACAGAATTAGTGCGGTTCACCTACCATGACGAAAGACCACTACGAGATCCAGTGAGAAAGCCGCACCATACGTCTCAGATAAATCAATGGGAAGAGGGACACCGCATCGAATGAACTATGGAAAGGCACTATTGGCGTGGGCTCACAGATGTCCACCATTACGATCTACTGTGCTCTCAATTGCAGATAATTGTACGTAAGTGATGCAAGTGACGATAATAACTGATACGTATTCAAGCTCAAGACCATCAGTAAAGTTCGCAATCTTGCAACAAGACCAATGCAAAAACTCAACGACCCATATCCCGTGAATGGGCGAACAAAACTTGAGCTGAACTGATGAGTTTTGAACTGGTTTTCTCAGCAGTTCATTCCACAACGGGAGCAAGACAACGACTGATGGCTATTCATAAGGCAGTTGACAGATAGGGGAGTGACTAAGGCTAACGGATACCTCTAGTGATCTAAATAATTGCATAGAAGAATGCTAGTAGCCTCTTGATTAATTTTGCGCTGACCGTGCTCACATGATGATGGAAATGACAATGACGATAAGACATTTGAAATCCAGTTGCCTAACAAAGTGAATAAACAAGCAGTACACCGACCTAAACTTGTATACCACAGATAACAGCAAACCGTTGCTCTGGAAATAATCCAACCACTTAGGAGGTCAGTTACACGCTGCTGGTTGGGTGCAAAGTTCTTATTTTTGTCTAAATGAAGTGAATGGTTTGTAGACAAATCAATCCTTTTGTAATGTATTTCAGACTCACTGCGCATCCTTTTTAGGCTTTGCTATGGTCTCGGTTGATTGGGTTTACCATGACAACTGTTCTGGTATGGTCTGGTTTGATTGAATGAATAGTCCGGTTTTTGTCACTTCCATTTCATTGATTAAGAAAGCAATTTTATTAACATGGAGAGATAGTGGCCGATATCGATTTGATTTGTACCAACGGCAATCTTGCGGGAGTACACCTAGATGAAACAAATGAATCCTGTCGAATAATTAATGTCGCGTCGTTTTGTGATTTAAGTAGATGAATTGAGCGACTTACTGCATACACAGTAGTAATCAGCCGTTTGCTGTTTTTGAACACGATTGTGCACATAAAGTTGAAAGATATCAAAACAATGTAAGCTGTTTTGTATGAGTAGCAGGAAATTTAATTAGTTTACGAAATGCTTGATCACACAGTATCGACGCACTGTTCACCATTGAAAACCACGGAGGTAAAATACAACTGCATCATCGTTGTGAAAAGTGATCAACCGTGCATACTCACCTTGCCCAAACAAGGATTCGAACCTGGACAGTGTTATTACGAGTCACACATGTTACCAACAGACTATCCTTGCCGGGTCTCAATGGTTTATTTTGCGTCAACTCTATTTGATAACCACGCATCACCTGCAAAGCGATCCAATCCTACGCTGGTAGTATTCTAAGTGAAACGAAAGCAATACCTACAGGGCTTGACTACTTGATCGATATAAGTACAGTAGTCCGCCTGTCATCAAGAAACGCTAGTCGGGATGGCTCAAATTGTTTCTTACTTAGGCGGGAGGACAAAGTCATAGGAAGAAAATTTTCTTGCTCGTTAAAAGTGCTTCTTTCAGAGCGGATATTGCAATCTGGGAGGGGGGGGGGGGGCTACTGTAGTAGATTTAATTCATTTACGACGAGTCATCCTTGTTAGCAATCAATAACACTGAATATCCACGACGGCTCTACAGTGCTCCTGCGGCTTTCACCGGTGACCTGAGCCGTAGTATCTCATGATGAATCATTTCATTCATATGGGATGTCTTGACTTTTTTTCAAAACCCGGTGATTACCTCTAGCAATCATGTTCATTGCCTTAGCAACAAATCGGTAGACCGTAAACTAGTACTCTACTGAGAAAATTGATTATTATAACATAGTCGACGGTCACGTGTAGAAATCTCGTGAGGCGCTTGCCTGTGTGATTAATGAGCACAGGCTTACAGGAGATGGATCATCATTTAGCTCCAAGTACAGAAAGCTATTTTCTATTTTTTTGTTAATGAGAGAACAAGAAATATTCTGTAAAAACGCAGTTTTATGGTTTATCTACATCCAATACTCTTTGTAATCTGGCCAGTCAGAACAATTTATACCGTACATTGATTTTCATCAATATCTTACGTGTTTCTACAATAAGTCAACATAATTTCACCTGATTAGATGGGACTTTCATGGTTTTCAGTGATGAACTGTGCTTCGATGCTAATGGTTGAATCACACGGCAATAGAAATGAAATCTCTTTCTACTTACATTGATAGTGTTATTGTGTTCTAGTTTAGTACGATTCACGACGAGATAGCGCACAGGTTTGGTAGTGACAAAGTGAACACAACTTGGGAAAACTGCGGGCCCTCGGAACAGCTATGGTATTATTTTACACCCCTACGCCTATACGAGAGGGTGCGTTTTGCAATCGTCACCGGACTATGCGAATCTTCTGCTCTCGAATGCAACTGGATCTTTGATCACCGAAATATGGAAAGTATTCAAAAGCGGTTTTGACAGGCTTGGTTACCATTGCTTCCGTAGAGAAATGTTTAGTAAAAATCAACTATGCCCTCATTTTAACCCAAACAGCGCTTCTGGCAGTGGAAGCTGAAATGGAAAGGTTGAATCATCACCATGATTCTCACAATCGGACCAACAGATTAAGGTGAGACACGAAGTTGCTGAAGAGACTCATCAAGTTTCCCATTCTTTGTCGATTTTCGATACTTATTTCGTACACCGCTGAGACGGAGTGTGGAATAAAATTAGGTTTGTCATGAGAACAAATTTAGAGTTAGATTACCATCACGAGATGGTGCGGTCGAATAGACCAATTCCAAGATCGAAAAACGGTGGTGCTCGTGTCTGAGCGTAGCTTCTGCCATGATGTCGATGACCCATGAAATGACTACAGTTGAATTCATCAAAATCAGTTATTACGTGAAACCAGAGATGTATCGCGATTCACGGAACACCATCCAGAGACATCGACGTGCCCTAAACTGCTCTCGCCGTCAGTTTCCCACACACCCACCTTAACGATCGATTTTTCGTGCATCAATGAATGTAAATCCTGCTGGTTGAAACCACTTGCACAGCTCCTATCCCTTGGATTATACTATCTCCGATTAGAACGTAAAAGACGGAAGGACAAGCGAGAAAATGAAGGGTGGCTTGTTTATTGTTGATTCAAAGGCAAAGTTCATTACATTATCTTGCATTGTTCGGTAACCCAAATTCACTGTCATCTGATAACCGAGTAGTTAGTCTAGCAACTGCGGTCTCCAAGGGGTTAAACTGACACGAGAATAATATATCCGATTTGCTAATGCTTATAGGTGAGCACGAAAACTGACTACTTGAGGTGTCGTCTCCCAAGTACCTACAAGATAACAATATCTCTTGGCAATATTTGGATGGTGAATTCTCGGATCATAAAAGCGTGAACTATTGCCACAAGACTTGATTGGATTTATGACGGAAGTCAACCTGATAAGGTAGGAAAACTTAACCTACTGCAACTGCCTTTCGGTTGATGACCAGTTTACGAATAACTACTATTCACAGAGCATAAAGGGACTCTAGTCCACCTCGAAAATTTGTGGACCCGGATTGGCATCAGCTTTTCTATCGAGAACCAAGTGTATAGTACAAGAGATATTTGCCTTGGTTCAGAAAATTGGCGTGAAGACTGCCAGTGTTTGGCCGCAGATCTACTTGATAGTTTCTGCTTAGCAAACACACTCAACAAGTTACGTTTCACTTCGATCATACTAATTGATGCACTTGTCTACTCAACCCTTGTTTGCACACTAATAATTGCACTATGCCTCCAACTCATATCGCAATGGGCCACGTCAACACATTGCGTTTACTAAACTACCGATTTTAGCAGGATCGTGAACCATCCCACACTCATAGAGCATTGAATTTAGCACGTAACTGTTTCACCCTAGCAGGTTACACCGATTTATTTCCTTGTGGCCTAGATGCTCGTCTGTAAGCCTTATCCTTGCCGTTTTCGAATTCCCGTTGCGATAAGTCAAGTAAGGTTGCCCCGAAGTGTTACAATATCGAGTAAAGGCGCTAAATCAGATGCTATATCCGTACAAGTATCGTATAAAGATCTGTACAAAACCTGTTCTACTGACTGAGCTGTGCACTTTTGATTGGACTGGACAGGTATATTATTTCCAAGGCTATAATTTCCAGGACAAGGTGAGTGCTACTTTCACCGATGCGGGTGGCGACTGATAAACGCTTAGACCGGTCAGTCCATAACATGGAGGTAAGGTATAAAAAACCTGATCATGTAGGGCTTCAAGCTTCCCGGGTGTGGTTTGTTGTTCCCATCTCACCACTAACATTCAATAAGTTCTTCACTTTTTGATTCGTTGGTTTTGCTAGATCATTATCAGAACAATAGCAACTGAACTGGGCCGATGAATTTCAAAAGATTTTGTCGAATTACATTATGAAGCAGTTACCAATCAGTCGTAACTGTAAAAAATCACAATTTCGTTAGGTGTCCAACTAAAGAACACAACCGACTAGACTTGATGTATACCTGGGGATGTACAAAGAAGACTAACAACAAAACAGGCTTGTCGTCGATTTTAATCTAATCTAGAGGGGAAGATGGCGTAAAACTAACCCCGCACTAATTCGACCGCAGCTTCACGATAAATATGAAACTCAATTTATCAGGACAAAGCTAGTCTGCCTGTACATCAGCTGATCTGTAGATAATTGGTTCACTTCCGGTTTCATCTACGAGGAGATGAAATCTTGTCTAATGCTAGATGCCCAGCCACAACGCATCCACTGTCAGCCAGCTCGTGTATTCCGTTTCTTCAACATTGAACGGAAATTCACCGGTTGGAAGATAAAACAAGGCGTTCCGTGGAACATCCTCAATGGCGAAGTTAGAGAGAATTGAGGATATGGGCCAACCTGGTTGAGCTCCGTTTGAAAGGAGAAATGAAGCGAAAGTTGGCCGAAAGCACTAACCCAATCTGAGGTATGGCAGCATAACTATTTGAAGGCTGACACATACTTCTCAAGTGCTTCACTTCTAAACAGACAGTTCCACGGTGCAGTCCTATTGAAAGAGTCGATGGTCACGCGAATGATCGTTGGTCCTTGGAGGGCATGACGGTGCTCTAGCAGCTGTCGGAGGGTGACGATTTGATTGATATCTATGGATGTAAATTTGACTGCAGTACAGTGTCACGTAAAACGATGCTGAATAACGAACGGTCCTCCGGAACGTAACTCGTTCGTTAAGTTGGGGAGTGTCTGCATTCTGTTCGTACACAACAAAACAAGACCACTGCACCGTTCGTCCCTGTCCACATTGGAGGACAAGTGTCAAAATCCTGTAAGTGAAACATGCCCGTGCTTGTTTGATTACAGACCGAATATGCGACCACCTACCCCCCCCCCCCCCCCCCCTCAAGAAACAGGGGCATGTGATGGTCCAGTTTTCTGGTCATTTGAACTTTGGGAATAGGATATAGTAGAAAAAAAAATCACAATTTGTGAATATGAAGCAGCCAGGCGCTTTATCTCAGAACAGTGACGATGATGATGGGCACACATCAAGAAACCCGATTGCGGGAAGAAAGCCAACATAAATCGTGCAATCTACAAGATACACAAATAAATAGAGATCAACTGAACAACAGATGGATTAAAAAAGTAGAGATTTGAAGAAAGACTTGGTGAACAGAAAGGACTTGTATGGTCGTCCCCCGCCAAAAAAGCATGGTAAATTAACTTGTGACTGGTGGGTTGAATAGGCAGAGGGGCAGGGGAAACGAAAGACTATGTTCTCCAGGGTACCGTTGGGTAGGTGACGGTTTAGGCAACAGAACTGCCGAATTCGTACGTACTTGCGAGCATCTGTTTTTTCTCTCTCACGGAATTGGTGCGTTAAATAGACCAAGGTCATTGGAAACAAAAACGAACACTAGGAATAAACAGAAGTTGAGAAGCACGCAAGACGGCAGCTTTCCTTCTCATCTCTGGTTGTGTGGACGGAGTAGGGGGGAAAGGAAACAAGACGACAGACTGCAGCAGGATACCATTCCGAAAATTCACTTCTTGTTAACGTAAAGGATCATCCAGAAGTCGGTATTGGTTACGCTGACCCCGAACACGTTCCAATTTACCGGAGACGTAGTAAAGGCTGTGCGGATAGAACAAAGAAAATGATACTGTAGCCGACTTATTGTGAGAAACAATAGGATGTTCTGATAAGGAGACAAGAAGATGAACAACAGTACTCCAGGATTCATATCAACATATCCTACGTGTGGAGCTTGTTAATCTTAGATCCGGGGTTCGAGTCCCCGTGAAAGCAACCTGTTGAATATGCATTGCCAATGATCGGAGATAAGGATTAGGCAATTGCACAGTGCTCTTTAATGGAAGACTGGACTGGATGTTGAAGGAATACAAAAAAAAACATCAGTTCAAGGACGTGATAAATTTAGTTTGGTCATATGAAGCTGTACCAACCGAAGTCAGTTTCATTTTTATTTGTTACTAGGTCCAGGAGGTTTAAATGGGAAAACATGCGAAGCCCAGCTTATCACATATCGCTATTCTGTTCGGTTAACCTCTGCTTAGTGCTGTGCCGCTACAACCAGGGAGAATATTCATTTGCTCGCAAACAATCTTGTTTTATTAGCATAAACCAGTCGTTGCACGAAACGTATTGGTCCAACAAATGCAGGCGACCAAGTCTTCTAATGGGCTGGTGTTGAGGCTAAACGCCGTTTGCCAGGATTCATCTCACGTTCTACTGATTCATGCCATCGAACGACTATCCTGCCGCTCGTGGTTTCGTTGGTTCAAATCTCAAGTTCAATACTGGGCAGGCTCTGATTGCGCATCCCATGACTCACTGTGATGACGTTGGTCTGCTAGAAAGGGCAGACTGCGTGTCGGCCACGAATCAACACCACTGCTCCCACAAACATCAGCACCTTTGAGTTGAGAGCATGACCATAAGGTTCAGATACCTGATCACTTAGTATTCTGAACGAAAGCCGAACCAATGGAAGCTATCCTGACTAGTGATTTGCTTCGGTCCATCTGACTTGTTCACGCGACCACTCGTACAAAACGACTTTATTTGTGTGCGACTCAAGCCTGTTTAGGCATGTTTACATACTTCATTCAATCTGTAGGACGTCTAACATGCGCAAACACCTTAGGAGGAGTGACCCTTCACCCGAAGAAAAACATTTACAAACAGGTGGAACAGTCCAAGCAACTTGGATATGCACGATGAGGCTGTGTGACTTTTTTGAATTCCTCCGGGTTCTGACATCTTGTGCAGGATTGGTCGTTCCCACATGAGGACGTCCACTATAATATGATCAGATGAAACTACCGAGACGAATGAGAAATCAAATGGAACTAATTCATGCAATCTATTCTGTCCAGTATGAATGCTGGGTTCAGAGACAAAATTCTATGGAAAAGAATGTTCTAGAGGTGAACTGATATGCAGTGACACCGTGCGATCCACAAACCCCATTCGGGGAACGCAACTAACCAAACAATGGTTGAACCTTCATTCACCTGGAGGAAGTCTGTGGTTAACATCTGAATTCAAGAACAAGATAAGCCGCCAGAGGATGGAAAATCCCGTCCGCAAGGTCTCGACAGTTGAGAACCAACTCACTTTTTATGTCAGTATTAGGATTTGGTAACGTTATCGTTTAACTTCACTACTGGTGTAATAAAAAATGAGATCATATTGATACTACGCAAGCAGTATTGAGCATCAACCCGTGTGTGTGTGTGTGTATATGCACGCCAGATTCCAGTCGCACGCTAACAAAGAAACAATACAGGACAATAAATATCATGTGGGATCACCACATCATTACTTCACTACAGGGGTTGCGAGAAGTCACTTGTTCCGCAACCGGTAGCACTCATTGTCTAAAATGCAGCGAGATGAGAACAATAGGATGTTGGAATTTTCAATCGATCCCAGATGTGTTATTTTCTGGATCGTAACAATTTAATAATGGCCACCACATTTTTGATGTAATTACAGATAGATTGTTTAGTTTTGAGGACGGATGTTGAATAGGCTAAGCTTTTCGCTTTGGTCGAGGCTGGATCGTGACATGCATTTTGTCTCACTGCTGATGTTAGCGAAGGCACGGTTTTTTAGTTGGAGGGTCTGGATTTATAAATAAGAAAGGGACAACAACAAATTTCTAACTTGGACATCTCGCAGAATACATGCTATGACCACGTATGCATTTACGCCTTCCCAGACAAACTAACTCGGTATAAAACAACAACGAGATCATCACTGTTCACCGTTCGTTGTCATATCCTTCAGTGTCCTCAACCAACCAGTGAGGGTCTTTAGGACTCCTACAAGGAAAGTGAGAAGCAACTACTACTGGTGGTGGTCGAATGGTTCAGAGCGTTCGCTTACCCCATCGGAGGTCAGAGATTCGAATCGCCGCCATCACTGGCTGCTTTGGTGGTAGACAATAAACCACTGTCGTCCGGCTCGTTACCACACCGGACCTATTAGGACCTTATGTGATTCTCCACTGCAGGTTTCAGGGTCTGATTACCGGTTGTCTCTAATAGTGCAGTGGGCGTTTGCGGCTATGGGGAATGCCTCTTTCATTGCACTCATATGCAAACATATAGTAGTAAATAACAAACCCTTCGTGCACTTTTTATGTCTCATGTCTATGTTTTCTGTGAACCTATTACAAGTATTTTCCTTTCTGAAGCACTAATCGAAAACAGTGCGCTATTCGGCAGGCGGTTTTTCCGCAACAAGCACCATGTATTCCATCCGAGGGAATCAAGGACAGCGCCATGAAATTAACAACAGCATCGACGATGTACCTGTTTGGTACTGTGTCAGGAGACCATTGATCATCAACTCTGTTAAACTGTTCACTGTGAAGTTGTTTCACTTTGCCGATATCAACAAAGTCGCAGGATTGAGTGCTGAGAAACACGCGCAACACACTTTCAATAAACAAACCGAACAACAGAAAATTACGCAGAAGAGAAAAAAGGCCGATCGATCTGGTGATTTCACTTGGCAAAACCCTGCATGGAAGTGAGTTTCGACACTGACGCGACAGAAATAGAATAACGGGAGCAACGAGGCTTCGGAGGGTGACCCGATCACTTACCGCATATGCTAGTAACCGCACAATTCACTGGAACATCGAGACATCACGGAACAGATAATGGTGACCAAGCCCACAATCGCGGGAACTTCAAAAGCGAATGAATCGGTGTGAAGATCTCGTCTCAAGTCGTTCAGGGACAAACATGTGCAAACTGCACATGCGTGTGTGTATGGTGATATCAGATCAAATGGAATGTTGTCTTCTAAACCTTTCAAGAATAAGTCACGTGGTTGACTACGATCGGTGCGCTGGCATGTGATTGTATGAACACAGCTACCGACCGCCACAGGTTAAAAATGCAATCCGTAACTTCCGGCCATTATGGTGATCGAATACGTTCTAGTGAATAACGGACAACGAGAGAATAGACGAATCTTGCCTATCTAGTCTATGAATCTGACGAATGATCTGTTTTTACGATGAAAACAGTCTCCTTTACTTGATATTTTCATGTATTTGGCCGGAAAATCTGTTGCGAAGTGTAAGTTGAAGCTACGTGCGTAAATGCTTGCTCGTGTCCCGACGAGAGGTCGTGTTGGGTTGATCGGCTTAAGAATAATGATAAACCTGGCCGCTAACTGTTCGTATTCAGAGGAGGAAGTGCGCTTCCCTATAAAAACAATTTTATTGACCGTAAGAATAGAGAAGTCTCTTCGTGGGAACAATTTAGTTTGTTTTTTATGCGTTCTGATCCAGCTCATGATCAAAGGGGTGCATGAGATGTCCGATAAGAGTAGCATCTCCGAACTGGTAGACTGTCATACCCTTACACATTTTTACATCTTCTTGGTCTCCATCAGCTACTCAGCACTCATCACGAAGTTGACGCATGTATCAGCGGCCCCGGAAAACCGCTCAACAAGAGGGCTAAACCAGGTTGAGGGTAATCGAGATGTAAAAGCCTCAGTGAGACGGTGTTCGGCATAAAAATATAGTTATCCCTGAATAGGCGGATGAGATTTATTGTATAATCAAACGACTGTGAAGGATATCTGTCAAACTAATAGCGCTGGATTGGATTCAATTCAATCGAATGGCGAACGAGCTCCTGGAAGGCCAATGGCAACTATGAACCAACAAGCTAGTGCCTTGCAGCCCGTACTTGGTTGGGCAAAGGCTAGGTGTGCGCCCTCGAAAAGCGGCCGAGTGACGGTAGGGACGTCTCTTTTACCAAACATCCATGAAACTTCACGATCATGTCTTCGACACGCTCTGTTATTGATGCTACGGCGACTCCGGGAAGCGATACGCCCGGGGCTCCTCCAGTGGCTGTGTTAAGAATGAGAATTGGACTCCTTTCTCTCCGAAAGACCCTCTATATAGGATGCTGGAACGGGAGAGCTCCCTCGGACATTGGAAGTCAGGCAGTGACTATGCGCACGTCATACGACTATCAACTGCATACTGCCTACTTAGCCGAAGTCAGTCTATGCGGTACCGGCTCTCGTAACATTACAGTGTTCGGCACAGGCAGCTTCTAATGACTTTATCACAGTGACCCAGAAACTCCGGGTCACCAAACAGTAGCAACAGGTTTAAGTCAACGTGTCATTCCCAATCTGCTCTCTTGGGAACCGATATCATCAAGAATCGCAATGGCGCATTTCAACGGTCAACCCATTAACCTTACCGTAGTTGCAATCTACGCCCCAAACCCATCATCCGACATTGGTGTGAGGGACGAGTTCAACAAAAGTCTTCGAATGGCGGTGAATCGGATTCCCGAAAGGGATATACTTATCACAGCAGGCGACTCTACGCCCGGACAGGCACTGAAGATGCCTTGACACGCCACACTCTCGGGCTCAGACTAGCGCTGTGAAAATGGCGGTGGACTAATCAATTTCTCCGATTTTAACCGGTTGTACATAACCAAAACACGGTTCCAGCACCCTAGAAGACATCTTATATGGTATTCAAATGACGATAGAACAGCTCAACAAGTTGATAAAGTGCTAATCCGGTCACGATCGGTCTCGTCAACAGAAGACTGCAACGCTATTTATAATTCACTTATAACTCTTTCCATGCCTTTGTTTTTATTCATTATTTCTAACAAAAGTTGCCGCTGAGAAACGTAGATCAAAGCTATCGCATCCAGTGCATAGTTATTGGTTGTCTTAACTGAGTTTGCCAGATCAGCTCTTCTTGGAGGATTACTTGCTGCAGGGTAACGCGGCGTCACAGGAGGTTGCATACCCCTACGCTGTGGACATACCTACTCACCTATCATAGGCTCGCAAAACAGAGAACCCGCAGACACCTTAAAGGTTCATTTTTTACGACTACCCTATAGGAGCCTCGATTTAATTGTCACGGTAATTTATTCATATTGTTAGAGAAATAAGTTATTGAAAATCCGCCACACTGAACTTTGAAGACGAAAATGGTGCACGTAGTTAAACTCAGGATGACTAGTGGTGCCATAACTAAGTTGGTGGGCCTTATATATAAAAGGATGAGGAATGAATCACTGAGAATGGGGTCAAGTCGACGTTTGATTGGCCCAAGAATAATATATATTGCACGAAGTGCCATTAAACCCACTCTGTTTTCTACGATTACTTTTGAACCAAATCACTCAGGTTGATCAGATTAGGCCCGTTGATGTGTCAGTCCATTTCTATGTCAAATGTCCACGCGGAGTTTGAATGTGAAACAGATGAATCGATTTATCCGCAAAATGTGCCTGAGGGTGCGAAACGGTATTAAACCCACCCCTAAACGAATCGCAGAAACACCGAAGTGGTTTGAAAAGACAACGACCGTGGTCGGTAACGTCTTATTTTCTATTCTCGGCGATGTGTTAATAATTAGCATTCACGTCATACGTGGTTCGTGACAAAAGTATACTCAAGCCATACATTCTGATCAGAAGTAGAGACCTCTCACTTATCAAAACAGAGGGAGTACGCGAGGTTCAAGGATTTCTGAGCTGGACACGAAGAAACAAACAATTACATACAAAGACTCGGGGAAAAACGTAAGCCAGATCCCAACGAAAATTTCACATCAATATCTATTCGTAACTTTTAGAAGGATCCGAATTATTATTTCGTTAGCAGAAAATTGGGAATTCGAAGAAAACCCTCGATTAGGCCAGGAGAAGACTCTTGTGCAGTCCTTCGAACCAACTTACGAGTGCATCGAAGCCGCAGAGGTCTTTGCAACTGGATGTAGGCATTCGGCGCGTACAACAACTCCTAGAGTCTGTACCAAATCTACGATACAGGAAGATGAGAACAGCACCTTGTATTGCTGATCGTCATTTTCAAAGTCGAGAAGAATGAGCCATAAATCACATCAATCGGAATGCTGAATGGAATAATGGGCTATTTGGCGATGAGAAAAAGTTTATTGTGAACGGTCCTGATGTACTGCTGGCATGACTTCAGAAGAGGCAAACTGAACCTTAGTTGGCCAGTCTTTGGTGGTTGCTCTCTGATGGTCTGGAGTGGAGTTTTTAAAGACGGGAAATCCAAGGTAGCGCTTCTAGAGGGAAAGCAGACGTATGACTCCTACGTCAGAACACTGAATGATTTTCTGCTCATGGATTCCGGAAAATCAACCGAGTACAATAGCTCAATATGACGACGAGACTATACAAACGGTCAACCCCACCAGAATTTCGCTACTGTACCGGAACACCAAGTCCGTGGTCTGACCCGACCATAGTCCAGACTTGAAAGCAGCTGAAAACGTGTGGGGTCTATAATGTAAAAGCAGTATGCAGTCATTACCAATAAAGGTCATTGTTTCGTAACTAGCTACCTGTTTAGCCATTAGTCTAGGGGTGGGTTTAATACCGTTTCGCACCCTCAGGCACATTTTGCGGATAAATCGATTCATCTGTTTCACATTCAAACTCCGCGTGGACATTTGACATAGAAATGGACTGACACATCAACAGGCCTAATCTGATCAATCTAAGTGATTTGGTTCAAAAGTAATCGTAGAAAACAGAGTGGGTTTAATGGCACTTCGTGCAGTATATACCTCGAGCATGATGGTATAAGTACGCTTGTAAATAAATATCTTATTTTCCTATTTAGGGTTTGCGTTATCGTAAGTTTGCGGGTCGACAGTGTATACGAAAAGACGAATTTGTCTTGCCGTGTTCGTCACTGACAGGAAGGATAACCCGGTATGCCTTTGGATTTACTGGTCACGAGGTGGGACGTGTAGGTAGCAGGAAACGTTTGTGCTCGGGGTGCAACGCTGTATATATGGGATACATTAATTCCAAAATACGCGATGCCTATCGAATTTCGACAACATCTGTAGCCCATAAATACGAAACAAAAATAAAAATGAAATGTACCCACCGAACTTACCGTAGACTTCGACATAACGACTCAAACGTCATATTCCGGTTATTTTTGTACGTGCCCCATAGTTCAGCTAATCGGACAGGGTTTTTGATTGAGAACACTCCAGCATCCTCGTCCACCCATTCCACACAAGCAGTTGAACTGATTGTACCACGTGTTTCAGCGTTTGTCAGATAGGGGCACGAACAGGCCACTGAGGATGGCGAGGAACAAGAACACGGACCTCGGGAGAGTAGAGCCGAATCGCCAACGCCACTGATGCTATTGCTTCGCTCCCCGAGTAAATACATGATAAAGTCCAGCAGATGCAATCGTTTCGCACTGTGTGCCAATTCGTTTGTTGGCGCGGGTGAGTAAGAGCCGGGACTGGTGGTAGTCGCCATGGCATTGACTAGCGTACCTTTTGTGTGCGAACCAGGTGTTAATCTTGGCGATCCTGCGGTGCACAAAGTGCAGTCGTGCACGGATGTGCATAAGAGGCGTGACGCATCACCTCGGGTCATACGGATAGAAGACGAGCCTCGAAAAGGTCGAGAAAGGTACATGGGGCGTTTTCGCGACCCTGCCGTGGACAGAAATGGATGCGATTCCAGATGACGTGGATCACGTGGGGCTAAGTGTTTGAAAGGTTTGGTGGCATGTATTCGAGGGACGGACACAAGGTTAGAACGAACCGGATGTGGACAACGGCCGTTTGGTTTCCAACCCCGAGAGGAGCGAAAAAACCGAGACTTGCGACTGGAAGAGAGAGAATGATACGGATCGGGGCGCAGTTCACGTATCACAGGTGGCAGCGGTGATACACCAGAGGCACTACTGGGAGAGGAACAACTGACGGATAGATCTACATTGGACAACCAATCGGATTCAATGGACAACGGAGAATCTGGGTCGGGATGGGACTGAGAACAGACGAAACTACACGTATGAGACCGACAAGGGGACAGCGAGGCGGACGATGCCACGTCGTACAGGGAAGATGTATCATCACAACCTCGAATTTGTTTTTCTGTAGAAAGTAAAAGGGAGAGTGAAAGAATATATTAGGTGATAGCTACAACTAACAGCGACTTGTGGACCAACGAGGTCCTGACAAAACAATAAACACACGTAACGTTCAACCTATACTGAAACAAAAGCGTCTCAGCGTATATGGTGAAAAGGTGCACAAAACAACCACCATTCTTTGGACGGACCCAGTTAAACTTGCATCTGGGAGTGGAATTTGCACAAAATCAGTTCATTTCAGTTCAGACACTCATTAGCCAAGAACTAGATGCGATGGCTTCGGTTATCATTTCTTAACGGACACCTCAATGAGAAATAATGGAAAAGAACAAGAGTATGAAAAGAGTAAAAAGAGAACTACAAATATTGGTATCAAGTCGATAAAGAAAGTTTGGGGATACAAGAAAACCACTGATCACGACACTTAGTCATATCCTCCAGTATATCATCACTGAGTGGAAGGGTCTCTTGGACCCCACCCAGGAAGTCTAACACGCCCTACATGGCCAATTCCACTGGTTAGATTTTTCATACCTTTATTCCGTGTCACGAACTGTCCATCCTTACTCATTTTCCGGCCGGTACCCGCCTCAGTAAACACTGAGCACCGGGGAATCCTGTCAGGAGACTTGCCCAACACAAGTCCCAACCATTTTAGACTGATGAGCTTAAGTGTTTCACCTAATGATTTTGTTCGTAAACTTAAGGCTCTCCGTCGAACCTCAGTACTGCTTATACGGTGCTCCCACCATAGATGAGCAATACTACGAAGACATCGGTGTTCAAATACCGACAATCTTTTTATATTCTCCACCGGTAGTGGCCATGTCTCTGAATCATACAGAAGCACTGGCCTAACTGGTGCAACGTACACTCAACCTTTGATAGATCAACGGATGTCACGTCAACGCCACAGATGACTCAAATCGGAAAATCCAAAACCAGCCTTCTATAAACGCGAAGACACCTCATTTGATATCCAACCTCCGGGTGGAATGCAGCTGACATAACAGAAACTGTCTACGTCGTCTGTAGTCTTCCTAGGCATGTAAAGGTTTGCTGTTGGACCAATCCAATCGTGCAACAGCATCTTGCGCTTTGACGGTGTAAAACGCACACCGAGCATTGCTACATGGTCAGTCAAGCAATCCAAAAGAGCATGCAACCTACCTGTACCTTCAGTTAGAAAAACTATGTCGTCCGCGTATTCAAGTTCTGACATTTTTTCACTCGGAAAAAGTTCAATGTCACCATCCTCACCTCATAAAAGTGCAGTCTCTAGGACTACATTATTCACGGAGTTAAAAAAGGATAAAGGTTATCCTGACATACGCCACCACTTGTAGTGAACTCAAGCGAAAGATCACCGTAAGCCTGAAGTCGGCTTCGGCTATCCAAGTAGAGGGCCTTTATGATTGAAATGAATTTCTTTGTTACACCCTTCAGCAAGAGGCAGCGTCATAGAACTGTGCGCTCGACTGAGTCAAAGGCCGCTTTAAGATCAAGAGAAACGGAAACAGTGGGCCTGCGGAAGGTGTGCCCATATTCTAAAATTTGTCGAACAGTGAAGGTGTGATCATCACAACCTCAACCAAGTCTAAACCCAGCTTGATTTTCGTGCGAGGGCTGTTCGTGAGCGTTAGATAAGCCGTGGAGAATAATACTCATCATCATCATCGTACAGCGTTAAACAGTAGGGCGAGCCCCACTTACCGCTGCTTTTCTCACCATGTTGCACGCTGAATTAGAAAGTATGAATATACAAGATGGACAGGGACTGGACCTACATGTGTGGGAAAAGGAAAGAATGCCCTAATAGCCCAAACACGGAATACACAGTCTAACTGTACAAACGCACATCGATCAGTCATTCTGATTCGATAGAAAGTGACAACACGATCGCCACTGTTCGCGGTTCGCAGCCATATCCATCAGTGTCTCCAGCCAACTGATAGCCAGCAGTTTAGTTAGGATGCTAATCAGACTTATCCCTCTGTGGCTTTCACAGGAGTACCTGTCGCCCTTCTTATAAATCGGTACGATCACCGATTCACATCATCTCTTTGGAACTTGTTCCTTCTCCCGTATCAATCAGGGGACTTTTATCAACTTCAGTATCAGTGCTGAACCACTGTCTTTGAAAACAAACGGAAGCAACCTCTCTGGTCCGGCATCCTTCTGTTGTTTAAGGTAGCTTATCTCACAGAGAATCTCCGCTTCTGCCGAAGGACTGATATCTAAAACCAGAGCTCTGACTATCGCGCTAGTCAGCAAACCTGTCGTGGATGAAGGCCCATTAAACTGCTTCTCGAAATGCTCCGCCCAACGAACTAGACGATGCTCCTGAGTCTAAATCAGTGAGCCGTTTGCCCCTTCGCCCAGTTTTCGTGGACCGGTATTTCTAATCAGACAGAAAAGATTGCGGTGGTTGCCAATCACCGCAGCTTTTTCAATCTCCCTTCATTTCACAATCCACTATTGCTGACGGTCATTTCTCAAACTCCGAATCAGTTGATGTTTAAGGCATCTCCGTGCCTCATCGTATCTGGAATCCGGAGGAATCGATCTGTGCACATCTTACAGTGCAAAAGAGGATGCAGATATTCATCATTTTTTGTGTCTGGTTGTTGGATCTTGGGCAGCATCAGATGCCTCAAGTAGGGCCCCTTGATCTCTGTCCATCGCTCTTCTGGATCCTGGGCATTTGACTACATCGACAGTCTGGCGGATAATTCTGTCTGGAATGCAGATTGATGGTTATCGTCCGAAAGCACCTGCGGGAGCCAGTTGGATTTGGCGTTGCTTCGGCCACCGACGAGAAGAAGGCTGAAACGCGCGCGGATAAGAGCGTGATCAGTGTCTACAAACATGAACAAAAATGATCGACAGTCTTGAATTGATGCATGCCAGGGGCAATCGACAGCAATGTGGTCGGTCCGAGTCCAACGCCATGAAGGCGCAGGAGAACACCAGATTAGTTAGCGCCGCTTTCTGTGCGAGCCATTTGTACTTGCTAGGAGTAGTCTGTGGTCGGAGCATTGTTGAATGAGTCGGTCATCGTTATCTGTTTGATCGGTAGGAATGCCAAATCGGCCTTCTATATGCCTCTCCGTCTCGTCCAAATTTCCCATTTGAGCACTGAAATCCGTAGCAACAACCATGATGTCCGCAAAGCGCACGCTGCGGAGCAGTTGAGACAAATCGTGATAGAATTCACCTTCAGCCTCAGGAGAGCTACAGTCAGTTGAAGCGTACACAGAAAGGACAAACAGGCATAGACGCTTCAGTCTACTGCTGTTGACATGCACAGAACCGTCCAACCGAACTGCACACAAACTACTGCTGACGGAAATCCAGTTGAGCAGTGCGCCCTCAGCGTTCATGCTCAAAGCAATCCCAGCGCCAGCCTGACCATTGATACTAGACACTATGTCACTCGACACACGAAGAGTAAAACGAGACTGAGGTTGTATCCGGGGTGCGAAGTGTGACCGCAGAAGTGGGGTATTGTATGCGTGCATCGGAGACACAGCATGCATCTATTTTGAAGGTGTCGCGAGTTCTAGCGAGGGCAGCCTTTTACCCTGACATAGTGGGCGGACGGTAAAGCCAACCAATTGAAGTGAACATTTCAGCTCAAGAAGTGCATTCGATAAATACCCAACTCCTGAACCACTGCTGCTTTCATCACAGCCGCAATAACCCTTGACGTTTTGAACCGATCTTAAATTAAGGGAGGAAAAGTTGGTCAGACCCTTCACAGGAAAGACACCAGAGGTTCATGGGCGAATCATACTTCGCGGCTGCCCACACCGTAGAAGGGGTTTTTCTTTGGGAACCCTAACTGGAGCCTTTGATGCAAAAGTTTGACCCATAAGGCAGTGGGGCACTAACCCAGCACGGGGACGTGATCGAAGAACCTGTGAAGGAACTTCCGGTCTGTCACGTGAGATCTGATTGTTGAGTACATTCTGTCTTGTCTTCGCTCGTGCTTTGTTATCAATCCACTTTTCGGATTCTGTCCTTAGTCCCATGCACCCAATGGAGCAGGCGGAACATGGACGGGGCAGCATCCTTTGGGCTGGAGGTTGCTCAGCTTAATCGGGTGATAGCTGCCCAATGAACTGCGATAACTTCTACCGTCGGGAGAAACTCCAGGTACTTCACTCGTACGCCCATCTGGTGGAGGTTTTTGGACCGATACACTGTTTCTTTCAGTGTTTTTTCGCTGGAGTGTCCTCCCCAGGGACGTAGTGGGTAGAGCCAGATGTGTTCCCGTCAGTTGGACTTTTTCTGGACTCTGTCCACTGACCTATCAGGCATGATAGCATCTCCGGATTAAGGAAGCCATCCTGCATAGCTCTGTAGGTCATGGAGGCAGGAAAACCACCACACCACGTCAAGATGGAGTCTTGTCGCGACGTACATAATCACTCGAAACTAAAAAAACAGACTGCGGTGCGAAAGTGATCATTAATACTTGGAGCTAACAGCAACAAAGCGATGGTAACAACAACCAATCGAGAACACAGGATAAACTGGTTGATGATTGATCAGACAAAAGCATAAAGACTCTTCTCGTCATATTGCCCCAAACCGCCGCCTGGTCCCCGGTAGATCAACCACAATGTTCGAGAATCAGATAACATACATCACAGGAGAACGACCGGCCATCCTGGGTAATAATTAAAGGCAGCGTTTCGTTATGGAGCCTATGAAGACGTTGAAGATCTGGGAGACAGAAAAGTGCTAAAACTAAGAAAGTCGGGGAATCGCGAGACCGAACTTTCGATTGGACAATTTGTATTTCTTGTGAAATATAGGACTACTGATTCCGTCGCGTTTACTATATGAGGCGACGGTAGATATAAGATATTACAAGAAGTACGAGGGGTAGATAATTTATTTTATGAGATGCGTTTATAAAACCACTGGTTGTTAAAAAGCTCTATTGAACCATGATTTGGAATTCATCAGTTTGAGAACAATCATTCGATACATTGGAGTCAGTTCAGTAAGCAAGGTGCACGATACAAATAGGAATGAACAAGCACGTGGACCACTTTACAAAATAAAGCCCTCTGAAAAGAAACGTGATAAACCACTAGCCCCGTGATTGGCAGTCCGGCAGTGCATTGTAGGAGGAAAAACGAGCTTGTGCTGGTCTGAGAAATAGGATCGACCGATCGCCACTTGTAAAACTATCGGTTCGGTCACGTGAGTGAACCCAACCACCTTTACACCCATCAATCCAGCGAAGAGCGAAGATACGCTAGACTGTCACGTGGCTTGTCGCTAACACATCACTGAACAACCAGTGAGTTTCGCCATTGACGATCTAATCGATACGGTGACATTCAGTGTGTATTGCTAGAGAATCAGCAGGAAAAGAGGCATATTTACACCAACACAGATCGCGACGAGGACTTAATTACTCTTGGAAACAACGGGTAATCTATGGTAGTCAAGCAGTTATCGTATCCTGTATTGGAGTTGGTCCAAACTGAAGAAAGTACTCGTGAATTTTGTATCCACATTGCATTACAGCACACTTCAATACTGCGTATTATGTCGCTTTTAGTTCCATTCGTATGCACAAGCGATTATATATATATATATATATATATATATTATATGGACAAAAATTAAAAGGTTACAGAAATGCAGTAGATGAAGTCTCACGAGCTGGAACACAAAAAACCACACTATAGTCTACCTTGGGAAAAGCCGGAACATTTGTAACTGCCTTCGTTTCTGCCCCCCCCCCACTCCAGTCTCCACTTTCTACGATGGTCCGATCTTTTCCTTTCTATTCCAACAATCGTTCTGAGAGAATATCCCTTATTTTGTGACACACTTTTTCCCCAATATTTCTGGTCATTCCTCTCTTTGTTGAATATCTGCGCATCCCTTTCCCATTCCCAAAAGAGGTGAGTCTCCCAAATCTAGTAACTATTTTTCTATTTAGTTAACCTCTTTTATTTCAAAAATCATGAAATCTATAATCCCAAAGAAGCTTAGATCATTTGGAGAACGCACTGTTTTGTTGGGAGATTGTTAATATGAACTTCAAAATCACCGAGCTGCTGGTGACGTTGGTTCAATTGTCTTACATCTGGATTTCAACTATCGATCTTCCTGGTGAAACTAACCAAGTGTCTTTGGACATATCCAAAGTCTTTGATCCGGGATGGCACGACGGGCTCCTGACGAAATTCCTCGGATTTGGATTCACTGTCAGTTTTATATCGTGGATCCGAAGTTTCCTCGTAGACCGCTCAACTTCGGTGCGTCTCGATGGTGCCTTTTCCAGAGCATTCTCAGTGAACTCGGGGTTTCACGATTTACCCAACCCAATTTTTCACTTCTAGGAATAACCTACTATCCCGCACAAAAAAGACCATTTATTCATCTGTCAAAAACGTCTCTTTCTGCTCATCCATTTCACGCCAGTCCCGCGTCTCTTTCATATCCATGCATCACAATCAACATTTATTATGTGCTCCCGTTATCTCAGACTAGAACGCCATTCCTGACTGGATAGTCAGAAACGGAGTCAATTTTAATGTTCCTAAAACCCCTTTTATTTGTTTTCCGCAAGTGTGTATCTTTTCCCTTGATTTGTTCTGACGGCAATTCGCTGAGTTACACCTTTGCTACGATGCCTCTGAGCCGCCAATTTACTTCGTCTCTATCTTGATTTACCAATGTTTTCAAAATCGCCTCACGTTCTTCAAAAAATCTCGTACTTGTTTCGCATTTATCTCACCATATCGCTTCCAAATATGCTCCAATCCCGAACAGTGCGGTCACATTTGGGATGGGGATCCCCTTTTCTTCTGAATTGGGTAAACCGTAAGGCCATTCGCTTTATTGTCGATCCGTCTTTAACTTTGAATAGGCAATCTCCCTCCTACAATCAGGCGGTTGTATCCCTATCACTACACTAACAGGATTAACACGGATTTTGCTCTTCGAAATTGACCTATCTAACGGGTTGTTATAGCGAATTCGGATCACAAGTAAGGAGCCATCTGTGTTAGGTTTCTCGTCGACCGGCGTTATTTAAACCAGCATTTTATTCAGAAAATCCGAACTTTGGAAAACCACCACATAACGTTTCTCTCTTCAAGCATAGGATCAATAAACTGTCCTTGATGTGAAAGCTTTTCTCACCCCTACTGTGAAGTAGGTCAACTGTGCCACATGGTTTGATCCTTTTATTGTATCTCATGTTCACTCATAAAAAAATGCGCTGTATCTAAAAATGTTGCAAATGAAGCGTTTTGTGAATCTCGTTGATCCATACTACATAGGGACCGATCTTATTTTGATTATCGCCAGTCAACGCCGGACTCAACAAACAAAAAACGACGCAGAACTCAATGGGGATGGTGTGTGAAGGGCTCTTCAGAAAGTTTTTATACATGTACAGGTATTGTCGAAGTTCCATAGACAGCAGAGGTTTCAAACACGGTTGCGCCCTCGTAAAATTTCCTAAGTTACATGGGGAACTTGCGATCATCTCTTCCTTGCATGCAGAATAAACTCCTAACCTTATTCAAATCGTGGCTTTGAGCAGAAAATCATGAAAATTAAATCACGATCTTTCCAGTGGTTTTGCTACTGTAAAATTTTATGACAAGTGAATAGACTTATAAACGTCTATGAGATGTATAGCCTCGTGTGTGACATGACCTGGCGCATTGTTCTACATTATGACATTTTTCTTAGAATAACTTCCGGTCTGACAGACGGGGAACTTACACCTGAGCATGGTGAATGTTGCGTTGTTCAAGGAATCGTTGACAACGCATCATCAACAAAGTAGATCGTGGTGTTTTGAAAGCTCATTTCAGTTAGGGGTGAGTCGTGCAACCTCAAATTCACCAAAGAGTTTTCTTTATTTCTTTTTACGACGGACGTACTCGTGGGCCCTCTAATTCCTACCACAGTTCATCGATGATGAAAACGATTCGCGGTGCGATTCTGATATTTTCGTGGTTGCAACATTTAGCCAACTTTGTTATTCGTATAATACTGGCTTTTGATCAGCTGAAGGCAAAACCAGTTTCTTTTCTCCATCCTTGTTTGCAAAGAGGTACAGTAATTAGGTAACAACTCTTCTCCCGGAGTAAATACTTAATGATCTCCGTCTGGTACTTATATCCTTATGTGGATAACATTATTATCCGACTTGTTTTTTACACACTACCTTTTGTTATGACACCACATTTTACAAGAATAATGAGGAAAACAAGTTGTCATTCACAAGAATATGAAGTAATTTTACCACAGGAAAAAGTGTTCCATGGGCTTGCACAATGTCACTCCTTTCTTCTTTAATAAATTAGCGGAATTTTCCGGTTTTCAGCAAATAGTTCTTCAACGTAGAGAAAAAATAAGTATTTAACGGATCGCACTTATACGACTTTGAAATCCAGATCACTCAATAGAGATAAACCAAACGGTTGTCTCCGGTGAGGCTACCATTCACCGTGAGTTGGCTGATGAACTGTTAGACAATACAGTATTGTTCATATATGTTCGCTTTGTTTTTGCTTCTTTCTAATAGGTAGAAACATGACAGACAATTCAGGAAAAAGAAACGTTTCTAGTAGGTTCAGCATTCATTTCTCAATGACCAAAACTACCCATGATGAATCTTATATTTGTTGGTTTAACATTTAACTAATTTTGGACTTCCAAACTTTAGATTAATTTACCATGGTGAACAAGGTCACACAATTTCAATCGTCGACGGATCGAAGCAGAACTAACGTGACCGATATCAAGTCCTCTTGAACTTCATTTTTCAGCCTTGTCTTGTGTCATATTACAAAAAGTTCAAGAAAGAGGAATGAATAACGAAGAAAATTTCGTCTATCGAATTTCGACAACACCTGTGATGAAGTTTGGCCTTCGAATTTTGGGACCCGAACAGACGATAGTTACCGACTCTACCACAACAGACCTACGGACAACTCTGATCGTCACGGCGTCGCGATAGCTGTCAGCAACAAGGCCTTGTTTGCATGGAAACCTTTGTCGCCTCGGATATCTTCAGCTCGTTTCCACGCCTCACTTTTGAATATATCGGTTGTCGCGGTCTACGCTCTGACAATGACAGCCGAAGAGGCAGTAAAAGGCTACACGAGGTGGTAGTGTCCCAAGACGGGACATCGTCTCTGTTTCCGGGACCTGGGATGCCCACACTGGTTGTCTAGCCAAGTAACTGGAAATCTTGAAGAAATATGGTTTTGGACAGCAGTGCAATAATGGCGAACGTCTCGTCGGTTTAAAAAAATATTTTACTGTCAAAAAACAGCGTTGTCAGTAGAAATTTCAGTTGGCCGACATTCCGGTTACCGCGCGTAACCTTTTTCAAGGCAACTTTTCAATCAAATAATTCCAAGGTAGTCGACTATCTACGAATCCTTTGATTATAAGCTTGCCTTGAAAGAGGCTATTCGCAGTAGCCGAAACGTCAGCTAACTAAAATTCATGCCGACAACGTTGTTTTTGACAATAAAGTATTTTAAAAAACCACAACACAAGGCGCATCGATTCTTCGACATACTCCAAACCTCGTTCGAGCCTGAAATACTCAACGTCTCGTCGGCTTTGCAGACTAACTTACTAACCGTCACCAATACGCACTGTCAACATCCCAGGAAGCAACTCCTAACGTGGTACTCAAATGACGGTTACTCAGCGCACCGGGTCGTTCATATTCTGGTGTGATCACGCTGGGAACCTTCGAGTGAAGACCGTAGGTCCTACAGAGGCGTGGAGATAGGTAACAACAACGGCATTGACCACACCCTCGTTCATGCACGCTTCCAGATCCACTTAGCCAACCACAGCAAAACTGTGTTCCCGAAACGAATTACCGCAGACGCGTGGAGTTCACCGAGTAAATGCCATCTAGCCATCACACCGTCAAGCAGAGAAGTGCCAGCGGGACATTAATGGACCTCACTGAAGGCATTCACCCAACGACCCATTTTAGACGAATCGGAGTTTATGCGACGTCGATAGAAGGATTGGATTTCAGGGGCGACTCTCCAGTTATCCGCGAAGGCTAGAGATACTCGCCTAAATGGTTATCCAGAATTCCGGGACAACCGACGAAAAGCCACCCGTTCGTCCAGAAGCGACTGCAACAACCACTGATCCGAATTCACGGAATCTGTTGTGACTTCTCAAAGCACTTCCACCTAATTCGTACTACATCTGGTAAGCAACGATCGGTAGAACCCTTCCTTTGTGACGGTATCGGGCTACCCATTCCTGAATACGACAAAAGGATGCAACGACGGACCGAACGCTATGACTTACTAGTGAACTGTCCGGCGGTAAATTCCGTGAACCGAATTCCAGCAACATATAGCGAATTGTACGACGTTAGTTGTAGCCCACACCGATGGTAGTCGAGCGTTTGCTTACCACCTCAGAGATCAGAGGTTCACACCTTGTCACCGCCGGTCAGTTTGGTGGTAAACAGTAGTCCACTGTCGTCCGGTTCGATACCACACCTGACCTATTCGGACCTTATGTGGTTATCCACTACGGGCCTCCGAGTTTGATCACTGACCACCCCTAATAATGGAGAGGACCTTTAAGGCTGTGGGGTATATCCCCTTCAGTGCACTCACGCGCAAGCGTGTCGTAAAAAGAAGAGGACATTGCCGATTCAATGCACAATCCGGGGAACCGAAAGGCCCCTGGAGAAGACGGTATCACACCGGAGATTTATAATTCGTAACTTTCGATATCGCTTAAGTCCATCCACACTCTGATTTGCTCAATATGGATAAAAGAACGATTTCCAACGTACTGGGGGGGGGACTTTAACATTAACCCTCCCCCTCCAAAGAAGAGTGACAAGACTGTTTGTGCAAACTGTCGTGGTATCAGTCTGATTGACTTCACCGTAATAATATTTTCCGTGTTTTTATTAAACCATTTCTCAGTGGTGCGGGACGTGCGCACACGACTTAATCAAGGAGGTTTCCACCGTGATACGAATGCATGGATCCGAGATTCGCTTCCATGGATTATCGGAACATCGGTACAAGTTTCAGCAACCGAACGCCGCTTATTTTATTGATTTCTGGGCTGTCTTTAGTTCACTTAACAGAGAATCACTCTGGAATATACTATAAGCGGATGGAATGCCCCGAAGCTAATCGTTTTCATGAGGTCATACTAATCAAATACACGTGAGAGAGCACGCACCGATGGAGGAGAATCTAGTGATTTCTCTCTCAATTCCGGCGTTAGACAAGGCTGTCCCCCGTCGCGAGTGCTGTTCTACTAAATCATCGAGTGAATAATACGTCAGGTGCTCATCGATCACAATGGTATCCAGCCAAGTCCCGATGCTTTTCTTGCCGACTTGGAATTCGCGGATGAAACCGTCACCCTTGGAGACAGCCCGACAGCCATGAAACCAGTTCAGAATCGTGTAGAATCCTTCGCAAAAGTCATGGGACTAGAGGACAATCCGTTGAAGACCTAAATCTTTTATACCTGCGCTACACAGTCCACATAATTGATATACGTCAACGGCGAACAAACCAAGCACGTCTCGGTGGTGAAATATCTCGGCTCCATGATCTTCTCAAACGACGATAGCAGTGATTTGAGCAAATCCTACGGCATTTAAATATGGATATATCAAAACAGTGCCTCTCTCCTGTTCCGTGTCCAGGTGGCGCTGCCACCTTCGTGACCAAAGCACAAAGCGAATTTCACCCTAAGAACCGAGTCAGTGCCTCGGGTCCAGAAGAGTGAACGGCAAAAGGATGGGAATTTTCGGTTTTCTTCGGAGACACTAGCTGGTGGAGCGACAAAAAGGAGAACTTAACAAAACAACAGGGTCTCATGTGACAGACCAAGAGAAGTTATTGCACATGTGCATCGGTAATGTCACATTGCTGTGTATCAGGCTGTTTGGTTAAGAGTATTGGTTCAGAGAGAGAAACCAAGTCCGCCAAGCGGGCAGTTGCAAAGCATCACTCATCCCGAAAAACTCCAGCACCCTTTCGGTAAGTCTTAGAAACCTCCCAACCTCCAGTTTACGCTCAATATTAGGTGTTCCGTATCATCGAGGTTTGGGAGACACGTTTGCTGTTGAAAGCAATCCAAAAGTAAAACAGAACTTAGACGTACCTCTCAAACCCTAGTGTTGAGTTAACTTGGTTGCCTTCAAAGTCCACAAGCCATTTCAGACTGAGCTACCAAGTGCATTGATAAGGGATTTTGAGAACTTCAAAATAGGTGCATGCCTTGTTTCCTAGAGGCTCATACAGTGCCCCACCTTAGTAACTATGTTTAGCTACCCAGATGCAGCCGTGATCTCACTCTTCGCGTCAGGTGACCAGGTGTCGTGTTCGTGGTCAGGCTGGTACCGGGATCACTTTCAACATGAGACACAACCGTGTCAAACTGGATTCAAGTTCAGTTCACACAACCATTAGCTATGCACTGGGTGCGATGGTCTTGGTTGCTATTCCACAGCAGGAACTTCAATCGGAAAAAATGAACACTGGATTTCGGTTAGCAGTCATTTATGTACAGTTCGGTCGGACAGTTCTGTGCATGACGAAAACAAAAGAATGAAGCACCAAAATCAGTTCGTCTAGTCTATCTATCTGTCATCCATGTGAGGGTGTAGTCTGACACATCGTTCGATAGCCGGCTTAGTTGCGCTAGCACCTATTCAGAATCCAGGTCGAGGTTTGACCCGGCGGATGCGCGCACGACAAGATAGCGGATCCATAAGGCCAGAAAGGATTCCTGCCAAGTGGTGGCCGGCTGTATCAACCAATCAGGAGAGAGGTTACCCGATGCAAACTTGAACCAATCAATTTGTGTTTCAAAGACTAATGACATCAACCCTTTCGTCCCATATAAAGTGTATTCTGAGGATCCGAAGCCAGAAAAGTCTTCTCACTAGAGCTAGTGGAACGGGAAAGAACAATCCACGGACATGAGTACAATGAAAGGGACATAACCCAATGCCCCAAAGGCCAAGTGAACTACCACGATTAACCGGCGGTTTGACACTGATAGCCACATAAGGTCCCAATAGGCTGCAATCGACCGTGGCGGAGTGCTTACTTCATAGATCTGAAGTGATATTTATAAAAACCAACCACTACCACAGTTATCAATTACTTCGAAGCGTGCGTTCAAAGAACGTAGTCGTCACTGCTGGTGATTTCAGAGCGTAAGTTAGTCGTTTGGACGAGGCAACGACGTACAGGAGTCGCCTTTAAATTCACAACTGACTGAACTGGCAACCACGATCATCTTATCCAGTTGTATTCAGACTACGGACAATTTCTGGCGAGTACGAACTTTCACCATAAAAAAAGTGGCATCGACTTACCCGAAGTCATCATCTGCCCGCAAAACGTCGAGTTCAGACTACTTTATAATATGCTTGTGGATGAGTACAGTCGAGGGGGTATATCACATAGCCTTAAGGGCCCGCTGCCCTATTAGGGATAGCCGGCAACCAGACAGTGAGACTTGGAGTGATGGAGAATTATTTAAGGTCCCAAAAGGTCAGGTGGGGTAACGAGCCGGACAAGAGTGGATTACCGTCTACCACCGAAGTGGCCGGTGATGCCCATGGATGGACTCCCTCGGTGGGCTTTGTTGTCCGAGGTAGTTAGTTTATGGTACAATGAAAGGATATGAAAACCTCACCCGGTGAGCACGCTCGTTTAGGACGTGTTAGGTGTCGCAAGATTCGCCTATCAGATGGTTGAATACATTAAATAATATGGCTAGGCTTACTTAATTTTGCTTTTTACTCTCACATGACTATCTCCTGCTAGAGGATAAGTCGGCTTTATGGATATTGCGAATTATCGCCGACCATACGCGGCGGTTGGCTGCGAGCTCAGCGCAAATCGTCACCCAGTTTTTCTTCCAGTATCGAAGGCCGTAGATTGTATATTGTCCGAGGTGCTCCACGTCTTTCTCGACGGCGTTTATTCACGTTTTCAGTTGACCACCAAGGCGGCAGTGCAGTGCACGGCAGTGTTTGTCTGGACAGCTCTGTGTCGGGTCGCCGGAGTATGTGACCGAACCACTGCAAGCGGCGGCGGAGGAGAGATGATCAATGTCGCAGCATCACCTCCTTATTTTGTCGGTTGATAGCACTTCCTGCCAGTTTGTACGAAGAACTGGGCGCAGATACCAGCGGTCGAACACGTCTAACCTCCTGATATCTTCACCTCGTAGTGGCCAGGTTTCACATCCGTATGTGAGCACGGGCCGGATAGCGGCACAGAAGACGCGAATCTTTGTTCGAAGGCTAATTTGGTCCCGATACCACAGCACACGCCGAAGCTGGAAAAACGCCTCCCGTGTACTGTCAATCCTTGACAGTACTTCGTCTTTCGCCTGACCATTCGGAAGCAGAGTTGACCCCGGATACTTGAACGATGGTACATACTCGATCGCCTGTCCATTGATGAACAACTGCTGAGCTGACGGCCCAGGGCAACTCCACGAAGCCTTTGTTTTTACTGAATTGACTTCAAGACCAATAGTCTTCGAGAAGTAATCGAGTCGGTCCAGAACTGGCTGTGGCGCGAGAATCTCCCAGCACGACAACGTCGTCTGTAAGCGTCAGGTCCGAGATGTGCACCGGTGGACTCAATTGGACATCGGGGTAATCAGCCAAGGCTTTGTTCATTTTCCAGTCGACTGCATAGTTGAATAACACTGGTGAGAGAGCATCCCTGGCTAACTCCGGAATTGACTGCGAACGCAGAAGATTCATCGCCATACACTCGGACACGTGTGCTGGTGGAGACATAGTAAGCCCTCATGATCCTTGAGAATTTGACAATAATACCGTCGGATTCGAGTATACGCCAAAGGCACTCACGATTACCCGAGTCAAAGGCAACCCGGAAATCAATGAAGCAGGCTACTGTTGGCTGCAGGAGCTTGTAGCGGTGTTCCAGTGCTCGACGCAATGTGAAGATTTGGTCCGCACAACCTCTGTCACGGCAGAAACCCCCATGCTTCGGTCAAGTGCGGGGAGTCTCGTGCAACTAAGAAATGACCGAATAGCACTAAGCAAAAAATCTTTGCAACGACGTCAATTAAACTGACCCTCGGTAGTTATCGCACACTGTCCTGTATCCTTTCTTAGGAATGGGTAACAGAATAAAGGCATCCCAGTCCGTTGGAAATGTCTCTCCTTCCCATATAGATCGGAACAGCACGTGCAGCCTATCTATCAGTGTTGGAAAATAGGTCTTATACACTTCTGGTGGTATGCTATCCTCCCCAACAGCTTCCCTGTTTTTAACTGGTTGACGACCCTGGCGATTTCCGTCATACTTGGTGGCTTGCAGTTGACGTCGTACATCTCTACACTCGGTGAGACTGGAAGGTCCGCGGTGTAATCGGAAGGTCGGTTGAGAAGCCGGTCAAAATACTCTACCCAACACTCCTCTGTTCGGGGATAATTTGCACTGCTGCATCACGTACGACGGATTCAGGCTTGTATCGCCCATTCGAAGCACTCTGAATGAGCCGAAATAATTTGCCGAAGTCACCAGCACCGGAAGCGGTCTCCATTTTCTCTGCCACTTCGATCCAGTACTCCTTACAATCGGCTCCAGCCGAGCGCGAGGCCTTTCGCTGCAGTCTTCGAAGTTCAGTGCTTCCCACTGCTCGGGCTTCCTGGGTCTTGGCTGATAGTTGCAAGGTGGTCTCTTAGATCCAGTCGTTTAGAAGTTTTTCAGTTCCTCCTAGCTCCTTCAAAGAAATCTCCTTAACCACCGACTTGATCACCTTCCACTGTTCTTCCATGGAGGACCCATCCGTTTGCACGCTAGTTAAAGTAGCCAGCAGGGATGAGATAGCGTTACAGAGAGCGTCGCGCGATTCTGGTATTTCCGGGGCTGCGACGTTGACTCGACTGGGTGGTGGGACTTTGAGACGGGCAAACAGATGGATTTTGAAGCGCGCACATACAAGGACATGGTTTGCACCGTTCGTGTTTTCGGTTACTGCACCGCGGAACGCTCGGCAGTTCTTTACTCATAAAGCCCAACGGGATTGTACCAGAATATGACCTATTTGATGCGCTATGCGACCATTGTTTGAGTGCCAGGTTAACAAATGTCTTCTGCGGTGTTGGAAGGGTGTTGCAGATGACTAACCTGTTAGCATCGGCCAGATTCACTAGGCGGTTTCCATTCTCACAGCGTGCGCACAGTTCGAACTTTCCTAGGACATGCGAAGTGGACTCATCTGAAGGAACTGCTCGTGCGTTCCAGTCAGCGGCGATAAACAGTATATGTCTGCCTGAAACACGATTGATTAGATCTCGTAATCCGTCCTAGAAGTCGTCTTTTGTTGTATTTTCAGCCGCATTTGTCGGTGCCCAGATAGAAATCACCGACAGATTCTGTGGAAAGCCCTTAAAGCGTGCTAGGGCCAATCTCGAAGAAACCAGTTCCCGATAAAAGAGAACACCGTTGGTATTTTTGCTCAAGGCGAGTTCGATACCATGTTGTCCAACAACGTCATTCGCGTAATCTAGGTCACATGGCCTTCTACTATTTCCTAGTTCGACGCCTACATCCTGGAGATTTTGCAAAGCACTCTCCATTATTTCGTCCATGACGAAGTTGAACAGGAATAGAGACACATAGGACATCCCTGTCGAACACCACTGGTCGTTTCGAACCGACCGGATAGTTCACCGTAAACTCTTACGCGATCAGAAGTATGACAATACAATGATCTCAGTACGTTCACGAACTTCTGAAGCATACGTTTTCGATGAAGAGTACTGAAAAGCGCTGCTCGATCTACTGAATCGAAGGCGCCTTTCAAGTATAAGAAAACCACTACTGTCGGTCGGCGGTGCGTGTGACACGTTTCAAGTAGTCGGCAAACAGTAAAAGTCTGGTCGATGCATCCTCGACCCGGGCAAAATCCGGCCTGTTGTTCGCGGGCGGTACTCTCGCGAGTCGGTGTAAGACGGTGCAGTAGAATTGAGGCTAATACTTTGGTGACTGTCAGAATTAAGCTGATCCCACGATGATTACTACAATCATTGCGTATTCCCTTCTTGAAGATGGGAACAATCAACGATTCACTCCATAGTAACAGAATCCGCTCCTCGTTCCAAATATCACGGAGCAAAGCGGTAAGTGATTTTATCAAAACATTCCCACCCAGTTTGAAAAAATCTGGGGCAAGTTCGTCGGGATCTGCCGCTTTCCCACGCTTTAGTAATCGTATACATGAATCCACTTCCACTTCCGATGGGGGCTCAAGTGATACCACCCAAGGAGTCACACTTGTTGACACAGGAGTAACTACATTAGCGTGCGGCCAGCTAAACTTTTCCTCGAAATATTCGGCCCAACGATCAAGCCTTTGATGTTTGCCATGGATGGGTTCTCCATTTCTATCGCAAATCGTTTCACTGACCGAAGTTCGCCGTCCAACGGTATCACCAATAAGTTTGAACAGTCTCTGACTATTACCTGAAGCAGCTGCTATTTCCATTTCATCGGCTACCTTGATCCACCAATTTTCGCGATCCTTCTTAAGGCTTTTCGTAACTTGTCTTTGCAGCTTTCTCCGCACCTTAAACATCTCCTTACGGTTCGAGAGATGATGTTTTTGCTCCATTATACTCAGCGACTCTTGCGAGATCCAGTGTCTTTGATGAACACCGGATCTAGGACCACAGACAAAACCGGCCGACACGTGCATCGCCTGTTTGATATGAGCCCAATGTTCATCTACAATACTGTTCGTCGTAGATCCTAGCTCATGTGCTAACTTCTGCTCCTAACGGGTGTGGACTTCTGAATCACACATACGTTGCACGGCTAATCGGGTTTGCGGTTTGCGATGATGACCATGGAGCTGGAGAGATAATCGCATTCAAACTAATGCATGGTCCGACTCTACATACCTAGACCAGTAAGATCTACAGTTCTGAACAGAACTGCACCACCGGTAGCTTACGACGATTTGATCAATTTGACTCAAAGTACCTGTAGGGTAAGAGCGCCATGTCGCTATGTGACGCCAGCTGTGTCGGAAATTGGTGCCAGACAAGAACAATCGATTTTCTGCACAAAACTGGAGAAGCCTGTCCCCGTTATCTGTACGCTCAGCGGGTAAAGCACAACATCCACCTAAACAGGCTTCTGACACACTGAGTTTGCCAACTTGTGCATTGAAGTCACCAGCTAGCACTACAATGTCAGAACCTTTACTGCTGCGAACCAGAGTGGTGAGTTCATCATAGAACTCATCCTTCTGCATGTCAGAACAGCAGTCTGTTGGGGGCGTATGCCGAGATCACAAACAAATTGTGCTTAACACAACTATCCTTTCGAACGCCAACTGACCCCTGAGGTCTCATAGAGCATAAACGACTGCTAATCGGGGTCCAGTCTAAGACGGCAGTCTCAGCCTTGTCACTCAAGACTATTCCTACACCACGTTGACCCGCAGCCCTAGCCTCTTCGTCTCCTGAGGTGCGCAGAAAATACCTCGATGAGATACCAGTAGCAGTTAGCTGAATCACACTGCTCGAATTCTGTATACGCATTTCACTTGCGCAACAGACATCAATCTTCAGAGAGTTCATTGTGAGGGCTAGGCATACCTGCTGACCGGCCTGCATGAATGTACGCACGTTGAAGGAGCCGAGATTCAGAAGCTGACGAAGCTTGATAAAATGTGAGTCACGGGACAGCGGATTGTTTCCGACACTATTTGACAATGAACCATTGCGAGAATCGGCCGTGTTGTCAGTGGGAGCATTATGGGTGGATAGAGGGATCAAAGAGAGGTGGCTGCGGGCAGAAGACAAAGGTTGAACAAGAGAGAGAGAACTCTGAGCAGTATCCCACTTATCACTACCCACCTCGTTCGATGCAGTGGGCAGAGCGGTCCTGATTACCCTGCGCGACGACCGATGCAGTATGGAATTTTTGGTAATCGTGCCGCTCATGGGAGATGTTGAACCGGTACTGCTAGGGTGTCCAGCCGCCCGGCACTTTAACACACCGAGTACCGGAGCAGGGTAGTCGAACTTCCGAAAGGCAAGCAATGTCTACATGGTAATCATGTAGTGTCCGCATATGGTTAGGTGTCGCGGTTATTGGTCTACTTGCATTAATTTTTTTTCTTGTATACGTAGTCCCGTATCATACCTTTCTTCGCTACCTATTTCCTCTTTTGAGCTATTTTTTGTTTCACTTAGGACTGGTTGATCTCATGAACCAGCTACCGAAATTAGAGCACTGAAGCGCAAGGTCAATGCCTTAAGGAGCCGAAATGAAATCATTCGGTATAATGATGAGTACGGCATATTTTTACAACCATGTCGATACATCACTAAGTGGTATTCCATAGCTTTGGTCACGTGTGTAGTTTCATTCAAAAATTTGACAAACCGATCTCGTATGCAACCACCAACGAATTCACGTAGCCAAAAGCGAAGACGGTATTCAAAAACGAATGAAATTTGTGTTACTGCATCAATTATTCTCTTTTGAGTTGGTGATAGACTAGTGGCCATATAGAGAGACGGAGAATCTGCCGACTGTTACGCTTAGGGCATAGTTCTGCTGTAATCTTGTAGTGATTGCTGAAAACAAAGCTTTTTCTTGTTTCATTGTATCCATGGTTGCATGCACATTACTATTGCGCGTAGTACAACTCAAATTCGACTGCCATTTCTAGCTATGAGCGCACTTCGAATAAGTGGTCCCCTCCGTCAAGAAACTATTCGGGATCGTTCAAATTGTTTCTTGTTGAAGGGCATTGCATATAGAGAGGGAAATAGTTAAAGAAAGATAATTTTCTTACATGGCAAAAGTATTTCTTGCAGGGGGGGGGGGGTATTACAGCCTGGTGGGGAGGTACTATTGTATCACAAATCTGCCCATTTCTGATGGGAGCCAAACATCCGCGTCGGATTAAAGGAAACTCTGCAGCTTATTTCCAGGAAGAAATCGGATCACAAGATGGAGTGATGGTATTTTTCCCACCGACTGCTTAACGCTCGACAGCAAAATTTGTTAAAAGCCCATCCAAGAAAAAACTACCATGTAAACCTCTCAGGGGTCATGTCACCTATGACTTTTGATTCTGGGAGGGGAAACCGGGATTCAGGGATGCCAACAGTGCGGCTACTCTTCACTAGCCACCATACATCATGAGACGGACTAGAAGCACAACTGTAATATGGTAACCAGAAAAAAATAGTACTAAACTGTGCAGTCAGTATGGGACAAGACGCGACTGATATAAATCCGGATATCCAAGAAGCCATTATCCACTAAGTGAGTTACTTTAGCTCAATTGAAAATGAAAAACTAAAGATTGAAAAAAAACTGATTTAGAGTGACTAAAGTTACACTAAACACAACCGCCAAATACTTTGAAAAAGCATATATTTAGTGATGGCAGTAAAAGATTACGTAAACTTAATCAACTGCTCGTACTTGGAGATTGACTGGACACTGCAAATCCACCGATGCATCGCGATTGTTTACCCCGTTATTTACGCATCTTATGTAAGAGCATTTTCAAACAAGGCCCAATGATTGTTGGTTTGTCCACCGTTTAGACAAAGCACCGCTGAATGTACAATGTGCATGTCTGGAAAAGTATACACCACCATTATATGGAGGACGGAAATACAGCAAAAGTTTCACAGCTTCCTGATCACGCTGAGCTTGGCGTTTGAGAATCCCAAACGCTTCATCACCAGGCGAGGTTATATATTCAGTGCGTTGATGTCACTTTGGCTGGTGGTGAAACACTTACAACCGAAAGGCCCCGAGATCAGCGCCATCGGGAAAACTACCAACCTGAGAAACGAGCAACACCGGTTTTCGGTTGGTAAACCAGTGTTTTCATTCGCTTTACTTTGAGCAACTTTACTGATGCTAGACTTCTAATACACATCATTGTTTTGGCCGATTTACTATGAAATCTGTTGAATCTTAGTCATGAAGAAATATTATGATCTACTGGACCTAAAAGGATACTTGATAGCCTGCAGTCAACCTACACGACGAGCTGCTTTCTCTAGAGCATTGCTTTTAGATGACAGGCAAAACAGCTTTGCATTGACGTGTTCCTAACGCGTACCCCAGAAAAACTGAAATGATATGACTAAATCACATACCCACGTGGTAGGTTTCCATGCAAAGAATACAGCATGGCACACGGACAATAACGCTTTAAAATGAAACTTCATAAACTAGGTACGTAGGAGACATTCGGGGATACCCACAAAAAAATACCACAGAAAAGATGTCTAATGCAATCGATCTCGAAGAGCTTGCTTTCATTGCTAAGTTGATCAGCCCAATCGTAGGACCAGTAGCATCAAAATTATCGACAAGCGTCGGTGAAGTGCGTTTTGCAGATAATCATCACAACTGGTCCAAACTCATGTAAAGCGAAACACGTGACTTACAGACAAAAACCAACTGCAAACTATGCATTCACAATTGTTGAACAAATCGAATTATGTGCGTACCAAATTAGGACTTGACATCTGAATCCTCCGTTTCGACAACGCAACAAATTCTCATGCATGCACGCTTACATGGCACATTCAGTGTTACAATAGCAGCAACATTCATTTTTATTTTCTCTCTTTCGTAAACCGGTTCGCAAAAGGTCAATTTTGCATAGACGTTCTCATTTTGTATCGTGTAGTTAACGCAACCATCAATGCGGCCTACTTCTTGTTGTGTAACTAACCAACTGACGGGGTAGCACAACGGGCACTTAAGTGGAAAGAGTAATGCGATTAAATGACCAAGACTACATAAAATATCTTATCAAGAAACACTTGAAAAAAGATGTTTGTGAGATGTGAATGAATAGAACCACGTTATTCATAATCACATGACAACGTCTGATTTTTTGAATGCCCGGCTTACATTTTATCCTCTAGCTTAAACCAAAAAGTACCAACGATCGAGTGAAATATGAGACTAGAAAATTAAACTCAAATTTCCCAATATTACCACTTATTAGCATTTTCCATTAGAGAAGGACATTTCTGTGCCTTTTCAGTATAGTCGAATGACAGTTGATAAGATGCTACTAGTTCAACGAATACCATTGATTCCAAGATGACAAATACATCTGTCACTGATCAATATGAGAGTAGAAAACAAGGCGTAAACGTGTCATGCTTGAACCGATCCTAGATGAACAGAATTATCAGACAACGGTAGTTTGGAGCACCGCGGTATGAGACAAAGACAGCAGAACTTTATTTCGGAAGCCTAAGGCTTTCCAATTACTAGTACACTGCTTCACAGAAGCGGGTAGATAACTGATTCTATCGTTTTTTCATTTTGATTCAGTTTCAATACACTGATTATTCTTAGTTTTTAACAGTAGTAAGAGATTCAAATCGTGCATGAAGTGACTCACCATGCAGTGTCAACACCCAACTCACTATTGGCTCACGGGCCTGCGTACCAGGTTTATTTTTATTACATGCTTGTGCATGAGTGCAATGGAAGAGGTATACCCCATAGCCTCAAAGAACCACTGCACTGTTAGGTATAGTTGGTAACCAGATTCTGAGACTAGGGGTGATGGGGAACTGCATAAGATCCTAACAGGTTGCGTGTGGTAACGAGCAGGACGTTAGTGGATTAATGTCTACCACCTAAGTGACTGATGGTGACCGAATTCAAACTTCTGACCTCAGAGATGGTAATCGAATGGTCTAAACCACTCGACCACCACCGTTTCGAGTAGCACTTCTGCTGGTGATTTATAACTAGGAGAAAACAACTGTACAGTATTTCCATGACATTCAATGGTAAGCTTAGCGTATATTTGCATATCTAAAACAGCGTACAAGGACATTGCCGGCATATCAGTGCCATGGTGTGTCTGATAAGAGTAGCACCTCCGAGCTGGTGGACTATCATCACCTTGGGGTATCACATATCTCTAGGATCTCCGTCAGGTATCCAGTTCTCTACTGTACATCCAAGAACCTGCGGACGAACTCCGGCAAACCGCTCGACAGGTGGGCTAAACCGGGTTGAAGGTAATCGAGATGCAAAAGCCTCAGTGAGACGGTGTTCGGCATAAAAAGATAGTTATCTCTGAATAGGCGGATGAGATTTATTGAATAATCAAACGACTGTGAAGGATATCTGTCGAACTAATAGCGCTGCATGGACCCCTGGATTGGATTCAATTCAATCGAATGGCGAACGAGCTCCTGGAAGGTCAATGGAAACTATGAACCAACAAGCTAGTGCCTTGCAGCCGGTACTTGGTTGGGCAAAGGCTAGGGGTGCGCCTTCGAAAAGCAGCCGAGTGACGCTGGGGACGTCTCTTTTACTGAACACCCATGAAGCTTAAGGATCATGTCATCATGAAGCCGGCTTATCCTCTCCCCTTCTGCGGTGTGGGCAGTTGCGAAGTATGATTCGCCCGGAAGTCTCCAGTATCTATCCTGTAAAGGGCCTCACCAAATTTCCCTCTACCAATTTAAGGTCGATACAAAACGCCACGGGTAATTGCGGCTAAGGAGAAAGCAGTAGTGCAGTAGTTGGGTATAAATCGAATGAACTTGTTACGCTTAATGTCCACTTTATGTGGCTACCTTTACCGTCCGCACACTATGTCAGATAGGGCAACAGGCTGCCCTCGCTAAAATACTTGACACCTTTGAAACAGACGTATGCTCTGTCTCCGAAACACGTATTCGAGACCCCACTCTGTGATAACTCTCGGCATCCTGGATACAATTTCAGTCTCTCGCTTCACTCTTCGTGTGTTGGGTGATTCGGTGTCTAGAGCTCGTGGTCAGGCTGGCGTGGGGATTGCTTCGAGCATGAAAGCTAAGCGTGCACTGCTAAACTGGATTCCAGTCAACAGTCGTTTGTGTGCACTTCGGTTGGACGGTTCTGTTCGTATCAACAATAACAAGCTGAAGCTTCGATGCTTGTTCGTCGTGTCTGTGTATGCGCCGACTGACTGCAGTTCCTCTGAGACCAAGGACGAATTCTATCAAGATTTGTTTCAGCTGCTTCGAAGCGCACGTTTAACGGACGCAGTGGTCATTATTGGGGATTTCAACACCCAAGTTGGCCGTTTGGGGGATTCCGAAAGCCACATTGGAGGCCCATTTGCCATCCCAGCAGACCGTACCGATAACGGCGATCGTCTCATTCGGCTGTATTCTGACCACAGATTGTTTCTGGCGAGTATGAATTTCTGCCATAAAGAGCGGCATAAACTCACATGGCGTCCTCCTTCATCTTCACAACATTGGACTCAGATTGATCATATCGTGATAGGTCACCGATGGTGTGGACCAATTGAAAATTTTCGTGCATTTTTGTCTACACCTGTGGACTCAGATCACGCCTTGGTACGTGCTCGCTTTTGTTTACGTCTCGTCCGTGGTTGTACCAAAGTAAATGCCACTCGTCCCGCGCAGTTGCTTTTAGACGATAACCAGCGAAACAATTTCCAGACGGAGCTGTCTACGCAGTTTTCGATGCAGCCAAATGTTCAGAGCTCAAATGAATGTTGGCATCAGATCAAGGAAGCCCTGCATACCACTTCGAATGCACCCGGAACTCTGGTTCAAGTCGGCCTCTCAAACGATGGATATCTTTAACATCAGTTGCTTTATTGGGTGCTCGCTGATCCGTCCCTCCGGATGCCACATTCAATGAATTGCGCAAATCCCTGAGACGCCAACTGACTAGGAGCCTGAGAAATGACCGTGAGCAGTGGTGGATTGCAAAAGGTAGGGGAATGGAAAAGGCTGTGTCCATTGGCAATGCTCGAAACCTTTTCCATTTGATTAAAGGCACTGGTCCACGGAAGCCTGGTGTAAGTGAGTTAGTTTAGGAATGCGACGGTTCACTGATTCACTCTCGGGGACGTCGTCTAGAGCGCTGGGCGGAGCACTTCAAGGAACCATTCAGTTGGCCCACTTCAACGCTGGACCTCCCAAATATACCTATCAACGAAACGATGCAGGTGGATAACAGTCCTCCATCAGAGATGGAGATTATGCGGGAGACAGGTTATTTGAAAAGGTACAAAGCCACTGGACCGGATGGGTTTTTCCATCTGCTTTCAAGGATGGAGGTGAAGCTTTGGTTTCAGAATAAATAACACTCCGGATTAATTGGCATAGCGGGCAGAGTCCCAGGGAATGGTGTGAATCGACGATTATGCCGATTTACGAGGAACGTGACAGTTCCTCTTGTGAAAATCACAGAGGAATAAGCTTGGTACGTACCACAGCCAAACTGCTCACCGGTCGTATTCTCCACCGATTATCCAGTGTCCGCAAAATATGTACGCGAGAATAAAGCCGGTTTCAAACCCGGTCGTGGTTTTATAGACAACATCTTTACTCTTCGGAAAACCTTACAGCTAAGACACATCTTTCGTAGGTCCACAATCTCTATCCTCAATGATCTGAAAGCGACGTTCAACTCAGTCGACCAGGCACTTCTCTGGCGCTGCCTCTCACTGAAGGGTGTGCCAGAGAAGTTTATTTCTCTTTTCCAATGCTTGTATGCAAACAGCTGAAGCCGAGTTCGTGCTTATGGTGATCTTTCCCCCAAGTTCACCACTGAAAGTGTTGTTCGTCAGGGTTGCCCTCTTTCGCTCTTCCTCTTCAATTTCGTGATTGAATTGATTCTTGAGATAGCCTTATCCCCGTCAATCTTTGCTTAGGTAGTAAACTGTCTGACTTGGAAAATGCGGACGATATTGTTCTGCTGAATGAAGATCCAGGTAAGTTGCAAGCTCTTTTAGGTAGCCCTAACAACAGTGTAGGAATGTTTTGGGTGCGTTTTGCACCTTCAAAGTGTAAAATGCTGTTGCAGGACTGGGTTGGCTCAACATCAAAACCTTGTGTTGGCAGGGGAAACTCTAGCTGAAGTGGATAGATTTTGTTACCTGGGCAGTTACATCTCACCAGGTGGACAGATATCGGACGAAGTGTCGTCGCGTATACAGAGGGCGCGTTTGGCTTTTGCTAACCTCCGTCATCTGTGGCGTCGACTTGACATCCGATTGTCTATTAAGGGTAGAGTGTACAATGCGGCGGTTAGGTCCGTTCTTTTATACGGTTCCGAAACATGGCCGTTGAGGGTAGAGGATAGGCGAAGACTGTCGGTGTTCGAGCACCGATGTTTCCGTAGCATTACCCGAGTATGGTGGGAACACCGTATCAGCAATGCTGAGGTTCGGCGTAAGGTGTTGGGAACCAGAGGTCAGTCTCTGGATCAAGTACTGAATCTAAACAGGTTGAGGTGGTTGGGACATGTGTTACGCATGTCCACCGATAGACATCTTCAGCGTACGCTGTTCTCCGAGGCAAGTGGTGATTGGAAGGTAAGTCGAGATGGTCAGTCTATGACATGGCAAAAAACTATGAAAGCCTTGACCAATGGACTTGGCCGAGTAGGACGTGTTAGACTCCCAGGTTGGGGTCCACGTGATCCGCCTGCTGAATGATTGGAGACATTAAGTGATATGGCTAGGTGTCGTGGTCAGTAGCGTAGTTGCATTCGGACTCTTTCCTTGTCCTCTCGATTTCCGCTTGATACTTTGACTTTGTGGATCTTTATCACTATGCTTCTATTCTTTTCGCCCTTTACTGGACGATGCTGGAAGGTAGCGACCGAAACCAGAGCACAGAAGTGCGAGGTTAATAGTCGGATAAACTGAACTGAACTGAACCTATCGTCTCCTGGAAGCCAACCACCGCAAAAAAATACCGGCTGTCAGGTGGGGACGGACTGGTTGTAACCGACGAGGGGAAGCCTGAAATACTGGCTAAACACTACTGGTCAGTGTTTACCTCGGAAAGGGTTGCATCAACATCGAATGCGAGCAGTGCTTCCTCAACCATCTTCGGGAAATTTCCGGAGAAAGCGGGTGAAGTTGTTCTCCGACCCGTTAAAACTCATCAGTCTTCGGGGCCGCACAGAGTTCACCCGCTGATGTTGAGGGAATCGGCTGAACAGCTGAGCACCTCTTGAATATTACTTCCGGAGAGTTACCAGAACATCTCTGAAACAAGAACACCAGCCAGCGTGGACGTATCACGTCCGTCTGACTAATCGAACCGTATCAACACCACATGTTGACCTAGTTCGTCAAAACCGGACGAAAATTAGCCTCTCAGGGTAACCGGTGACCCATTATCCCAAACAGATCGACGTAACCTGATTGAGCGTACGCGTTTAGGGATAGTCTTATCAGCGCTTTAGATAATGCATTGTCTAGTTACGTAAGATACTGACACTTTCGCGCGATTCGCTCACGCGTTCAGGTGCGAAGATCACGCACGCAAACCTTCCGTAGAGAATAACAAAATACGAATTTTACGAAAGTACAAAATACGAGTGGTACAACAGTTATCACGTTTGTTGCGCAGCTGCCTATACATAGCGGTCGACTTTGGACAGTTGTAAACAACCGGGCGTTAAACAAAAAACGACCCGAACTCAGTTCAAAAAGAGCAAGTAGAAGGTACCAGGTGTATTCTCGATGCAGCTTTGGATACTGTAGATTGTTGCACGCGATTTGTAGATCTTTCTGCGTCCTGTAGTGAGATGATATGACTGACTAAAGTACTTTGCAAGTGGATGCAAATTGATACATATTTTTACACATTTGCCTTGATTCCCAATTGAACACATAGCTATGGAAATTGTGAAAAGCAAGAGACGTTTTTACGCCTCTTTAATGATCACACCAACTCTCTCCCTTCATCTTCCCGATTTTTATAGGGACTTCTGTCTAACGTACCTACAACATAAGTACTCCCGTTGAGTTTGATCAAGCGTTAGCCTCATACTGAGTGCAGCGCTTTTGACTGTTGTGTTTTACTACGTGCTTGCGCATGAGTGCAGTCGAAGGAGTATACCCCATAGCTTTGAAGGTGCACTGTCCCATCAGGGATAGCCAGCAAACAGACCCTAAGGCATGGAGTGGAGAATAACATAAGGTCCCAATCAGTCAGGTGTGGTTACGCGTCAGACCACAGTGTATTACGGCCTACTACTACCTTCCAGTGAAAGTTAGTCGATACACAAGAGTAAGAGTTTCCGAAACAGTTTGGATACCCGAGAGTACAAAACTGAGTAAGATGAGGAAAGACCGTAATGTGAGGTGACATATGGCCATATTATCATTAACTTCTCTAGTCATCTAGTACGTTGATTTCGTCACAAACTGCAATTGAGTATGTAATTATAGGTTAAGTTACGCTGCTCTACTACGTTGGTACATTCTCATTCAAAAACAGACAGCGGTTGTGTGTGCACAAATGCATGTGATGGGTTTATTAATGAGGTTAACCGTGTTACTGATTGTCGGTGGCGTGTCGTAATCCTAGTATGACCAGACTAAATGCGCACACATCCAAACCAGCAGCCCAGAGAACCTTAGAATCTATATTCTCCATCGTAGAGCTCCCCCGATCATAATCACCCAACAGCTTCTGACATATTTCAGTTTTATCCATGAGTGACCCTATAACGTTGCACGGTACCGCATGGGAAACTATAGGGTATGTAGTGCGTCTAAAATTTTTGCACCTGAATTACCACTCGAATACACGCGTCGCCAAAAGCACAGTCAATTAATACATTTCTAAACAAAGCAAAAAGGCTCTCGTGACGTTAGATGAAAGACAATTTTATGCTTGAATAAGGTACAACAGGTTTTCAGCTTTTATCCATTCAATACTGAGAATTCTATCGTAACAACGAAACTTCAGATGGTTTACGCTACCATTAGTGAGTATTTATCAACATGAGCTATTTCATCATCAAGATCTGAAAGGATACCGTAGAGGAAACAGGCGAAGTTTACTGCCACCAGACACAATTGTTAGTATATACATCAAATACGTTTTTTCAATAAATGGGAGTGTAAACTGATGTTCCAGTTTGTACAGCCTGAGCATCAAGAGTGCATCGTGACTGAAAAAACGATCAACTTACCAGAATCGCCCACAATGTCAGTCATCAAGGGATCTGTGAGATTGATGTTCCTTGTGATCGCTCGTGGATCACAGACAGGATCTGTGTTTAAAACGGTCTTCGACGATACATTAGCCTGAGACTTGGGTGGAATCATCGACAAGGAAATAGTTTCTTGCTGGGGAAAATCTTCGGGGATATCATACAGCTGGACTGGAGTATCGAGTGCCTGGTCGTAATAGTAAAAGTCTGGTGTAGTACATACGGATTGGGGGTACACAACCCGACAACGATAGGAAGGTAACACGTTGGGGTAAAATAAGGAGAACGTATCATCCTGCGTAACGACATGTGAAGGATACGTTGTATTGGATTGGTGCGGTTGAGAAACTTTGGGGTCTGTAAGGTACAGTGTAGCACTTTGCATCGGCTTCGGAATCAAGGTGTATTGAGTCATTCGATGTCAGATCCAAATGCCAGAGACATAAAATCCACCAGAACAAACTAATTGAGCTTTTCCACTGGCTGAAAACAGAAGTAACGAAGCCGAACTTAATATATTTAGAGGAATTTAGCGGGCTTACGAAAAACAGCATATCTCCTGGTAAACAACAACCAAAAAACTCGGAGGTGGGGGAGGGAAGGGGGGCAACGGAAATTATTCCATCTTCTATTTCAATGTCACAGTAGAAAGACGTCAAAAGAAATAGACCTGTAAGATGATAGGTTTTCGGTTATATATATATATATATATATATATATATATATATATATATATATATATATATATATATATATATATATATATATGGATCAAAAGAGCTGTAATGGGGCATTGGGGTGGAGTGCAGTGCGTAAAGATTACGTAGGAACAGTCATCGATCCCACTAATGTAAATACGTGGGAAGATACAAACTGGACGCATATCATTTCGAAGGTGAGTCCACTTCCGATCAAAAATGCCACTGCATCTAGATTGGTGGTGGTCGAGTGGTTTAGGGTGTTCACTTACCAACCCGGAGGTCAGAGGTTCGATTCCCGCCATCAGCGGTTACTTTGGTGGTAGACACTGTCGTCCGGCTCGTTACCACGCCTAACCTACTGGGATCTTATGTAAATCTGCACTCCAAGTCTCAGGGTCTGGTTGTCAGTTATCCCTAATAGTGCAGCGGGTCTTTGTGGCTATGTGGTATACCTCTTCCATTGCACTCATGAGAAAGCATGTTTTAAACCGATCTTTTGGCTACCGGTCGATCTCCAAACCTACCGCATTTTCTGGATGAAGTCAGATGCACGATTTCCCAACAGAAAAATATACGAAGTCCGGGGGAGATAAAGAGTCAAGATTAAGATTACAAGTAAAAGCAAAAATATTTTCATCGCGCACGTTTCGTAGATTTTTCGTCTGTTTTTCAATTGTTTATGGAGAACGGGAAGTCAACAGACAGGCCATACAGCATTCGCACCACTGGGTTCGGTTCCGAGCCATATCTCTTAGCATCTCTAACCAACGGCAATCCTCATTTGTTGAGCCCGAACCAGGAAGACGGGAAACACCAACCGAAGTCAAAGTCAGAGGTCTCTTCTTCATGTCCTTGCGCAAAGTCACAGTGTACAGGTCAGACCTACCCTTTTTGCAAACCCTCGAATAGACTGCTAATCAGGGTGATTGAACCTTTCCAAGGACAGAGTGTAGATTTCAGAGGACCGTCGTCTACACACACATAACAAATACCCCTGATTTTGATTTGCCTGTTAGAATGTTTTTACAACGAAATTCAAATAACTATTCCGATCACAGATTCTTTTACGCTTAAGGAACTCAGGAATTTCCCTCACACCAGGGGTGTTGCAACCAGTTGAATGACAGTTTACAGTGCGTAGGCCAACGGCCAAGTCCAGCTTTCGAAGGGTGCGTTATGCCTAGCTATCTTACCAGCTCTAAAATCAAGAGGATTAGACGTCCATAATCAAGAAATATTTTCTGGATGCTGTATTTCAAACAGCCCATATCTACGGGAACCAATGAGACACCTCATGAGCGAATGTCCAAACATAACAAGAGAGTTGCATCCGGGACGTCTTTACCCAATTTGATCGATGCATCCAGATTGCGTTTTGTGACAACAACAGAGACGACCATTGAAGTATGACCTCCTGGTCGAATAAGTCCAGCTGCTATGATGTGACCCAAATTACGCCTGTGTAATTCTCCCCGGCGAGTAAGACTAGAGTATCTGCCTGTCATTCGCCCCACGACAGCTGAAGTTTTAGGCTGAAATCATATGACCATTTCAAAGCCCGATGTACCATCCGAACAATCATCTACAAAAGGTTGAGCATCCAAAAACCGGACTTACACAATCCATAAACTAGTTGTACCTCTGTCACCACGGCTACCCAAAGTAACCCTGATAGTCACGGTGGAACCCGTCGAGACCTTGAAGCAACGAGTCTACCATAATCGACGAGAAAGAGAAGCACAATGTTTTATATATTCACATAATTATTGCCCCTGTTTGGTCATTTTAATTCACGAAATCTCGCACACGCTCACACCCACTGACCAGTCGCCATCGCGAACTTCCAAAACATGAACAACTGAGTACATCAGGTCCGAACGAGGTTGGGATTGCATCAAAGAATCGATGCGCCCTCTATTGAGGTTTTTAAAATGATCTAATGTAAAAGACACAAAGTTGTCGGTAGGCACTTTGATTAGTCGACGTTTCGATTTCCACGGGTAACCTTTTTCAAGGCAGGTTATTCATTCAAATGATTCTAAGGTAGTCGTCACAAGTCAAGGGATGTCCCGATTTCTGTCCCACCGTGGGTGTAGGTTTGTTTGTGCGAGCATGTGCATTGTTCAAATGTGCGGTGCTTGGGGGGATTGGGCGTCAGTTTCACCTATTCCCATTATTAGCGTCGTTTATCACGGGGTCACTTGAGGCCCAGGCGGAATTGCAATAATCTGGGTTTTTGTTTTTCAAATGAACTTAGTGCTGTCCAGATGGTTGATACCCCTGCCCCATCGTTCCGATTATTACACGTACGATGGGCGCTGATTGCCAAGGCTTCGGTGTACAGGCGCTCTGTGTAGGTTCGAAATCCGAGTTGGGAAACTGGTGTTGTCATAATCGACTTTGTGCCATTCGGCCATGGCAAGAAGTGCGATCTCTGAGTCTCGCTCAGGTTTTGCTGAGGTCATCTTGTTGGTTGGTCTAGATTTTTTTCTCATGTGTTGTGATTCGGTCTTCAACTGCTAATTCGCCCAACATATTCAGCGGAGCATCCTTTACAGCTGATCTTGTAAATACAGTTGCTTTGGCTTTGTAGGTGAACTGGATCCTTGGCTTCCGTGATGTGGCGTCCCAAGGTGTTACCAATTAGAAAATACGGATATGATAATTTTCAAAATCTTTTCTGATTGCCTCCGAATTCCCAGACCGATAAGGGGTTTTGATGGAATCTAACCAGTATTTTCCTTCCATTTTTGTCGTGTTGACTTCTCCCTCCGCTTTCACGTCTAACTAGTTGTGGTGGATAGTGGTCGCCCTCGAGGACGCTGTTTAAGCGTTTCATTTCTCCCTCCTGAGAGGTGTGGTCATTACAAAGGCCTTGGAATCTGTTTGCTGAACGCTTAAACAGCGTCCTCGAAGCAATCACTATCCATCACAACTAATTAAATGTGAAAGTGGAGAAAAAAATGAACATGGTCGTCAATGACTACGAACTGGAGTCATATTCGACAAGGTTTCCAACCAGGCGTGCTGTGTATCTTGAGGTCTCCAGCCAGAGAGACATGAAGGACGGACGGAGGCAAGCATCTACGTCAACATTTTGACTGGCCAGTGCCACATCATAGCCTGGCTCCTATAATGTTCTTTCCAGTCAACTCCAGGCTACGCTAGCATAGCACCATGAGGGTAGCACAAGTAGTACGTGGTCCAACCAACGAAACCGATGGAGTGATAATAACGTACTGAGTACACTGGTTACAAGAAGGAGTATATGAATTGTAGAGTTGCTGATTCGATGTTGTCGCGAGAAACTCCCCAGACAATGGTGATCGAAAACAGGTAGATGATGAACATCGGCCGCTCGAACCGGCCAATTCCTGTAGCCGACTATGTGGTACACGGATTAAGTCGCTGGATCGAAAACTAAAGTTTATTAGGCTGTGGCACGCAATGCTAGTGCAGGAGAATGCTTGTTGAAGACAAATGTCTATTTAGTGATACAAACGCGAAGATTCTGAGTGACAAATTTGGCTGTGTATGGTGTGTTGGGACTGGAGAATTTTTAGGTGACAGGACCCCTTGTTTGCAATCTCGGCATACGCTCCAACAGACTGCTGTTCTGACATGCAGAAGGATGAGTTTTATGATAAACTCACCACTCTGGTTCGCAGCAGTAAAGGTTCTGACATTGTAGTGCTAGCAGATGATTTTAATGCACAAGTTGGCAAACTTAGTGTGTCAGAAGCCTGTTTAGGTGGATGTTGTGCTTTACCCGCTGAGCGTACAGATAACGGGGACAGGCTTCTCCAGTTTTGTGCAGAAAATCGATTGTTCTTGTCTAGCACCAATTTCCGACACAGCTCGCGTCGCACAGCGACATAGCGCTCTTACTCTACAGATACTCTGAGTCAGATCGATCATATCGTCGTAATCTACCGGTGGTGCAGTTCTGTTCAGAACTGTAGATCTTACTGGTCTAGGTATGTAGAGTCGGACCATGCACTAACTTCAGTGCGATTGCCGTACAACGTTTGTCCGATCCAGAAGTTCGCATCAGTTATAAGCACTAGCTGGGAATTACGACAAATAGTAATGTAGATGAGCACTGGGCCTATATCAAACGGGCAATGCATGTGACATAAGGTTTTGCCTGTAGTCCTAGCTACCATGTCCATCAGAGACACTGGATTTCTGAAGAGTCGCTAAGTTTAATGGAGCAAAAACGTCAGCTCTCGAACTGTAAGGAGATTATTAAGATACGAAAACATCTACAAAGACGGTATAAGCTGGAACTATGATTGATCTGTTGATTTTCGCACTACTCGCCATTTCATGTATCATGTGAATTCACATCTGTTTTCTTTTTTTGTCGTGTTGTCTTCCACAACAATCTTCAAATGCTACAATCTTTAAATTAATCAACCAGATGTTAGACACTCAAGTATCTTCTAGACACGTACCGGCACAGTGACTTTTCGTTGGATCGCGAAATATGATCGGCGATAGAAGCGCAATAGTCGAAGCCAGGCTACCATTAGCTTGAATGAGAACACAGGTTACTGTGCTGATAGGCGGAAGTTTATCAGTTCATTGGGTTTCCAAATCATGTGGTTCGGGGAGTAATGAACTCAGGTGCTTATATGGGTTCTGCTAGGACGGAGCAGGCCGACTTTGGGAATCGATGGGAAGACAGTGTAACCAATCAATCGGAGGGAAGCAACATGAATGTTACCAATACATCATGGCGCGATAAAATACAGATTTCGATTAACAAATAATCGGAAAAAATCGAAAAGTAAGATACTTTTGGGAAAAATAACATCAATTTTGTAATCTGCACTTCAATATTGGGAAAACTGTACTGTCTCCTCAACAGCTGTAGCACTACACTCCATTTATCAGTTGATTAAAGCCTCCGATTCGGCCTACGTCTTTTAAACTCAAAGCATCTGGTTGACTGTGGATCTACCATAATTTAATCAATTGATTTCTCTACAAAAGATAAATACCTTCGACCCGAGAGATTCGTCATCGATCCTCATTCACCTGATGCAGGGGACCACTGAATTAATCGGTACTGCACTTTCACAACGTTTCTCGCCGGCACTGAAGCACTCAGTCCTGATAAACTGGATACACCCGTAAACTATATAGCTACTTCCAGTTACAAATATATCAGGGATTTCAAAAGCTTCAGTGGTGCCATACGAACCCTGGAAAAGCGATGCATCAAACAAAAAGCGAGGTCTTTGCACGGCACGTTCTGTCTTCGACGTTCCAACAAAACGGTCAGCCATTGAACCAGTTTCTAGAACTGTTGACGGATCCTGTCAAAAACTGTGGATGTAGAGCCGTTTCAACGGAAGAACAATGCGATAAACTGGCTAGAGACGCGTTTATTCATGGCATACAATTTAGTCACCAACGCCAACGACTACTTGAGGAACAACAGACTTGAACTCCCCGGACGCTTCCAAGAAGTGGACTTACTGGCTTCGAACCTTCAACGCCTTTTTAAAGCGCGTGCAATCAGACGACTCCGATAATTTGGACATACTTATTGACTTCCTTTCACCTTTTGTTCATGAGCATTTATCTGACTGTAAAACTTTTGAAAATGCCATTTCATCCCTTCAGTCTTTGCATGTGCGCCCCAAAAGTGTAGTTTTCGCCTGATATTTCTTCGCTACTTACGAACAAGATAGTCCACAAAATATAGACTAACTCGTGTAGAACATCGAGACATTTGGAGAGGATTGCGATTTTTGTCCGATGATCGGTGAACAGTATCGTGATGACGCCATGCGTGATGCCCTGATCGCTGGATTACAGTCAAATAACATAAGAACAAGGCTTCTAGAACAACTGAATCTGAATTCTTAGGCTACTTGCGATATGGCTGGATCTTTAGAAGCCGCATAGAAACAGCCACAGTCCTACGGAGCTGACAATATTCTGTGTGCTATGGCACCCACCGTGACTCTACATGTAACTTCTTCATTGGTCCCAAAATCTGAATCTGAACCGATTATTTCTGCCATGCCCAAAAAACGTTATTTCTGTGACTACTTCTAACATCCCCGCGAGGAATGCCCCGCTAGGGAAGTTACTGGTGAAGCTTGCAAGAAAATTGGACATTTCAAACATGTATGCAAGTCTAAACCAGCTGGTTCTTTAGTTTGTTCTGTTCTCAGGCCCATAATATCGCCGGTTGTTACCGCTGCTGCTTCTGTTTGTTTGCATCAAGTAACCACCAAGATCCTTGTAAATAGAGTGGAACTACAAGCTCTGATAGACACTGGGAGCTCCGAAAGCCGTATGTCCTAGTTAGCCGTTAATACTTATCACTGGCCAGTTCATCCATGCGATTCGAAAATCACCATGGCCTCGACATCGTTGGCGTGCGATATTACAGGCTACTGCAATGTATCAATTCAATATCGGGACACTTCCTGTGATAAAAAAACTCTCGGTGATGAAAACTTTGTGCGCGGATGTCTTTTTAGGGCATGACTTTCTCAGACTTCATAACAAAGTGGAAATACCATCTGGTGGTACACGTGGCACGTCCCTGTTATGTGGGCTTGCAGCTGCTAGAATCCAAGCATCCCCATTATTCGCCCATTGATCGCCAGATTCTAAACCAGTCGCCACGAAATCTCGCCAACACACTATAGATGAGAAATTCAACAAATCGGAGATAACATAGCTTCTAAGTGACGGTATTATTGTACCTTCGAATTCCCCTTGGAGGGCTCAGGTTCCGATTAGTAAAAATTCCAATTACAAGAAAAGAATGGTTATCGATTACAACCAGACAATCAATCGTTTCACGAAACTGGACGCCTACCCACTTCCAAAGATTGAAAAAATGATAGAGAATATCTCTTGCTACGCCGGCTACAGTACCCTCATTCTTCAGAGGGCATACCATCAGATACCCATTGCTGAACACGAGCGCTTTTCAGTACTCTTCATCGAAAACGTATGCTTCAGAAGTTCGTGAACGTACTGAGATCATTGTATTGTCATACTTCTGACCGCGTAAGAGTTTACGGTGAACTATCCGGTCGGTTCGAAACGACCAGTGGTGTTCGACAGGGATGTCCTATGTGTCTCTATTCCTGTTCAACTTCGTCATGGACGAAATAATGGAGAGTGCTTTGCAAAATCTCCAGAATGTAGGCGTCGAACTAGGAAATAGTAGAAGGCCATGTAACCTAGATTACGCGGACGACGTTGTCTGCTTGTTCGAATCCACGAAACATGCTCAACGTGCACTAAATAGACTCTCAAGTGCTGTAGCTTCATTCGGCATGCGTTTTGCACCTTCAAAGTGTAGAAGTAATGTTGAAAGACAGGACGTCAACGATTCCGAGCTGGATGCTCGATGGGGAGGTGCTGTCAGTTGTCGACCACTTCACCTACCTCGGCAGCAGCTTGACGACGGATGGAAGCACTGTAGTAGAGGTGATCACACGTATATCCAAGGCTCGAGCGGCGTACGCTGGACTGAAGCACTTGTGGCGTCGATCTGATATTTCACTGAAGTTGAAAGGTCGTGTATACTGTGCCTCAGTGCGTTCAGTTTTGTTGTATGGTTGCGAGACTTGGAGTCTGCGTGCTGATGATATTCGTCGTCTTGAGGTTTTCGACCACCGATGTTTGCGTAGTATCGCTAAGATCGGGTGGAATGGCTGAGTGAGCAATGATGAGGTCAGAAAGCGAGTATTGGGTACTAATTCGGAGAAGGTTTTGTCACAGCGTATCCAGCTTAGAAGACTTCGTTGGTTGGGACACGTGTTAGGTATGTCAAACATACGTCTACCGTACCGTGTCCTATTCTGCGTTCCTCCTAGGGAGTGGAAGAGACCACGTTGAGGTCAACAGATGACGTGACAGTGAGGAATGAGGAAATGTACAGCAAACTTAGGAAAAGTAGGTGTTTCACGTCTTCGTGGTTGGGGTCCAAAAGACCCGTCTACCAGTTGGCTGGAGACACTGAAGGATATGGCAGCGAACCGTGAACAGTGGCGATCGTGTTGTCACTTTTTGCCGAATCAGAATGACTGATCGATATTTGTTTGTACAGTTAGACTGTGTATTCCGTGTGTTGGCTACTAATGCATTCTTTCCTTTTCCCACTCATATAGGTCCAGTCCCTGTCCATCTTGCATATTCATACTTTCTAATTCAGCGTGCAACATGGTGAGAAAGGCAGTGATCAGTGGGGCTTGCCCTACTGTTTAACGCTGCACGATGAGGATGCTGAACACGAAAAAACTTATACTGCTTTCGAGACTGGTGGTCACCTTTTCCAGTTCCGTAGGATATCATTCGGGGTTATCAATGGTGTAGCTTGCCTCAAACGCACTATCAACAGCATTCTAAAAACCAAGAACCTGAAGGATATCGTTGCTTATGTCGATAGTGCCACCGTGTGTGGCATGATGATGGATGATCATAATCACAACCTCCAACGTTTTCTAAAAGCCGTAGCAAAATATGAAATAACATTAAATGCTTCAAAAACTGCAATTGCCAGAAAGGAAATAAAACTCCTTGGTAATTATGTAACTTAGAGTACCATCAAGCCCGACCATGACCACATGAAACCATTACGCGAGGTCCCACCTTCTACTGACCCGAAGTCCCAAGGGCGGGTGGTTGGCATGTTCGCTTATGATTCTCAGTGGATACCTTCGCTTTCCTATAAAATCGGCCCACTCGTTCGGAATACGACATTTCCTATTCCTGTACCTGCGCGAGAGGCATTTGAACGTCTCAAGCTAGACTTGTAGAGTGCTGTGGTCGTGAAGGCGGATTGTGATATTACAACTGTCATCGAGACGTACGCTTCAGACACAGCCATCGGTGCTTCACTGAGCCAAAATAACTGGTCGGTGGGTTTCTTTTGCACTTTGACTCTTAGTGAAAGGCATCAACCGGCTATTGGGAAGGAAGCCCGTCCAATTTCCGAAGCCGTTAGGAAATGGCGCCATTATCTCCTGGATACTCATTTCAAGTTAATTACCGACCGAAGATCCGTTGCCTTCATGTATGACGCAAGGAAATCAACTAAAATCAAGAATGACAAGATCCAGAGGTGGCGGCTTGAGCTATCAGCTTATCATTATGACATTACCTACCGGCCCAGTGAAGATAATCATGTAGCTGATACACTTTCTCGCAGCACGTCCCCATTTCAAATACTTGCGTGATTCATTGTGTCATCCTGGGATAATTTGCAAGATTCACATTGCGCCCACCAAAAACTTGGCTTACTCTGTGGATGAAATTAAAAACATGATTTCCAGATGCTCTGTTTGTGCAGAAGTAAAACCGCGGTTTTACAAACCCCGCGAGGGTTCCATGATCAAAGCCACGCAACCGTCCGAGTGGTTCAGTATTGGCTTTAAAGGTCCCCGCCTTCCAATACCCGCAATCTCCATGTTCTAACTGTTAATGATCAATACTCTCGTTTCCCCTTCGCACTCGCTTATTTAGATGTATCGGTAATCACGATGATAACGTGTCTGTGTCAACTACTTATTTTACTTGGAATACCCGACGACATATACACTCTGACCCATGATCCTCTTTCGCGTTATCGGGGCTAACCCAGTTTCTACAAGATAAGTTTCAGTTTCAGTCTATTCAACTATTAACCTCGCACTTCTGTGCTCTGGTTTCGGTCGCTACCTTCCAGCATCGTCCAGTAAAGGGCGAAAAGAATAGAAGCATAGTGATAAAGATCCACAAAGTCAAAGTATCAAGCGGAAATCGAGAGGACAAGGAAAGAGTCCGAATGCAACTACGCTACTGACCACGACACCTAGCCATATCACTTAATGTCTCCAATCATTCAGCAGGCGGATCACGTGGACCCCAACCTGGGAGTCTAACACGTCCTACTCGGCCAAGTCCATTGGTCAAGGCTTTCATAGCTTTTTGCCATGTCATAGACTGACCATCTCGACTTACCTTCCAATCACCACTTGCCTCGGAGAACAGCGTACGCTGAAGATGTCTATCGGTGGACATGCGTAACACATGTCCCAACCACCTCAACCTGTTTAGATTCAGTACTTGATCCAGAGACTGACCTCTGGTTCCCAACACCTTACGCCGAACCTCAGCATTGCTGATACGGTGTTCCCACCATACTCGGGTAATGCTACGGAAACATCGGTGCTCGAACACCGACAGTCTTCGCCTATCCTCTACCCTCAACGGCCATGTTTCGGAACCGTATAAAAGAACGGACCTAACCGCCGCATTGTACACTCTACCCTTAATAGACAATCGGATGTCAAGTCGACGCCACAGATGACGGAGGTTAGCAAAAGCCAAACGCGCCCTCTGTATACGCGACGACACTTCGTCCGATATCTGTCCACCTGGTGAGATGTAACTGCCCAGGTAACAAAATCTATCCACTTCAGCTAGAGTTTCCCCTGCCAACACAAGGTTTTGATGTTGAGCCAACCCAGTCCTGCAACAGCATTTTACACTTTGAAGGTGCAAAACGCACCCAAAACATTCCTACACTGTTGTTAGGGCTACCTAAAAGAGCTTGCAACTTACCTGGATCTTCATTCAGCAGAACAATATCGTCCGCATTTTCCAAGTCAGACAGTTTACTACCTAAGCAAAGATTGACGGGGATAAGGCTATCTCAAGAATCAATTCAATCACGAAATTGAAGAGGAAGAGCGAAAGAGGGCAACCCTGACGAACAACACTTTCAGTGGTGAACTTGGGGGAAAGATCACCATAAGCACGAACTCGGCTTCAGCTGTTTGCATACAAGCATTGGAAAAGAGAAATAAACTTCTCTGGCACACCCTTCAGTGAGAGGCAGCGCCAGAGAAGTGCCTGGTCGACTGAGTACGTCAGTCACACGACGGCATACATACCTCGAGCAGACGGCAGGTGGAACGTTTGAATGGTATCCTATGGATGACGATCTCTCTAATGCTAAAAACAAGTAACTGCCTAACAGGTTTACAGACACATTCTACAAAATGCGTTTACTATTCCACAATGCCACAAATACAACTCATCATCATCCGCATTGCACAGCGTTAAACAGTAGGGCAAGCCCCACTGATCACTGCCTTTCTCACCATGTTGCACGCTGAATTAGAAAGTATGAATATGCAAGATGGACAGGGACTGGACCTATATGAGTGGGAAAAGGAAAGAATGCATTAGTAGCCAACACACGGAATACACAGTCTAACTGTACAAACAAATATCGATCAGTCATTCTGATTCGGCAAAAAGTGACAACACGATCGCCACTGTTCACGGTTCGCTGCCATATCCTTCAGTGTCTCCAGCCAACTGGTAGACGGGTCTTTTGGACCCCAACCACGAAGACGTGAAACACCTACTTTTCCTAAGTTTGCTGTACATTTCCTCATTCCTCACTGTCACGTCATCTGTTGACCTCAACGTGGTCTCTTCCACTCCCTAGGAGGAACGCAGAATAGGACACGGTACGGTAGACGTATGTTTGACATACCTAACACGTGTCCCAACCAACGAAGTCTTCTAAGCTGGATACGCTGTGACAAAACCTTCTCCGAATTAGTACCCAATACTCGCTTTCTGACCTCATCATTGCTCACTCAGCCATTCCACCCGATCTTAGCGATACTACGCAAACATCGGTGGTCGAAAACCTCAAGACGACGAATATCATCAGCACGCAGACTCCAAGTCTCGCAACCATACAACAAAACTGAACGCACTGAGGCACAGTATACACGACCTTTCAACTTCAGTGAAATATCAGATCGACGCCACAAGTGCTTCAGTCCAGCGTACGCCGCTCGAGCCTTGGATATACGTGTGATCACCTCTACTACAGTGCTTCCATCCGTCGTCAAGCTGCTGCCGAGGTAGGTGAAGTGGTCGACAACTGACAGCACCTCCCCATCGAGCATCCAGCTCGGAATCGTTGACGTCCTGTCTTTCAACATTACTTCTACACTTTGAAGGTGCAAAACGCATGCCGAATGAAGCTGCAGCACTTGAGAGTCTATTTAGTGCACGTTGAGCATGTTTCGTGGATTCGAACAAGCAGACAACGTCGTCCGCGTAATCTAGGTTACATGGCCTTCTACTATTTCCTAGTTCGACGCCTACATTCTGGAGATTTTGCAAAGCACTCTCCATTATTTCGTCCATGACGAAGTTGAACAGGAATAGAGACACATAGGACATCCCTGTCGAACACCACTGGTCGTTTCGAACCGACCGGATAGTTCACCGTAAACTCTTACGCGGTCAGAAGTGTGACAATATAATGATCTCAGTACGTTCACGAACTTCTGAAGCATACGTTTTCGATGAAGAGTACTGAAAAACGCTGTTCGATCAACTGAATCGAAGGCGCCTTTCAAGTCTAAGAAAACCACTACTGTCGGTCGGCGGTGCGTGTGACACGTTTCAAGTAGTCGGCAAACAGTAAAAGTCTGGTCGATGCATCCTCGACCTGGGCGGAATCCAGCCTGCTGTTCGCGGACATTCCTCTCGCGAGCCGGTGTAAGACGGTGCAGCAAAATCGAAGCTAATACTTTGGTGACTATCGGGATTAAGCTAATCCCACGATGATTACTGCAATCATTGCGCATTCCCTTCTTGAAGATGGGAACAATCAAATATTCCTTCCATATTAACGGAATCCGCTCCTCGTTCCAAATATCACGGAGCAAAGCGGTAAGTGATTTTATCAAAACATTTCCACCCAGTTTGAAAAGAACTGGGGCAAGTTCGTCGGGATCTGCCGCTTTCCCACGCTTTAGTAATCGTATGCATGAATCCACTTCCACTTCCGATGGAGGCTCAAGTGATACCACCCAAGGAGTCACACTTGTTGACACAGGAGTAACTACATTAGCGTGCGGCCAGCTAAACTTTTCCTCGAAATATTCGGCCCAACGATCAAGCCTTTGATGTTTGCCATGGATGGGTTCTCCATTCCTACTGCAAATCGCTTCACTGACCGAAGTTTGCCGTCCAACGGTATCACCAATAAGTTTGAACAGTCTCTGACTATTACCTGAAGCAGCTGCTATTTCCATTTCATCGGCTACCTTGATCCACCAATTTTCGCGATCCTTCTTAAGGCTTTTCGTAACTTGTCTTTGCAGCTTTCTCCGCATCTTATACAACTCCTTACGGTTCGATAGCTGATGCTTTTGCTCCATTATACTCAGCGACTCTTGCGAGATCCAGTGTCTTTGATGAACATCGGATCCAGGGCCACAGAGAAAACCTGCCGCCACGCGCATCGCCTGTTTGATATGAGCCCAATGCTCATCTACAATACTGTTCGTCGTAGATCCTAGCTCATGTGCTAACTTCTGCTCATAACGGGTGTGGACTTCTGAATCACACCTACGTTGCACGGCTAATCGGGTTTGCGGTTTGCGACGATGACCATGGAGCTGAAGAGATAATCGCATTTAAACTAATGCATGGTCCGACTCTACATACCTAGACCAGTAAGATCTACAGTTCTGAACAGAACTGCACCACCGGTAGCTTACGACGATTTGATCAATTTGACTCAAAGTACCTGTAGGGTAAGAGCGCCATGTCGCTATGTGACGCCAGCTGTGTCGAAAATTGGTGCTAGACAAGAACAATTGATTTTCTGCACAAAACTGGAGAAGCATGTCCCCGTTATCTGTACGCTCAGCGGGTAAAGCACAACGCCCACCTAAACAGGCTTCTGACACACTAAGTTTGCCAACTTGTGCATTAAAATCATCTGCTAGCACTACAATGTCAGAACCTTTACTGCTGCGAACCAGAGTGGTGAGTTCATCATAGAACTCATCCTTCTGCATGTCAGAACAGCAGTCTGTTGGGGGCGTATGCCGAGATCACAAACAAATTGTGCTTAACACAACTATCCTTTCGAACGCCAACTGACCCCTGAGGTCTCATAGAGCATAAATGACTGCTAATCGGGGTCCAGTCTAAGACTGCAGCCTCAGCCTTGTCACTCAAGACTATTCCTACACCACGTTGACCCGCAGCCCTAGCCTCTTCGTCTCCTGAGGTGCGCAGAAAATACCTCGATGAGATACCAGTAGCAGTTAGCTGAATCACACTGCTCGAATCCTGTATACGCATTTCACTTGCGCAACAGACATCAATCTTCAGAGAGTTCATTGTGAGGGTTGGGCACACCTGCTGACCGGTCTGCATGTGTACGCACGTTGAAGGAGCCGAGATTCAGAAGCTGACGAGGCTTGAGAAAATGTGAGTCACAGGACAGCGGATTATTTTCGACACTATTTGACAATGAACCATTGCGAGAATCGGCCGTGTTGTCAGTGGGAGCATTATGGGTGGATAGGTGGGGCAAAGAGAGGTGGTTGGGGACAGAAGACAAAGGTTGAATAAAAGAGAGAACTCTGAGCAGTATCCCACTTATCACTACCCACTTCGCTCGACGCAATGGGCAGAGCGGTCCTGATTATCCTGCGCGACGACCGATGCAGTATGGAATTCTTTCTATTCGTGCACTTCATGGGAGATGTTGGGCAGGTACTGCTAGTGTCCGGCCACAAAGCAGAAGAACGATTAGGGTCCTCACCAAAGCCTTTACTTCTAACAGGAACCTATCCACAAGGCAGCGGGATGGCTCAGTGGAAGCCCATTTGGTTGGATCAATTATTCTTCCATTGATTTTGTCGATTGAGTTGCCAGCTTAAATCAACCCCCAACCTGGAGGACCAGGAGACCGGACTTTGTCTGACCTCTCAGGCATGATTGCATCTCCGGCTTAAAGAAGCCATCCTGTATAGATCTTTGGGTCATAGAGGCGCGCAAGCTATCACATCACGTCACGGTGCAGTCTCGTCCTGTTGCGAGTCCCTTGAATACTACACACGTCGATAACAAGGGTCTCCAAGATACGAGCAAAACACGCTCGTTGTCCTATACGCATCAGCTTTCGACCATTAAGTGTGGCCATTTTAAAAGAACGTCTGGGACGGATAAGAGCATCAGCTGGTCGAAGCGGATTCGGTGAGATTTGGATACTAGACGAAGGAGGACGCGAGACACCAGGAACAGGACTTCTCTCAGAGATACCACCGCAAGTACGGTCGACTGCAGTTCCCCGAAGAATATGAAAATGTTTGTATGCAGGGGTGAGGTGTGGAAGTAGAGAAATCAACGTGTGTACGGTGTGAGAGCATCAGAGCGAACATGTGTCTGCCGAGAGTAGCAAACGTGTGATAAGAGATCCATCGGTTTCATTATTGACGTTGAGGGCTGTAGTACTATTTGGTCGCCCGGTCCAGAGTGGGCATTTTTGATCGAGGACGCACCTCTAGCCTTCGCGCAACCAAGTGCATCCTGCAAGGTAGCAGTGTTGGTCCAGATGAGCCAGCGATCAATTGTACGGTTCGTTTGCCTCTTTTGGGAATCTCTGGGAGCCGGTGACTGGTTGCTCAATTTATACGTCCTTCGGATGAGGTCGAACATCCTGAGTGCCCAGTACACCCCTCCGCCATAGATGCCGGTGAGCGGTGTTGTGCGCTTCATATGCCATCTATGATTGGTTTGGAACCAAGGTTTAGCCTGCTCCCCTAGACTGACTACTAGTCAGGTAGCCCGGCGGAGAGCGCCCGGCGTTACACGTCAGTGATCAAATACACATGGCAACTCCCTTCTATTTCTAGATTACCAGCCTACATTCACTCCGACCGTGGCTCAAAGGAACTAGATATTTGTCGTACACCAGGAGTGTCGTGATCAGTCGAACTACAGTCCACAAGCCAAAGCTAAGTTGAACTTTTGAACGGCTCGTTATGGCAAGCCATCACTGGCACCAAAATCAAGAGGGTTGGACGTCCGTCACTGGGAGGAGGTTCTCATTGATGCTCCCCACTCCTTACGGTCCTTGCTATCTACGGCAGCCAATGAGACACCTCACAAACGAATGTTCCGACAAAACAGGAAAGCTGTATCAGGTACATCGTCGCTTGACTTGCTGGTGCATTCCGATCGCGTACTGCACAGACGGCAAAATCGACCATCTAAGTATGATCCCTTGGTTGACGAAGTCTAATTGGTCGAATGTGATATCAGTTACGCTCGCGTAATTCTACCCGGTGGGCAAAAAGAGAGAGTATCGGTTCGTTGTCTTGCTCTCATGTCAGATGAAGGTTCTCCACAGTTGAATCACATTCCATATTCGGAAATTACACTCGAACAACAATCAACCACTTAGACATTTAACCACTCGCCGGAACCTAATCCCTCAGATCTACACAACCCAAATGTCACACCAGACTGAGATACAGAAACAGCAACGATCTTACCCACATTCGTTGGAAGTGTAATTCTGTGTGCACTCACATTATCATCCTCTGTACTCGACCATCTTCGCTCACTAACTTTCGCACGCACACATGCATCGAGTTTTACAAAGGGAGTCCCTTTTGTCATCCATGAGAATCCTTCACTCGTTACGTGCCTTTCACAGACTCAGTCTATTATTGGCGGGGGTGAGTGTTATGAATTGAAACACTGATTGATCTGACAGTTTTTGTACTACTCGCCACTTTATTCATCGTGTGTATTGACACCTACCTTCTCTTTTGTTGTAGCACTATACCCAAATTACCAGTTGATTAAAACATCTGCTTCGACCGACTTCTTTTATGCTCAAAGCATCTGACTGATTGTTGATCTATTACGAAAGGCAAGTCACAAATAGCCTTAAGATGGATCACGAAATGGAAGTATCAGCTGCTTCAGGTAATGGTGAAAGACTTGTCAAACGTATTCGCGATATCGGTGGACGGCGAACCCAGGTCAGTGGAACGACATGCAAAATGAATGAAGAGCCGATTCATGGCAAAGAGCAAGAGCTGAACCATTGGGCCGAATACTTCAAGGAGCAGTTCAGCTGGCCACACGCTAATGAAGTTACTCCGACGTCAACAAGTCCGATTCCCTGAGAAGTATCACTTGATCCCTCATCAAAAGTTGAAATAGAATCGAGCAGTCGATTGCTAGGTTGTCGAGGAGCGGCAGGTCCCGACGAACTTGCCCCAGTTCTTTTCAAACTGGGTGATGATGCGTTGATAAAATCACTCACTACCTTGCTGTGACATTTGGATCAAAAGGACCATTCCGTTATCATGGAGCGAGTCATTGATTGTACCCATCTTCAAGAAGGGGATACGCAATGACTGTAGTAATCATCGTGGGGTCAGCTTAATTCCGACAGTCACCAAAGTATTAGCCTCGATTTCGCCACGCCGTGTGACACGGGTTTGCGAGAGTACCGCCCGCAAACAACAGGCCAGATTTCGCCCAGATCGAGGATGCATCGACCAGATTTTTACCGTTCGCAAATTACATGAAAGGCATCACACACACACACCATCGACCGACAATATTGATTTTCTTTGACTTGAAAGACGTCTTCGATTCAGTTGGCTGAACGACGTTACTCAAGGCTCTTCACCGGAAAAGCATGCCACACAAATTCGCGAAACTATTGAGGTCATTGTATTTTCATCCTTCCGGTCGCGTAAGAGTTTACGGTGAACTATCCGGTCGGTTCGAAACGACCAGTGGTGTTCGACAGGGATGTCCTATGTGTCTCTATTCCTGTTCAACTTCGTCATGGACGAAATAATGGAGAGTGCTTTGCAAAATCTCCAGAATGTAGGCGTCGAACTAGGAAATAGTAGAAGGCCATGTAACCTAGATTACGCGGACGACGTTGTCTGCTTGTTCGAATCCACGAAACATGCTCAACGTGCACTAAATAGACTCTCAAGTGCTGCAGCTTCATTCGGCATGCGTTTTGCACCTTCAAAGTGTAGAAGTAATGTTGAAAGACAGGACGTCAACGATTCCGAGCTGGATGCTCGATGGGGAGGTGCTGTCAGTTGTCGACCACTTCACCTACCTCGGCAGCAGCTTGACGACGGATGGAAGCACTGTAGTAGAGGTGATCACACGTATATCCAAGGCTCGAGCGGCGTACGCTGGACTGAAGCACTTGTGGCGTCGATCTGATATTTCACTGAAGTTGAAAGGTCGTGTATACTGTGCCGCAGTGCGTTCAGTTTTGTTGTATGGTTGCGAGACTTGGAGTCTGCGTGCTGATGATATTCGTCGTCTTGAGGTTTTCGACCACCGATGTTTGCGTAGTATCGCTAAGATCGGGTGGAATGGCTGAGTGAGCAATGATGAGGTCAGAAAGCGAGTATTGGGTACTAATTCGGAGAAGGTTTTGTCACAGCGTATCCAGCTTAGAAGACTTCGTTGGTTGGGACACGTGTTAGGTATGTCAAACATACGTCTACCGTACCGTGTCCTATTCTGCGTTCCTCCTAGGGAGTGGAAGAGACCACGTTGAGGTCAACAGATGACGTGACAGTGAGGAATGAGGAAATGTACAGCAAACTTAGGAAAAGTAGGTGTTTCACGTCTTCGTGGTTGGGGTCCAAAAGACCCGTCTACCAGTTGGCTGGAGACACTGAAGGATATGGCAGCGAACCGTGAACAGTGGCGATCGTGTTGTCACTTTTTGCCGAATCAGAATGACTGATCGATATTTGTTTGTACAGTTAGACTGTGTATTCCGTGTGTTAGCTTCTATTGCGTTCTTTTTTCAACCCCTCCAGGTGAACTCTCGGTCCACCATGTATATTCATTCTCTATTATGTGCAACACAAGGAGAAAGGCAGTAGTTAGTGGTGCTTGTGTCGTGTAATTTTCCTTGTGTTTACCTTGTTTCGTTTACGTACTTTACATTGCACCAATTTCTATTTCAGGTCATGCACCTTCATTATTAGTCAGGCAAACTTTTTCAGTTCTGTCGAATACCTTTTTTGGTCACCAATGGCGTGGCTTGTTTCCAGCGCGCTATCAATCTAATCACGAAAACAAAATTTGAAGGATACCTTCGCCTGTGTTGACAATGTAACTGTGTGTGGCTCGACAGAGACGGATCGCGACCGGAACCTCGAATACTTCCGGAAAGCTGTCGCCAAATATGGCATAACTCTGAGCGACACCATGTCAATCAAAGCTGCCACAGAAATCCGACTCCTTAGTTATCACATAACATAAGGCGTGATTAAACCGGATCCTGAACGAATAAAGCTTTTGCATATCACGCCTCCGACCGACATGAGATCATTACGACGCGTGGTAGGTATGTTTGCTTATTATTCTCTATGGATACCGAACTCCTCTGACAAAATTAGCCCCCTCGTCCGGAATAAAATTTTCCCCCTACCGCCGCATGTGAGGAAAACTAATGAGGATCTGAGGGTAGCATTAGAAACTGCAATGATTGTGACGGTGGACCATAACGTTCCGCTTGTTGTCGAAACGGACGCATCCGACATAGCTACAGCCGCTTCACTGAGTCGGAACAATCGACCAGTAGCCTTTTTCTCTCGTACATTGACTCCTAGCGAACGGCACCATTCCGCCATCAAGAAGGAGATTTGCGCGATCGCCGAAACTATTCGGAAGTGGCGGCAATTTCTCTTTGGTACTGACTTCAAACTAATCAACGATCAACGATCCACCGCCTTCATGTATGGTAGCAAACAAAACAGCAAGATCAAAAATGATAAGATCCATAGATGGCGGCTGGAGTTGTCTGTATACCATCACGATATAATCTACAGGGCCGGAAAGGACACTCGAGTTTCTGACGTTTTGGCTCGCTACTCGTGTGCCTTCACTTTTGATAGGAACACCTTGAAAATACTCCATGATTCATTATATCATCCCGGAACAACTCGCATGGTTCACTTCGTTCGTTCTAAGAACTTGCCATACTCAATAGAGGTCAAAAACGTGATTTCTATGTGAACTTTCTGTTATGAAATGAAACCACGTTTTTACAACACGCCTGCATACAATCGTATCAAGGCCACGCAACTATTTGAAAGACTCAGTATTCACTTCAAAGGGCCACTACCTTCATCGAGCCGCAATCGATATTTACTCACCATTATCGACGAGTACTCCCGGTTTCTATTTGCATTTGCCTGTCCGGATGTCGTCTTCTACAGTCATCGGTTGACTGTGTCAACTGTTTGCGGTATTCGGAATGCCCGCCTAAATTGATTCTGATCGGGGATCCTCACTTGTGTCATCTGAACTGTCTCAGTTTTTGAAAGACAGGAGCAGCAATCAGTCATACAACAGCCTACAGCCCACAAACCAACGGTCAAGTGCAACGTTTGAATGGCACTCTGTGGAAGGCTATTTCCCTGTCCCTATGTACGTGAGGTCTTCCAACCTCACCATGGGAATCAGTTCTTCTGGATGCACTCCATTCCATCCGTTCATTACTTTGTACCGCAACAAACACGACCCTTTATGAACGTCTTTTCTGCTTTACCCGCCGCTCATCGAGTGGTTATTCTATGCCTAATTGGCAGAAAACTCCTGACCCTGTACTGCTTAAACGCATGGACCGATCTTCCAAGTATGACCCCTTGGCGGATGAAGTAGACCTTATCAGCTCCAATCCATACTACGCTCTTGTAAAACTGCCCGATGGGAGAAATAGTTTTTCTATTCGTCGTCTGGCCTCTCGGGCGACACTAGCATTAACACCCGAATCTCACTCATCCATAAGTCAGTCGAGACATGCCACATGTAAACCATTCGTTAGTACCAGTCTGACAACACCGTCATGCCAATACAGACAGTGCCCCGTCACCCATCACCCCGTTGCCTAGTAACCTCACAGAACTGTTAAAACGACAACAGAGAACTCGTTTATACTGCTTACGAAATCGAGAGGCCTAGGCAAACGATTTGATAAACATTTCAAATCCTGCTACGAAAATACTTTTGCAAGCCCCATTTTTCCGGCCGGGGTGAATGTCGTGTAATTTTTCTTGTTTACCTTGTTTCGTCTACGTACTTTACATTGCACTAATTTCTATTTCAGGTCGTTTACCTTCATTATTAGTCATGTAAATCGTAAAATTCCTATCACCGAATTTCGTTCTCTCTGATAAAGTTTCATCGTCTGTTTCGAACTGTACGTATCAGCTCGCCCTGCTGTTTAATGCTGTAAGGTGATGATGATGATGGTGACGGACTGCGCATTAGATACCATTATTTCAGGAGACTCTGATCAGTGGATTAGCGTTACGCTGAGAAGTGTTTTGGTTGTACCCCATTGGATTTCGAACCCAAAGTCGTGAAATCGGCAGAATACATCAGGATTTTACTTGGTGGGGTACTGCCAAGTTCTGTAATGTAAATAGGAAACAATACATGGCTAAATGCCGATGCCTAGGGACTCAGGTGTGAACTGAAGAAGAGAAAAAGGGAGAATGACTCGTCCTAACATTGACGGAGCACTCCTAAAAAAACTGAGGAAGGGAGCTGTTTGGTTGTTTTATAATGTTTGAACATGTGAAAAGTAAATTTCGCAGTGCACTGCTAAATAAAACATAGTTTGTGCAGAGGGTGAGAGCAGCGTACGAGGGGTATGGGTCTCGAAACCCCATATCATTCAGTTCATTACCGCGCTTAACTATTAGGATCACATGCGGTTTTCTAGTCCGAGGCTCAGAGCCATGGCTCCCTGTTATACCTGATAGCTATGTAACGTGGAATATGATTTCTTCACTGCAATCATGCGGATGAAAAAGGGCAGTTTCATCGTGAAGTGTTGGTAGGTGATTATGACAGGACGCCACTGTGGGGAGACGAGAAGACAGTTATCGCGTTAGTATTTAAAAAAAACTGACCTGGATTGCCAGCCATGTTTATGTATTCGTATCTAACTCAGGCAGTCATTCTACATTTGAAAGACGAGTCGTTTTTGCTGTCTCCCGTCGTGCTGGAAAAGTCTTTAGTCCATGCATCAACCAAAAGCGTCCGCGCACGCATCTGCCTGCATGTCGTATGCTTTTTACTTAGTGCTTCAAAGATTCGAACCGGACTCAGTCGCATAAAAACTTAGCTGATTGGGATGGTTCACGACTTATTCTCCAATGAAAGTAACAATCAAAGAGTCAAAATGCACGAAGTGGTTGAGGAAGAGAAGACATGAGACGGGAGGTGAAAAACGACCGACAATCACATCCAAAGATCGAGTCAAGCCAGCAGCTTGAACTCGGCTTGGGGTTTTCATGGAGGAAATCGCCTCAACTATACAGGCTGAGCGGGATTTTCAACTCAATTCAATTTAGATCACAGGACGCAGACGGCGGCGTGCCAGGTTTGTCCAGGTTCTTGCATCGCGAGCTCATTGGATCACTTGGTCTGTCGGGTATAGGTATAGACATGGGTGGTTTGTTCGTTTCTGCTACTGAGTGCGGCACAAGGGAACATAGTCTTAGGTTACAAAGGACACACTCGAAGTTGGACATACGAACTAAGTTGAAAACAAATGGGGTTGTACCTCAGTGGGATACACTGTCAGAGGATGTTGTTAGATGAAGCAATGTACCAACTTTCAAGAACGTCAAAGATCCACGGCTGGAACATAGCTTCCCCGGAGCTAGCTGTATGAATGATACGGGTGAGGTAATGAGTCCGTAGTATTTTTGTCAATAAACTTATGTTTGTGGTGAAATTGCCTCGCATATTCTACCTTTAAGAACAAACATTCAACGCGCAGTGTTGGGAGCCAAACAAACTCGCTGACAACAACGATCTGGACGCACGATCGGTCTCAGCCACTTTCGTCCTGCGCAAACCGAAGTGAACTCAAGAAAACTCGCCGACAACAAAACGATATGGATGCACGATTGGTTTTGACCGCTTCCGTCCCGTACAAACGGAACTGAACTACCTGTAAGGGTCTCTCTGCTGAAGGATTTTCTTTCAGTTAGTGTGAATAAAGTTGTCTGTTCTGATTCATCATCATCATCGTACAGCGTTAAACAGTAGGGCAAGCCCCACTGACCACTGCCTTTCTCACCATGTTGCACGTTGAATTAAAAAGTATGAATATACAAGATGGAGAGGGACTGGACCTATATGAGTGGGAAAAGGAAAGAATGCATTAGTAGCCAACACACGGAATACACAGTCTAACTGTACAAACGTACACCGATCAAACATTCTGATTCGATAGAAAGTGACAACACGATCGCCACTGTTCGCGGTTCGCAGCCATATCCTTCAGTGTCTCCAGCCAACTGGTAGACGGATCTTTTGGACCCCAACCACGAAGACGTGAAACACCTACTTTTCCTAAGTCTGCCGTACATTTTCTCATTCCTCGTTGCCACGTCATCTGTTGACCTCCACGTGGTCTCTTCCACTCCCTAGGAGGGGCGGAGAATAGGACACGGTTTGGTAGACGTGTGTTTGCCATACGTAACACGTGTCCCAACCAACGAAGTCTACTAAGTTGGATACGCTGTGACAAAACCTTCTCCGAATTAGTACCCAATACTCGCTTTCTGACCTCATCGTTGCTTACTCGGCTATTCCACCCAATCCTAGCGATACTACGTAAACATCAATGGTCGAAAACCTCAAGACGACGAATATCATCAGCACGCAGACTCCAAGTTTCGCAACCGTACAACAAAACTGAACGCACAGTGGCACAGTATACACGACCTTTCAACTTCAGTGAAATATCGGATCGGCGCCACAAGTGCTTCAGTCCAGCGTACGCCGCTCGAGCTTTGGATATCCGCGTACTCACCTCTACTACTGTGCTCCCATCCGTCGTCACGCAGCTACCGAGGTAGGTGAAGTGGTCGACAACTGACAGCACCTCCCCATCGAGCATCAAGCTCGGAATTGTTGACGTCCAGTCTTGTAACATCACCTTGCACTTTGAAGGTGCAAAGCGCATGCCGAATGGAGCTACAGCTCTTGCGAGATTATCTAGTGCATATTGAGCATGTTCAGTGCATTCGAACAAGCAGACAACGTCGTCTGCGTAATCTAAGTCACATAGCTTTTCACTATCTCCTAGTTCGACCCCTACATCCTGAAGATTTTGCAGCCCACTCTCCATTATTTCGTCCATGACGAAGTTAAAAAGGAATGGAGACAAAGGGCATCCCTGCCGAACACCACTGGTCGTTTCGAACCGACCGGATAGTTCACCGTAAACCCTTACGCGGCCAGAAGTATGAGAATACAGTGATCTCAGTAGGTTCACGAACTTCTGGGGCATACCTTTTCGATGAAGAACACTGAAAAGCGCTGTTCGATCAACTGAATCGAAGGCGCCTTTCAGGTCTAAGAAAAGCATTATTGTTGGTCGGCGGTGCGTGTGGCGCGTTTCAAGAAGTCGGCGAAGAGTAAAAATCTGGTCGATGCATCCTCGACCTGGGCGGAATCCAGCCTGCTGTTCGCGGACATTCCTCTCGCGAGCCGGTGTAAGACAGTGCAGCAAAATCGAAGCTAATACTTTGGTGACTATCGGGATTAAGCTAATCCCACGATGATTACTGCAATCATTGCGTATTCCCTTCTTGAAGATGGGAACAATCAATGACTCGCTCCATATTAACGGAATACGCTCCTCCTTCCAAATGTCACGGAGCAAGGCGGTTAGTGATTTTATCAACGCCTCACCACCCAGTTTGAAAAGAACTGGGGGAAGTTCGTCGGGACCTGCCGCTTTCCCCCGCCTTAGTAATCGAATACATGACTCTACTTCTACTTCTGATGGGGGCTCAAGTGATACCACCCAAGGAGTCACACTTGTTGACACTGGAGTAACTACACTAGCGTGCGGTCAGCTAAACTGTTCCTTGAAGTACTCGGCCCATCGGTCAAGCCTTTGCTGTTTGTTATGGATGGGTTCTCCATTCCTACTGCAAATCGCTTCACTGACCTGAGTTCGCCGTCCACTGGTGTCACGAATAAGTTTGAACAGTCTTTGACTGTTACCTGAAGCAGCTGCCACTTCCATTCCTTCGGCTACATTGACCCACCAATTTTCGCGATCCTTCTTAAGGCTTCGCGTAACTTGTCTTTGCAGCTTTCTCCGCATCTTATTCATCTCCTTACGGTTCGAAAGCTGACGCTTTTGCTCCATTATACTCAGCGACTCTTGCGAGATCCAGTGTCTTTGATGGACAACGGATCCAGGACCACAGGCAAAACCTGCTGCAACGTGCATCGCCTGTTTGATATGAGACCAATGCTCATCTACATTACTGTTCTCCGTGGATCCTAGCTCATGTGCTAACTTCTGTTCTGATTCCCATTTAAATTTAGAGTGCAAGGACCAGTTTGAAAGCGTACACGTGAACGTTCCTTTTTAACGAACAGTGCATGAACATGTTCCTAAATTTATCGTGAAAAATTGGGCATTAAACAAATATGTGCTCAATTAAGTTCACAATAAACGAGAATCATAACGGCCACGGCTAATCGAGTGCCCAGAATTTCTTTTGCGGTATGTACCCATCACTGCGTGGTGTAATTCAGATCAGATCAGATCAGAGCACAGGACTGGCGGTCAATGCCAATAATAGTCCAGTTTATTGCACCTTCAAGCTCCCGGGTCTCACCGTGCTGCCATTTTCTGGGATCCTTTGTTCTTCAGTAGCTGGGAGCACGATACATATCGGGATCGCCGTCCGAGAGTAGCAAAGAACAATATCTCAGCAGGGTAGGTCTCGGCAACCAGCAGGTTCACCTTTCACGCAGGAGTCAAGACCACCAACTATCAGCTCTCGCGAAGTAGTATTGAAAATCTAGGGAGAAGTAGTTAGGGGAGGTACTTAGGTAGACTGAAAAGGACTGAGAAGGAAGAAGCAGAAAAAGAGAAAGAAAAGGAATAATGAAGCGGACTGAAGTACTACAACTAGGTTCAAGTTACTGACTCACGGGTGGTCCGGCTCTACTTGCCTTTTTGGCAGCGTGCGGACATTGTACCGAGGGTTTAAAGCCACTTGAAACGATCATGCCCAAGTCCGTGACCTCGCATTTCTGGGCCAATGGTTTCGGGTTTAAATGCCGCATTCCATTGGACCTCTCGGCAATCAGACAGGAGCAGTTTGCCAGATTCAGAGGCAAGTCTCACGCTACAGACCACAGGTAAAAAGCATCTAGGTCCATTTGAACCTGGTTAGATTCTGGGCACCCCAGAGCATTCACATCTGCAATCATGAAGCAGGGCGATCTTATAACCCGCGGTAAGTCGTTCACATAAGTCGGGAATACTATGGGACCCAGTACCGATCCCTGAGGAACTCCCCTAGGTGCTGTCACCATCAAGGACATCGTGTGCTTCACTTTGACGTAGAATCGGCGGTCAGCCAGGTAAGCTTTTAGCCATTCCAGTAGCCCTGAAGCCACGCCCATCCCCCCTAGCTTATGCAGAGGCAGCCTGTGGTTTAAGCTGTCAAACGCCTTGCGGAAGTTCTGACAGAATACCCCCACTTTCTCTCCCCTGTCTAATCTCTCGGTTATCTCGTCAAAAAAGTCTAGCAAACTGCTGAGGCAAGACCTGCTCTTTCTAAAGCCGCGCCGTTTATCGGCGATTAGGTTGTTTTCCTCCAGCTGACTTACCAAAGTATTTTGGATTTTTTCCGCATTACCTTTAGCGCTATTGATAGCAAGCTAACAGGCCGGTAGTTCGTTACCTGGTCTCTTAGACCTCCCTTGTGAACTGGCACGAATTCCGCAGTTTACAATTCCCTCGGTAGCTCAGCCTCCCTCAGACATTCGTTGAACACGGTGGCTAAGGGTCCTGCCAGTGAACGAGTCAGCTGTCTGAGAATGACTGGATGAATTCCATCTGGTTTCGGGGCTTTCCCTTGCCGAGAGCGTCAAGTACCAACCGTACATCGCCTGGTGTCATTTTCATTTTTCCCATTGGAACAGTCCTAGGCCACCCTAGGGCCGATGGCTGTCTTTTCTCACTAATCCTGTGAACCTCCTCGAAATGTTCGCGGAGGATTCCAGCCTTCTGTTTATTGTTCTCCGCTTGGTTTGCGCTCCTCATTTTTACACCTCTAACGCATACTCGCATATTCGCCTTAGCCTAGACGCAATTGAAGAACACCTTTGGGTGTTTTTTGACCGTCCTAGCAATGCTGACTTTGTATGTCAGCTTACCTCTCCTTTGTCGTTCACAAAACAACTTGTTTATTCTCCGGTATTCGAGCAGGTGTCTATGCCCCTCGGTTCCCTGATACCTCGTCTATGTTTGATGTTTCCCCCTCAGTGCCCACTTTATACTGCCTTTCTACCAAGGTGGCAGTCCTCGTCTACGGACTCTGCGCATGGGGCCTACTTCGGTCAACCAAAGCAGATTACTTTTAATTTCTAACCATATCTCATTCACCATATCTTCTTGGTCCCGGGCTAAAAATGATGCCACTAACAGCAACCTTTCCTAGTCCCCTGAAGTTCCTTCGCCATTTGTCTCGTGGTTTTGTCCTTTCGCCCAGAAAGTGGAACCTGATGATCCCGTGGTCGCCTTTATCGAGAGGGGCATCCATTCTTATCTTGCCTACTTCTGCGACGAACTAAGTGACAACGAGGTCCAGTAGCCCCGGATTTTGGCCCTCCCTCCATCGAGTAGTCTGTTGAATGTGCTGCACCAGGGCCATATTCTCAACCCGGTCTGCAGGTGTTGCCCAAATAACTCCGCCGGTGCCCTGGTCGAATGCCATTCTATCTCAGGGGCACCGAAGTCCCCGAGTACCAGGCATCTTTTTGTATTCGTGGTTCCTGTCACTAGATACTCCAGCAGACCCTTGTCGTCCTTAGGGATTGATGAGGGACTGCTGCAGACGCACGCCAGTGCCATCCACCCTGACCGAACTTTCACTTGCACTGAGATCATCTGCATTTTGAAAGTGGAATACCGGATGTCTTCCTTTTGAGTTACGTGCTCCACTACTAGCACTAGCACCCCTCTTTCTATTCTTCCATCCCCTCTATCCGCTCTGTGTACACAAAAACCTGTTGGGCAAGCTGGACTTACTCTCTCCTTTTCCCTTAGCTACGACTCCGTGATGGCTATGCAGTCCACACCCCTAGTTCCTCCATTTATTCCCAATGCTGCATGCGTTACACTACATCACTGGTACGCCCCCGCTGGCTAGCAACTTAATGGGTTGTGACGCTTCATTTTTGCACTCGAGTTTTCTGCCTGAGTGCTTCCTACGTTTTTTTGCCACATCTTGATTTTCCAGCTGTGCTACGATGGTGCTCCTGCTCGCTACTACGTCCCGTGAGGCTCTTATCCTTACCAGTCTCCTGTGGTTCCGCTGGCCTCTATGCTCAGCTGTTGGTATTAGGTGCAATACTGGGGATAGCAGGCTTCTCTCCAACACTACTTTGGTTATGCAGGGCCTCGTGGACAACCAACGGAATCAAACGCAACACCGACGACGCCGTGTCTGGTGGGCTTGCCGCCTTTGTTAACGGGGACGGTGTTGGCATCCTAGTGTCTCACTTAGTAATATGGGCCGTTCATGATGACGAGTTATTTAGTTCAATGGTTATGCTCCCTTTGGAGTTCATGTTGATCTGGTCCGCGTCAGCGAGAACTGCATCCCGATATCTGGGGTTGTCAAACTCGAATAGGATCGGCCTTCCAGGTGCTAGCCCGTCAGCATTGGGTCTCCATCTATCCAGTCACAGTATCCTCCTAACAAGTGCAATGGTTTGGCACTCTAACTTGACTCAGAACATCCGTTACTCGTTGTCTTAAGGTCTGATTCCATTTCCGTGTCTGTACAGAACGACTCGGTCAAATCCTACGCATTTACGTTCCTACTTCGCCCAAGCGTTATCTCAATGTGGGCCTGGGTTTCTCTGATGGCATTTACTAACGATGCAGCTTGCACCCGCGCTTGTCCCATTCGCGCCGACTGGTCCTGAATAAGGTCAGTCGACCGACTTATCTCCCTTTCATATTTTACTCTGAAGGTTCTACCTGTCGCCCTTTGCTTCAATCTCGCCCCTTCCGCTTTACGATCAGCGGAGTATCGTCCACTTACTGGTGTCAGGAGGGAAGCATCTCTCGTTCTGTCGCTGTCTAAACCCGGGATATCATTGGCCTCACCGATCTTCACGCATAAGCTAGCGTTTGGCGTAGCTCCCTCGTTTATTTTGTCTTGGCGGAAATCTCTCGGGACAGTTTTCTTCCACGTGTTATGCACCCTAAACATACCCAGGTTAAGTTGTTGTCCTGGCAGATCAACGGAGCCTTCTTTGCCATTTTGATGCATGCCCAGTGAAACCAATCTGAACACTTATCGCAGCATGCACTCTCCTGGACATCCAAGGAACAACGCTCATTATTGCACGGAAAGGCAAACGTGTAATCATACATTTTACCGGTCTACCAGGGTTAACAGCTACCATTTTGTCCTAAGAAACTGAGTCTAGTGGAAACTTGGGAGAACAGCAATCTGGGACCTCAAGAAGTAACTTTACTGCAAAATGGATGGGAAGCAACAGTGGCCGAGGTGAAGTCGAGCGCGTATAACTGTAGGCTTAAAAGTCACAGTGGTGCAATCAAGCTAGTTAGTTGGCTCGCCTTTTATCTAGTTTGCCACTGTTCACTTGTCAACTCGTTCGTAACGCCTTCAATGTACTTCCACTATATTCGATATGGAAAGAGCCCATTTTTCCAGATTGTCTCCCACTTCCTCATTTTTTGGACTGATACTTTCCTGATCCAGTCAGTTTTTACGTTTCTCTGTACCATTATAAAGCTGAAAATTGATTTCCAGCTATATAACGGTACTGAAATTGCGACTTTCTGCTATCTCCGATTTTCACGCAGGATACCGTTAAGGTGTGGCGCTAAAATAAGGAAAATTGATGTTCTACATCGCCGTGACGGGAAGGCACCTAGATCACATCAAATCAATAACGCGACTAAATCTGTCTTTGCAGCGGAAAGTCAGGAAATAACTGGTACACAGAGAGAGTTCACCAGCGGGCAGAAAAGCCCGGAGTAGTCACACCATCAGGAGTCCGCATTGTGGCTATGTTCAGTTCAAGTCAGTTCAGGTCAGGTCGGGTTGCCTAGAAGTACTTAAGTACTACACTGGGTCGAGTCTATGAGTCCAGTTACCTGTCTGTATTTTAAGTCCATCCGCTAATTACTCTGTCTCCCGTTCCCCATCTTGCAAGTCGGGAAGGATAGGGGCAACCACTGATTTGGTGAGTACCGCGCGGCTTGAACTCACAGTGCTCTTGCCTCTAAATTGAGTTTTTGAATAGTTGGTGAATTAACCCAGTTTATTTCACATTGCTCAGCATATTATAATTGCATTTAAGCTGTTCTTTATTCGGAGAATAGTTTCCATTCTCCTTGTAGTATTGCCGAGTAGTGTTCGCTGTTTTGTGAAGCCATCCTTCCTCGCTTGGAGTGTTTATTTTTGTTATTTTGTGTTCAAGAGCTGCACCTGCAAGTGATGTAGTGTTTATTTTATGCTTAGTTAAAGAGAATTTGAGCTGTTTTCCCCTTCGCTTTGTGGTTTTTGTATGCCACGCTTTTCTGATCCGTGTCTCGCACCTAAGTGCGGAAAACCTGTGGTAAATGGTATAGAGTGTGAGGTGTGCAAGAGATTGGCTCACCCGAAGTGCTCGGGAATAACAAGAGACATCTATGTCCTTTATAGACAGCATCCATGGGCTGAGTGGGTCTGTGCTCCTTGCAAGGAGGCGGCCGTTCTGTCCTTTAGACTGTAGGCTCCGGGGCAGGACCAAAGTCCACCAAGTAGTACCACAGACGTAAGCCCCGAAACATAGCAATCAGGTTGCAGGAATTCGTTTGCTGAAGTAGTAGGCACACCAGAGAGGACAGTCACTAGTGCCAGTAGGTCAGTTCCGAGGGCTTGCCATGCGACCGTTGCCTCAACTCCCTTGAGGCAGACCAACGGGGGCCAGTGGACCGAGCAGAAGCCCAGAAGGGCAAGGTAGCCCAAAAAGAAGAGTGACGGTAATATAGCGAAAGATGGGCCCGCTAGGGTGAACGACTCTGTGCCCCTGGTGTTGGAAAATACGATGAAGGGTCTGCAAAGGCAGATGTTGCCGATGAGCAGGGACTCAAGCGGCAGCCTCCTGACCCTAAACCGGGAAGTACCTTTCACAAGGGAATCGAAAGCCTGGGTGGACATAGGTAGGAGGAGGGTCTACGATATACTGCAAACTGCAGATTTTCCGTGCCATACTACTCTAAGAAGGGTGCATGGAGTGGTGGTATGGAAGTCACTACTTGGGAACAAAGGCGAACATCTTGCGAGACCGATACTAGTGAAATTCACTGATAAGGCCGCCGAGGATATGCTGCTGGCTAGGGCAGCAGTAGTGGCTCGCACCGCCAAGGTTGGATACCGAATTGTGCCAGACGAGCATAGAGTAAGTCCTGGTGGTCTAGCACAGGGGAGTACCCCGGCTGGACCAGCCGGGGCGCTGGCGAGAAACCAACAAGTTCAACAGAATGCCGTACTAGGCTCTCTGGCTCCGGCCCTGGCAGTAGTAAAGAAGCCTCGCGTGGGGTCGGAAATAGTTGTAGTTGAAGGCGAGCTGGAAGAGGAAAATTGGCAGTACTGTCTTGAGGTAGAGGACAGCGTGACCCTTGTCGGCCTGGGTGATATGCAACACCTATAGACATGGACTGGGAGTCGTCGAAATTTCTGGATCATCAGCCGGGGTCACGCACACCAGTGGGGTCGACCGATGCAAAAACTTGTCATCATCTCGGGCTTTGCTCCCGGGAACCAGACAGGAGTAAATAATAAGAGACACCTAAGCTACGGAGAAAACGTGGTGGTGTCACATACTAACGTGCGTAGCATTAGAAATAAATGGATGGAATTCGCCAAAACCACTGGGGAACACAAAGCTTCAATAGTCGCCGTTACGGAGACGTGGCTTTCTAAATAAGACCATGTGCCAGGACTGATAAGTAACGGTTCTGCGGTCTATAGGCAGGATAGGGAACACGATCGCCTTGGTGGAGGAGTAGCCATCCCCATTAGGTCAGGTACAAATCACCCTGAGTCTCGGACCAAGATGTGCACTCACAGTGTCCAGTTGTGCGCGGTTACGATCATCCTTCCAGGCTGAAGGGTTAGCGTTGTCTGCGTCTAAAGGGCATCAAGTACAAACTGCGAAGGGGATGTTTGTTTACTGCGGACCTTGACTGAACTAGTTGTTGTACTCACAAACTCGGTAACAAAAGGAAGGCGCACACGTATGGGGAGACTTTTATCCCGCAGCAAATTACGGTAAGCACCGGTACAGGCGGGCAAGTGAGAACGCAAACAAGTGTGCAGACGCGTAAGTCAGTGATTCGTGTGAGCAGAAATGTAAGACAACTGTACAATCGGACTAAGCCGCGCAAGGTCGCGCAACACGTGATACGACCTGATTGGTCAGTGCTGTACGAGAATAAGCACGGCAAATGTCAGCTGTGCACATGCGTGCACGACTGTAGGCGTGTAGATTGTGCGTGCGTGTGTGGGCACATGACTGTACGAGCCAGACACAACACTAGTTGAGGATGAACAGATGACCCCCATGGTGGGTGACCTCAATCTTCCGCACATCGACTGGACGGCTGAGATCTGCGAGCCGGGATCGGAAGAGCAAACCTACTCAGAACGGCTGCACGCCAATGAGTTGCACCATCATATTAGAGAAAATATCAGATATAGGACTGGATGCTTTCCATCCTTGCTGGATCTAGCAATAACGAATCTCCCCAACGATGCATCTGGACTTCTTTACTGTGTACCGCCGGGCAAGATTGACCACGTGTGCCTCAAAATCGTCCTATGCATGCGGCAACCCAAGGCACCCTCAAGGTTGGTCAGACATTTCGGTAGTATGGACATAGGCTTTGTGATAGGGCGATGAGTTTGACCTAGGGCACGACAGAGGAGGCTACTGTCGAGGAGAGCTGGCAGGCCATAAAGGGATCCCTGACTGCCCTACAGGAAGAGTTCGCACCCTTAAAACGAAGGAGTGGGGAGGGCAAACCCATGTGGTGGAAGGCTGCAATAGACAAGGCCATCAGGAGTAGAAACCACAGCTGGAACCTGTACAAGGCTTCCGGCAGTCGGCTAGCCTGGAACCGCTATTCAAAGCTTGAAAACTAGGCTGTGGGCCTTCTCAGAACTTTCAAGCGGAAATCCGAGCTCAAATTGGTTCGGTGTGTAGGATGACAGTCGAAAAAGCCCTACAGCTGTACGCAGTCGAAAGTCTCAACAAAGAATGCCGCAGATCCACTATCCACTAGGGAACACTGAACTGTCTCTGATGACCAGGGCAAAGCAGACGCCCTGGGGGAATGCTTTGATAGTGTAAATAGGACAGATAGTGGGGTACGAGTGGACCTGACTCTGGCTCATCCTGCTCTGCAGGTAAACGAGCTAAATCTCTCGGAGGAAATCGTGCGTAGATGCCTACAGAAATGAAACAACCACAAGTTAACTGGCCCAGATGGCATCCACCGGGCTATCATTAAGCCGTTGGCGGATACCATAGCTCCATCGGTATGCAGACCGTATAGGTCCACGTTGGATCAGGGTAGGCTTTCTCAGGAATGGATAGTCCTGGCCGTCTTGGCGGTACACAGAAGTGAACCTAAGCGGGCTATACGCAACTACAGGCCGGTAAGCCTAACCAGCACCCTATGTTAAGTCCTTGAGGGGATCATCCATGCCCACATCTGCCAGCACTTACTGTATCATTCCATGCTGAGTCTAGCCCAGCGTGGATTCCCGAAAAACAGATCTTGTCAGACCAACCTCCTGTTCCTCTTAGATGACGTAAGTGGGCGACTTGATGAAGGTAAGCAAGTTGAGGCGTGCTACCTCGACTTTAGCGAGGCTTTCGACTCCGTTATTCACTGTCTTTTCTATGGAAGATGGAGACTTTTGGTATGGTTGGGCCAGTATATAGGCGGCTGACGAACTTTCCCCTCCCCACAAGACGTTTTACGTCAAATCAGGAGACAGGTGTCCTAGTTTGTTGAATATCACTAGTGGTTTGTCTCAAGAATCCGTCCTAGGCCCGGTCCTATCCTTGCTGTTTACTAACGACCTAGCATCCGCTCTTCAATCGCCCAACTTTATTCTTGCGGATGATGTGACAATTGTTGAATCTGGGGGTAGGGTGGACTTGGGCGGGGATATAGGTACCGTCCTGGGCTGGGCATACAAATGGGACTTACCGCTGAACGTTGAAAAAAGCCGTTTGTTGTCAAGGACAACATAAAGCCCTACCGTCGCCCAAGACCAAGGGCTGTTCACCATAGAAGTAGTCAGCAGGGTTTGAGACTTTAGGGTCATCATGAGCTGTAGCTTCAAATGATCGGGGCAGTGAAACGCTGCTGCACAAAAGGCTCAGAATGAGCTCTTTAGACTGCCACCAGCTTTGTCTTCCCGGGAGCCGGAAATATTCATACATGTTTACATGGCTACAGTTCGATCTCACTTAGAAGGTAGTGTGCTGGCTTGGTCACCCTCCTACGAAAGGGACGCGGCCTGTTTAGGGAAAGTTTAAAGTCCCTCCACGGGAATGGTTGAAGGGCTGGGGGTAAGACGTGCGGGCAGAAACTCTCTGATCTGAACCTCTTGTCGTTAGAATGGAGACTTCGAGGGATCTAATAAAAACTTTCAAGGTAATGGAGGACTTTCCTGGCTTTAGACCGGATAGCCTATTCCAAGTGGTCTTTGATTCCAGAAGGTGACACGAAAAGGAGCTGACGAATGCTTGAGCTAGGTTGATGACTAGGTTGCACTTATTCAGTAATAAGGTAGTGAACAGTTGGAACGGTCTGTGTGGTAGAATGATAGATCTGCCGACCGTCCGCCCTAGATCACAAGTGGTACGAGATACTTCCCTGCAGTGAGCCTTGAGTGTGTTAACCAGGTGGATGACGGGAAGCACTGTGGTCCTTGTAGAAGACGTCCTAATCTGCATCTTCGCTCGTTGCTTACTTCTCGTTGAACGCTCACTATGCATGATGTCTCTCGCAGTTGATGTGCGATCAGGTTTTCTGTTCCCTTCTCATTTTTGGCGAGGAGTCGACGATAGTAACTCGGCAGTGGTAGGTGCATAACTTGTGTGCATACCATCGAAGGAATTTCGGACGCTCGATTGGCCGTGGCCATTACCTGTCCCGTGCAAACTGAACTGAACTGAACTGAACACTTGCGCTTTGGTCAATGTTTGTCGTCTCCCATCAAGTCTATGCTCACCCTTGAGGTACAGACCTAAGACATCTGCCTTGTCCTGATCGGCATTACGTTTTTTACCCCCATTCCTCAAGACTAGAGGTCCCAATCCGTTCCCAGGTGAGGCCTTCGACTGAACTTATCTATAGTAACTTTTTGGGTTTTATTAAACTTCTCTGGCCAGTGTCAGTTCAAAAGTCCCTTTGACCCACCTTTAGATTTTTACGACTGAGTTTCTATCCTCTTTGTATCGTAACCAGGCTCTTTCGCTACCGGTAGCCCTGAAGGTCCGCCAGCTTTGGCCCTTCTTTTTGGTTGCTCATCGGACGGCTGGCGTCCACCGAGCAGATTTGCCTTTATTCTGCACTCCTGGAGTAGGGCAAAACTGTCCTGCATCACCATCAGGTTCCTTTTGTTTCTCTGCCACCTTTCCTCTACTCCAGCTTCCTCACCCCCTACCCCCAGTCTAGTTCGGCAGCCCTAGTTCTGAGTTCCCCACGTTTATCCTTCCGAAATTTCTACGTAATTTTCCCATGATTTTTGCACACCTGAGACAAAGGGAAGATTTGATAGTGACATAATCACTTTTGCGTATTGCTTCAGCAAACCTAACCCGTCTATGTCATTTTCATGCCTTGCGATCACTGCATCAAGGACCGAAGGCTGCTGTCCAGATGTGTAATTTATATTTCCTCTGACGTGCCGAGCCAGAGTTCTGCTCTGCTTCCATTAGACGAAGTTATCCTCTGCTCTACTCGAAGCACAGCTACCTGTCGTCCAATCCACTCCAGGCAGGTTAAAGTCCCCTACAGCTAGAAGTCCGCTTACTGATGCCTGAAGCTACCGTAGTGCACCCATCAACCTTTTATCATCGTCTGATTTTGGATTTGGACTTCTGTGTACGCTTGCAACAGCTGTTTTCCGGTACTCAACTTTGCGATGATAGCACACATTTGAGTGCTTCCTGTGCACAAACCCACTTCTGATTCCATGCGCACTAGACCTCTGGCCAGGAAGGTTACTCCACCACTGGCTGTGCCATCTCCCCCGTCTCGTCGATAAACGAGACAGTGGTCTTGCTCTCCCTTTGGCATATGTTTCTTTTGGGATGGCCCCGTCTCTGAGACTGCTACAGTTTAAGCATTGCAATGAGTGACTCTGGCGATCGGTTTCGCCAATTTGTTTCTAGTGCCGTAGACATTGGTGTAAAGCGCTACCGTGGCCCCTTTGGCCAGTATAACGTTCTTGTCATTTATTTTATGTCTTTCCTCTGACGGAGTACCCGAGCATCTGCTGCTTTCGTTGCTTCTAAGTGATTGGACATGGTGGTTTTCTGGTTTGCCTCTACTAATATTTTTTCCATCAGGTCGGAATTCTGCGCACGCCTCATAGGCTTTACGGTATCAACTTTCTTTTTTGTCTATCCAGAAGTTCTTGTGATAGGCCGCCTAGGACTACTTCCGTCTTCAACTGAGATCTCCCACTACTAATCTTCCAAAAAGCCTTCGATTACAACCACCGCTTGACAGCACTTTTTTGGCGTGCTGCGCTGGATATAGGTCCGGGTTTGTACTACCGGGCTAGTTCCCAGTGAACCCTCGTATTGAGGCAATAATCTTACTTGCCCTTCTCTTAGGTAGATATTTCCTCCTGTCCTTACGCCCATTTTTGGAGTATCGAGCACAATGCGATGTCATCCCATACTGTGGTGGAAAACTTCCCCCCCTTGATAGCAGCTGGTCCTTGACACTCGGGTTTGCGAGCTCAACCAGGATTGTCCCCCCTGGTCCAGTTTGTGACCCCATTCGCGGCCGCTTCCACACGCCAACCTTATGAAATCTCCTTATTCCCACCACTCGACCAAAGCCTACGAGCCTTAGCAGATCCCGCACCCTCCTGTTATCCAAATCTTGCCTTGGTTTGGGTTCCCTGAAGGTCGGTTCCTCATGGCTCAGTATAAGAACGTTGCAGCCTCTCATCATGCTGAGTTCTTCTTCAGCCCTTGTCTCCAGCATCTCCTCTTTAGTCCCCCTATCTGAAGTTCCAGACCTTTTAAAACAGGGCCCCTGTGCCCTCACACGCATTTGCCGCCCGTGGTTTATTTCTGGCCTTATTCTTCTTTGGCGCAGCTTTTGCCGCACCGTTTGAATTTTGTGTTGAGGACAGAGGATTTGCAACTTTTATTTTACCTTTAAGTTACTAAACCCGGGTCCCTCTTGCTTTCTCACGGCTCACTTCTACTACTTTCGCGAAAGAGAGTTTTGAGAGCTTCTTTCCCCCCGGAAAGCTGCAGCTTCCTTTGGTTCTCAGACTCTTTCGTCTACCTTCAGTTAGTTCGAATACTGAAGCGGAGTGAAAAGCTTGCCCGGCGGAGGTCTTTCAATGAAGACGTCCTCCTACGTTTCTTCTGTTTTAGCAAAAAATTGAGTGATGCTCCCCCTCCTGGGATTCCTGAGCACTTTGCATGTGCCCATCGTTGGCACAAGCCACACGCGATCCCACTTTGAACTAGCTTCAAGCGGGCCTGATAAAGCTAGGGTAAGACACTTTCGGCATGGTGTAAAAGAAACAACTACGGTGCTGAGACACTGGCTCTGCAAAAGCGAGCAAAAAGCTGATTTCTTGATGACTGAGAACCATGAAAAATTTAAGGCCTGAGATTGGTACGCTAGTAAATTGCTTCAACACAATTTATTAACTCGAAAACAGTAAATACCTCAGTTATGCATATTCAGGCCTTATTTCAGCAGGAAGTGCAAGATTCAAACCAAGTTCAGTTTGTACAGAACTAAAGTGGCCGAGATCAGTTGGGCTTCCGGATCATCGTGTTGTCGGCTAGTTTGCTTGGCTCACAATCTTGCGCTTTGAGTGTTTTGCCCGAAAGGCAAAAGTTGAGAGGCATTATAAAGTTCGCAGACATAAGTTCATTATTAAAAAACCAGGGGCCCACTAACTCACCTCTTGTTCACACAATGTATTTTATTCAGTTCAGTTTGCACAGAACTTTGTGTGGCAGGACCCGGTTGTGTAAGAAAATAGTCGGGTTGACGGCGCTTTTCCGCAGTCCTCAGTGATGTTTTTATTTCTCTGAGGCGGAAATTTTGTGCACTGTCAGGCCTGGTAGAGAAACAGGAAAACGATGAGCAAATTTTATACGACTCTAAAATCACCTGACGTAAATCGGGGTATATTGCCACCCGATACCCGTCTACTGCTTCCTTAAAAGCCTCAGATGTAGTGGCATTTGCGACGTCCTCCGACAGCTTGTTCCAACAGAGTGTTTTTTATTTGAGTACCAATTTGCCCTAGTTTGGGGCCTTAAGAGCTTTCTTCGCAGTATTGATCCATGCTCCCCAGTTTCTCCTTCTGGAACTGGAAAGGAGACCTTCTCGATTTATACCTGACGGCCCCTTCGATACCTCAAAGAGTTTTATCAACTCCCTGAGGAGGCGCTGCTTTCTCGTCCAGAACAAAACCAAGAGATTGTAGGCGCTCTGCATAGCACAAAACGAAAAAGTTAGGGGCCAGTGGTGCATCTCGATAATTGTGTTGTCGACGAGTCAGTTTCGTCTCCAGTGCAACAACTATTCGTTGGAAACCCTCCAAAAACTACACAAAACCTGGCCTCGTGAGAATCGTCGATTGTACACATTATTCGCTTATTTAGTATTACGTTTATGATTGCAATTCGGTATTTTATCCGTACCCAGGAAACGGTTTTATCATAACTGTTTGGATCCGTATGACCTATGTGCTCTTTTTCTCACACCGTGCCCTAGTTTTGAGTCTTCGTGATCGCATATTTGAGGTTTGTTTATATTTGTGATGCTACTCACTCCATAACCCATTATGGCAGAGGCTGTGGATTGGTCTTGCTTCGATTTCGAGATTCGTGCTTATTGGCTGCGCCTTTTTCAAAGGCTTCTTACGATACTTAGATTGATAAATTATGATCGAGAGGAAACACTTTAAAAAAGGGTCAAAACCTTCTTAATCAGGAAGGGGAATAAGCGAGAAAAGCGAATAGGGAGGATTCAGGTACTTTTGCTTCTTTAGACATGGCTAGACCCTTTAGTCCAGTAGGTGCCATTTCACGTATTACCGGTAGTACATCTGACTGTAAGGAAGTTGGTGTATTCAGGCTAAGAATGCCTGAGTTAGAACGGCGGTTACCGTTCGCTAGCGTGTGTCCGAGTGAACTTTACCAAGCCACTTCCTACATACGGTCCTCCGCTAGTATTTTCCATCAGGCGCGGACCACCTGTCCGTTACCGTAGCACTCCACACTACGCCACCACCATCTCCAGGCAGTGTTTCCCACAACCCACGAGAATAAGAACACTGTCGGTAGGGAGGGTGTGGTCAGCGTATATTGGAAAACCTTGCGTGTAGCGTGCATGGGCGACGTTCAAGTGGCCGCAGCCACCAACAGCACGAGCCAGGATAAACAACAATATGTAAAAAAATAAACGAGGTTGAATTTTGCCACGCTAGGCAACGGGCAGCTGATAAAGATAGCCAAAGGTGGCAGGGCGAAATATTACCTAAATATGATGTAGTCCACAAGCCAGGCCATCATGAGGACGAAAGTTTCACTCCCCTCTTCAAGCAAATTTCACCTGTGCAGACATCTTTTGATCTCTCCAGAGTGGAGCTGGCCAGCTTTGGGGGACGTCCAGAGCAATACCGCAAGCTTGTCAAGCTTTTCAGGACTGTCGTGGAAGCTAAGGTAACAGTCCCTATGCGAAGACTACCATACCCAACCCATTAATCCAGAGGCGAACTAACAGTACCATCGATGGCTGCTTCATGCTCTGCTTAGAGCCAGGCTGTAAGGAAGCAAGGAAGATTCAGAAGGACACTTTCTGTTGGCCGATTAAAGTAGCCCGAAGTTTTACCGACGGTGTTGCGTACGAGGCCAAGCCAACCAAGGGTGGTGTAACAGCCGGTCGTGGAAAATCCCCCTTTTTCCCTCGCGATTCAGTGTTTTTTCCCAACATCACTCATTTCCATACACTATTGACTTGTCTTTACGAACTGGTTGTTTTTCTGGACCAATTGTTGTTTGTTCGCGCCCAGAGCGCTATTTTGGCACATCCTTGCTCAGGACCTGCGTGACGCACGTGCTGTCTGCTCACACGCTGCCATTCGGTTTCTCGTTGTTGAGTCTTTGTGATCGTATTATTGAGGTTTGTATATTGTTTATGTCATTGTTTATTTTAATAATCTAGTATCGTAGAATTATCACGGATAATCGTCTTCTGATTTCGGGATCCGTTGCGAATTTGGCTACGCATTGCTCAAACGTTCGTAACAATACTCAATAGATCTATTTGGAACGAGGAAAAATCACGCAAAATGCCAAGAAAAGGATCAAAAGCAGTCGAATCCGGACAGGAAGTAATACGGCAAGTCTCTGGGGAGGTTTTGGGTACATATGATTCTTTAGTTAATGCTAGATCGCCTAGTCCTGTCAGTGCTAGCTCATGTGTTATTGAAAGCAATATTGATCGTAAGGATGTCGATTTATATAAGCTGAGAATACTAGAACTAGAGCAACAGTTACTTTCGGCTAGACTACAGGCGCATGAAGCAGAGAAGTGTATACAGAAACAGCGAGAGCATGAGACCAGTGACTTCGACACTTCCGATAGGTTAGAGTGCAATAAGGTAGGGAACCCCACGCCGGTCGCCGAATACAAACCACCATCGATCGATCTGCCTAGAGTGGAGTTAACGGTTTTCGACGGGCGAGCTGAGCAATACTGCAAGTTTGTCAAACAGTTCGAGACGTTCGTTGAAAACAAGGTAACCGACCCTGGGCAAAGGCTTCTTTATCTTACTCACTACTGCCGAGGCCGAGCGCGAGAAGCTATCGACGGATGCACCATGCTCGATCCAGAACAAGGCTACACAAGGGCAAGAAAGATTCTGAGGGGCTTGTTTGGCCAACCTTTCAAAGTAGCCCGTAACCTAATAGAGGGCGTGATGGCAGAGGCAAAGAGAACCAAGGGCGACGTCTACACCATGGCCGACCTGGTGATCAAGATGCAGAACTGCTCAATAGCCCTCGACCATTTAGGTTACAGGGCTGACCTAGACGCCATGCACACTTTGGAAGGCATAGTCCGTCACCTCTCTCCCGAACTACAGGGTCGGTGGGCGGAAGAAGCTGAACGGATAAGCCGAGGCGACAGAGAAGCCAACTTCGAAGACCTGACTGAATACTTAGACAGGCAAACGAAGATAGCTGACAGCAGATTTGGCCGACTCATCCGGGACAGCAACCGAGCAAACAAGCCCGGTACTAGCCAAGCCCAAACCCCTGTACGGGAATATCCAAAGTACCAGCCTTGGACCAACACACACGTCATTTCACGAGATGCTACGGCGAAACCAAATTGCAGATCCTGTGGTACTAGCCATGGCCTACCAGAATGCCCCAAGTTCGGCAACGCCACAATAGACGAACGGTGGGGAATGGCGAGGATGGCAGGAGCATGTTTTATCTGTCTCAACACCACGCACCGGGCAGCAGCCTGTAGAACAAGGAATCGATGTGGTTACGAGGGCTGCACGGGCAGACACCATCGGCTGCTGCATCAGGCGAGAGTAACCATATCCGAGGCGAGTGCCAAGCCCAGCGTGATTTGTTCAACTTCACAATCTGCCAGTAAACCGGTACGTTTAGGCGTAGTGGCCGTGGGAGTAGTGACTCCGACTGGGATAGTCAAGGCGTTGGCTTTCGTTGATAGTGGATCCGACACCACTTTAGTGAAAGAGCGGTTTGTCGACAAACACCAACTGGCTAAAGGTGCGACGTCGTTAGCAGTGAGCACGGTGGGTGGAACACAGGTAATGACTGCCGGTAGATTAAGGCTGCAACTCATCTCTCTAGACACTAACGAGGAAATTGAACCAACGGAGGCATTCACGTTAGCGGATCTCCCCATGCGAGCACCAAGGTCGGTGGACGCAATCTTGACTCGGTGGCCCCACCTGCAGGATGTAACCGTCGTAGACTGGGAAGATGACGAGGTGGATCTCCTTATCGGATGCGACGTGCCAGAGGCGCATTGGGTGCTTGACCAAAGAGTGGGCGACCGCCAGGCACCTTATGCCGTACGCACGGCTCTGGGATGGATGTTATACGGTCCAGTAGGGGTACGCGGTTCCGTGAATTACTTATCCGCCGAAACGGACCGCATAGAGTATCATCTGCAACGGCTGTATGAAAAGGAGTTCCATGACATTGGAGACGAAAGACCGACGTTGTCTCAAGAGGATCACTTCGCTCTACAAACGGTGCGGCAAGGCTCTAGAGGCCTCAAAAAACAGTTCGAGGTTCCCCTCCCATGGCGCACACCGGTCGACCCGTGGACTGACAACAGAAATTATGTTCTCCAACGATTACTACGATTAAAAGAACGCTTCATTCGAGACCAGAATCTGTGGGAACGATACGCGGATTTGATGAAGTGAAACGAGGCCCTCGGTTACGTTGAAAAGGTGCCTGTTAACACCGACAGCAAAAGGGGTATCTGGTATCTGCCTCACCATCCGGTTATCAACCCCAAGAAACCCAATAAACTGCGGGTGGTTTTCGACTGTGCGACCGAGTTCCAGGGCAAGTCGTTAAACGATCGCCTACTACAGGGGCCTGACTGGACCACACCACTGATCGATGTTCTGTGCCGTTTCAGAGTGGGTAAAGTGGCTTTGTCTGCTGACATTAGGGAAATGTTCCATCAGGTGAAGATTCCGGTAGGAGAACGAGATGCTTTGCGTTTCCTGTGGTGGGAAGGGAGCGACCGGGACAACGCAGTGGTGAATTATAGGATGACCGTCCACCCCTTCGGAGCCATATCGTCACCATTTTATGCAAACTACGCCCTCCGAGAATCAGCGAACAAACATGGCGATCTAGTACATCGAACGGTGGAAGAAAGCGTCAGCAGGAACTTCTACGTCGACGACTACCTTGGGTCATTCGATGATGTGGAATCAGCTCTAGAGCAGTTCAGGGGTCTGACGAGATTTCTGGAAGAGGGCGGCTTCCATCTAACTAAATGGATGTCGAACGCTTCAGAAGTGCTGAAGGTCATCCCGTATCACGAAAAGGCCGAAAGGGTAAGAGATTTGGACGGCTCTCCACTTCCTATCGAGCGCACTTTAGGGATACAATGGGACGCGGAAACGGACGATTTTGTTTTCGAACTGAACGTTCCCGAGCTGCCAATAACCCGTCGTGGCATACTATCTGCCGTCTCAAGTTTGTTCGACCCGCTCGGTTTCGTCTCACCGTGGCTGCTACCCGGAAAGATCTTGCTGCAGCGGCTGTGCCGTAAGAAAGTTGATTGGGACCAGGCACTGGACAAAGGGGACCGGCTGGACTGGGAAGAATTTCTGAACACCTTGAAGAAATTAGGGGACATAAGAATCCCACGATGTTTGACCCCTGGCCATACGACACGGACTGGAGAACTACATGCCTTTTCCGATGCATCCGAAGTCGGTTATGGAGCTGTGGTGTACGGACGATGGTGCGCAGGAGATGGACAATATACCACGAGGATCCTGTTCGCCAAAGCCCGCGTTGCCCCACTGAAGTCGGTCTCAATCCCACGCCTTGAACTCAGCGCAGCCGTGTTGGCAGTCAGGGTGGTGCAAGCTGTGAAGAGATGTTTCGATCTCTACGTTTGGTCGGTGAGCTTCTGGACGGATTCAACGATAGTACTTTACTACAATAACAACGTACGGAGCCGGTTTAGTACTTTCGTTGCTAACCGGCTCACGATTATCCACGATGAATCAGCCACGCACCAGTGGAGTCATGTCAGGTCTGGCGATAATCCGGCCGACCTGTGCTCCCGAGGTGCGAGCAACTTCAGGCAACTGGACACGTGGACGAGAGGGCCAAACTTCCTGCAATTGCCCAAACAGGACTGGCCCGTGTTCGAATTAAAAAACCCTACGGAATTGGAACTGGAGATCAAAGGCGTAGGGATAGCAACCAACGTCGTCGAAGCGTCGTCCATTCTATCGCGACTGGTCAGGTTTTCTTCCTGGATGAAGACGCTTCGTTTGCTAGTTTGGTTAACCAGGTTCAAGATAAATTTACTAGTCATGAAAGGGCTACGGCCCTCAGGTCGGATACCGGTCGGCCCGATAGGTCCCGATGAGCTACAAGCGGCAGAGTATGATATTTTCAGAATGATACAACGCGAGGCTTTCGCCCAAGAACTCAAGAGGGCGGAAGAAGTGGGGCCGACCAATGAAGACGTGCCATCTCCAAGAGGCGAGCTGAAGCGTTTAAACCCCAAACTCATCAACGGACTGCTGCGGGTGGATGGTAGGCTGACCAACGCCCACCTGAACTTCGACACAAAGTATCCTATACTGCTGCCTGCGAGACAACCTGTAGTAGAGCTAATGATTCAACACGCCCACGCAGTGGAGGGACATGCCGGGGAAAGTCACGTGACAAGCGTCATCCGAAAGCGTCTTTGGTTGTTGAGAGGACGAGAGACTGTAAAACGCGTAATCCGACGGTGTGTGCAATGCAGGAGACGCAATGCCACAGCAGGCAAACAACTCATGGCCCCACTACCAGAATGCAGGGTGACTACGGGCTGGTGGCCGTTCAGTGACACCGGGTTGGATTATTTCGGGCCCTTGTGGATCAAGTGCGGGAAAAGATTAGAAAAGCGATACGGATGTATCATGACGTGCATGAAATCACGTGCGGTACACCTAGAAGTCGCACATTCGATGACGACCGATTCGTTTCTACGGGCCTTGCAAAGATTTATCAACCGAAGAGGCGTATCGGCCGATATATACTCAGATAATGGATCGAACTTTGTGGGCGCTCAACGGGAATTGCAGCGTTGGCACAAGAACATAAACAGGGACGAACTGCAGAATCGAACCGTGGCCTACGGCATACGATGGCATTTCAACCCCACAGGCCAGTCACCGAGGCGGCACATGGGAACGCATGATCCGGTCCGCCAGACGGATATTGCTGTCAATCATGGAGCAGCAGCCGCCCGACGACGAGACGCTGAACACCGTCATGACTGAGGTGGAGCGAATCCTGAACAACCGCCCCCTGGTTCCAGTATTGAACGGCGACCCCACCCACCTGGCGCTCACCCCGAACGACTTATTGACGTTAAGGTCGAACGAGGGTTTCCAAGGGCCGGTAAACCTTCGTGGGAGCTACCTCCACGGGTGGAAGCAAGCGAACTATCTGGCCAAGGTCTTCTGGAGGCGATGGCTACGGGAGTACCTACCGGCTTTGCAGACTCGACAGAAGTGGCTGGCCAAAACAAGACCATTCAAAGTTGGGGACGTGGTTATGATCGCCGACGAACGCGCACATTTCAGCGCTTGGTCTTTGGGAGTAGTTACGGAAACCATCAAAAGCACTGACGAAATGATAAGAACGGTGAAGGTGAAGACAGCTAACGGAGTGCTCATTCGTGACATACGCAGTATTAACCTACTCGAGAGCGAAGACGGAGAAGCTGATAACCCTGAGGCCTAGTAAACCTTTTTCACGCCAGTAATCGAGGTGGATAAAGAAACACCATATATACCACACAATCTCCGTCAAACACGTTAAGGTGCTCGCAGTCCTTTCGTTGACATTACAGAAGGTTCTTTCCGATATGTGGTGATGAGTGCGATTCCATTATACATCCCGATACATACACGCATGCACGACGCACTCTACATCCCGTAAACCCATCATACATGTGACAGTGTTCTTTGTTTGCCTTTTGTTGACGCTACCGAATGCCCCTTGCATATGTGGAAGTAGCGGAGCTCAGGTCACACACACATGCTACATTTACTCGTTTTCTTGCCACGCGGTCTTTTGTTGACATTGCAGAAAGTCCTCCTTTGATGTGTAGTCATACCTGTGATTTCATTGTAACCCCGGCACACACACACACACGCACACACACACACACGCACACACACAAACACGCACACACACACACACACACACTCAAGCACGTACATCCAGGACCGGACGGCCCCTTACGAGGACAACGTCTATGTCACCCTTCACGCCCGCCATCGGTCATTTGGTCTTGTGGAAGATGTAGACTAGCCTCACGTCTATGTATCCAGTGGATTAGGTGCGACCAGTAGTAGAACGTTGACGACGAGCATTAGACGCGCGCACTGACAGCAGGGCCTAGGCAGGTAGGAAGAATCAGTACCTTTATACCGAACCTTTGACTTTGCTAAGGATCCAGGAGGATTTTGGTGGGCGGTGTAACAGCCGGTCGTGGAAAATCCCCCTTTTTCCCTCGCGATTCAGTGTTTTTTCCCAACACCACTCATTTCCATACACTATTGACTTGTCTTTACGAACTGGTTGTTTTTCTGGACCAATTGTTGTTTGTTCGCTCCCAGAGCGCTATTTTGGCACATCCTTGCTCAGGACCTGCGTGACGCACGTGCTGTCTGCTCACACGCTGCCATTCGGTTTCTCGTTGTTGAGTCTTTGTGATCGTATTATTGAGGTTTGTATATTGTTTATGTCATTGTTTATTTTAATAATCTAGTATCGTAGAATTATCACGGATAATCGTCTTCTGATTTCGGGATCCGTTGCGAATTTGGCTACGCATTGCTCAAACGTTCGTAACAGGTGGTGTCAAAGCCCTGTCTGAGTCTGTAATGGGAATGAAAAACTGTCCGATAACCCCGGACCATATGGGCTACAAGTCCGGTCCCGCAGCCATGCATACAATAAAGGTAATCAATCTTTGTCTGCCATTCAAACTACGCAGTTCCTGTGCCGAAAAGTCGAAGGCAAAGGCCCGGTCCATCATGAAGCCACTTCCGAGGACCTGGCCAACTACGTAGACAGGCAGGCGAGAATGGCCGACAGCAGATTTGGTCGACTCGCACGTGGTACCAAGGAACTGACCAGGCCAAGAACCAGCCAAACTTCAGCCTTCAGCATTTCTTATGAGGGTTGTACTCTACCGGAATTAAAGGCTTTCGGAACAAAACACAGAAAGATAGGCTGCCCAAGGTTCCCCGAGGCCATAATTATTAAACTTTGGGAAATGCTTAAGGCTGCAGAGGCATGTTTATTATGTCTCAATAAATAAAGCCTGGCAACTGCTTACTGAGTGAAAGAAAGATGCGACCAAGAAGATCGTCCGGGCAGACATCAGTTACTAAACCAGGCAAAAACAACCTCATCTGAAAGAAATCTGAAGCCAAGCAGGTCTGCTCAGCACCCTAGTCTACTCAGAAACCAGTTCGTTTGGACGTAGTCGCTGTGGGAGTGGTGACCTCTGGTGAGGTGACTCAAGCCCTAGAGTTTGTGGATAGCTGATCTCATAAGACACTTCTGAAGGAGCTTTTTGCCAGGAAACACCTGCTTGCTAGGACCCCCCTTAAGCGGCAGTGAGCACAGTGGGCTGGACTGAGGTCTTGGCTGCGAGCCGCTTACGACTGCATCTCGTCTCTCCTGGCAACAAAGGAACTCCTGAGGCCACGAGGGATTCCCCTCTGAATTACTAGCCGATGCAAGTGAGTCAGTAGATTTCACTTTATCTATGTGGTCACTTCTCCGTGGTGTGAAGAACGTGAACTGGAGGGACCATGAATTAGATCTCCTTGGCTGTGGCACAACAAAAATACATTGGGTGCTCAATGAGGGGGGGGGAGTAGATATCCGCCAGGTGGCCAAAGCAGTACGCACAACTTTGGGCTGGATACTGTACGGACCTAGGGGTGGAAAAGTTCGGTAAGTTCTGCGTCAGCGGAAAAGGACGACGTGGAACAGTAGTCACATCGCCTCTACCATCCGGAGTTCCACCACGTCAGGTCAGATGAGGTCAGGTAAGGTCACAGGACTTACAGCTTCAGCCAATAAACGTGCAGCTTTTTGTTCTGCAAGCTCAAGGACTTCATGCCGTGCTGCAACTTCCAGGTATCCAACACAATTAGGTATTTGTAGTAACCGGGGGGAGAGGAAAAGAAACAGGCTCGCAACCTCACACCGAAACAGGTTCAGTGCCGCAACTCCCTGCTGTCCCCATGTGAGACACTCCCGAGTCCTGGAATAATGCAAGGATGTTAATATGGGATGATGATGAGTAGGGTGATGCGAAGGCTGTGATAGAGATATTTACAGTAGGAAAACTCCAGAGTGATGGAATGCAGCATTAGATATTTAGTTGGGAAGGGAGGAAAGGTCGGAAAATAAGAAAAAAGGGGAAGCTTCCTAGGATAGATAGCAATAGTTCGAGAACACCTCTGCCCAGGGAGCACGCAGCCCGTGCTTAAAGGCAAAGACCGAGGTAGCTGTCACCACGAGTGGAGGCAACCTGTTCCGTCTATTTGTGGCACGGTGGAGAGGGAAGCATTGCCTTATGCTCTTACTTGCCTCCGGTTCGTCTAATCTGTGCTCCTGTCTCCCGAGTTCAAGGTTGTGACAGCGAGTCAGTAAGAGTAAATCGGTTGTGGTAATCCCTTTATATGACTTGTAGAGCTCCATGAGATCTCCCCCTGGTCTACGAAGATCAAGGGAGATTAGATTTAGGGCTTTTAATATTTCTCGGTACTACTCTCCTTGCACCCCATTTATCATTCGAGTAATTCTCCTTTTTCTTCAATAAGCTCCGTGCCGATTTTGAAACAGAGGCCTCCAGGTGATGCCTTACGGTCGCTTTGTATAAAGGAAGAATTACTCCGGCTCTTCTAGACACCAGCGTTCTTCATCAGATGAAGTGCCACCATTTTGCGCCGAACCCCGCTGACGTGCTGTGCTCAGCGGAATTAAGGCCCTCATGCACCCAGGTCTCTTACCACAGCAGCCAGGTCAGTCCTGACTAAAATGGATAGCCCTACGTACCTGCCTTTGTTGTTTCCCCTCCCCTTCAGCAGTTGTTTGAATTAAGCTGCCTTTGGTGACAAGTCCCATTTTTCAGACCACGCGGTAACCCTGTTCAAGTTGGTCCGCAGTTTAATTGAGGTTGGTTCATCTACTGTTTCGATATGATCTGCGAATAAGAATCCCGGACAGTCTTATGTGGTCACCAAATCGCTTTTGCTCCGAGAACAACAATGGTTCCAACACGGAACTTTGTAGCAAACCACTGCACACCTGGGCCGAAGTAGACCCGGCAAACTCGACGTGAACGAAGAAGGCTCTGTTACTTAGGTAGCCCTTGATCCACCTCGAAGTCTTTGGGGCCACTCCAAGTGCTTTCCGTTTGTGCAGCTGAAAATGGTGGTTGACCGAAAAAGAGGCTTTTTGAAAGTCTAAGTAGCATAACTCCACTCGTTCCCCTTGGTTTGATCTGCGAGCCACCTCGTCGAGAATCGATATCAGATCAGTGAGGCAAGTGTAAAGGACAAATATTGAAAGTCCTTCCAAATATCCCACGTGCCTCTTGAATGTGGCTATATTTGACATTGCTACGATGGGCTTGTCCATATACCACACTTTTGCACTTTTGTTTATTTGCACGAGACAGTTAAATTTGGCCATGAACCATTCCTGACTGTCGCGCTTGAGCCTCGGGGCCTTGAAACTTTGGTTTTACCTCTGAATCTCTTTGACTGCATACTTGATGCTTGCATATATTTGCGGTTTTTGTGATTTTCAATCCAGTACCGTAGAAACTACGAATAGACCTTGTTCTGGTTTCAAGATTTGCTTGAATTGGCTACTCTTTGCTCATTTTGAGACAGTTGATTTACAGTACTCAAGTAGAACTTTGACAAGAGACCTCAGTGGAAATGTCTAGACGAGGAAACAAATGCCCCATGAGACAACAGGAATGAACTCAGCAAGCCTTCGGTATGGTTAGGGTTTTAATGATTCTCTGAATAATGCCAAGTCTGCTAGTTCTGTCAGTGCCAGTTCATATATGTCTAATCACGGTAGGTTTGAAGATGTTAGTATTCATAGAATGAGAGTGATGGAATTAGAGAACCAGTCGCGGTTAGCTATAAAGGAACCAGGGCCACCTAAACAAGGAACTGATCTGAACGCACCAGCAGGAAAACCGTGTAGTTCACGATCTTAACACCGAATTTACGACGTGATCGAAGAACATAAACCCTTGGGGCCGCCCGAATCTACAGAGGACTTGACACTTGTCCTGCCGAGAATGGAGCTAGCCTCTTTCGACGGGAGCTCCCGGCAATGGTGTTTATCCATGAATCGATTCGAAAAATTTTTTCAGTGTAAAGTTGCGAATCCTGGGCAACGGATTTTGTATTTAATGCATTGCTATCGTGTGTGGGGCCAAAAGGGCCATCGAAGGCTGCTCGACGCTTGATCTACCAGTGGGATGCTTCAGGGCACGCAGAATTCTCAAAGAAATGTTTGGACAACCTTTCAAGGCAGCAAGAAGCTTCATTGATGGTGTCTTATTGGAGGCAAAATGGACTGAGGGCAATGCTGAATTGTTGTCAAGTTTGGTGATACAAATGCAGAACTGCGGCATAGCTCCAGGGTACTTGAAATATTATTCTTATCTGAATGTTTCGCACACACTGAAATGCATTGTCTGACATCTGCCTGTTGATTTACAGGGCCGATGGGCAGAGAGAGCTGAGAAAATGAATATGCTTGGGAGAGAATCTGCATTCAAAGATTAGAAAAAGTTCACAGGTCGTCATTTCCGCATCGCTAGCAGTCGACTTGGACAAGTCGCACGTGAGAGCTACAGGCTGGCACGAATGGCATCAACAATGGATCAAATTGTAGAGAACGACTGTGACCGAATTCAGTCCTTGGCTAACACGCTCAAGATAAGTCGAGGGCCCGAGAGGCCAACTAATTGCAAGCTGCGTGACCCACTACACCGGTCACCCGATTGTCTGGCCTCCCATGGGATGAGTGTACTCGATCGGTGTTCCGCAGTACAAGGGATCGGCCCATGCTTTGTGTGTTTAGACAACTCTCACCGAGCATCTGGATGCCGCTTCAGAGTAAAACGTGACCAGGAGGGATGCGTGAGTAACCATCACCCATTACTTTATAACCCTGGAAACAATAGGCCCACTCATCCGGATGAACCCAAGATCGTCTGTTCAACAGAACATGGTGATTTAAAACCGGTAGCATTAGGCATCGTACCTGCCGGCATCGTGACACCTAGAGCATCGAGGAGGGTCATGGCACTTTTGGACAAGGAGGCGGATACTTTGCTGATTACGCGCAAGCTCATAGAAAGCTATGAACTAGTCGGGAAGCCTACTTCTCTCACGATCAGCACGACCGTGGAATATCACGTTAGCCAGTCGACGATGGGGGACCGTTGAAATTCCGCAAGCCTTTGCAGCGGACAACCTGCCAATGGGATCAGTCGACTCTGTTATTCAATCGCCAGGAAGTGGTCTCGTCTCAAGGACAGTGTTCGAATAAGTGTCTAGCGCCCACCTTGATATACCAATCGAGTGAAATTTGCCAAGGGCTCATTGGGTGCTTGAACAGAGCATAGGCCTTAAAAAGGAACAGGTGAACAGGCCAAGCTAAACCTAAAGCATAAGCCGGATTGTCTCGTTTTTTTCTTTTCTCAATCGTTTAGACTTGGTTCTGTGTCAAACCTGGTAGTAATAGTTAATCATGCTAAAGTTTTGGATTTTCAGAGGTCTCTGCTGCGACACACCGCCGTGAGTACTTAATTTATTACTGCGAAAATCAACAAACCAGTTATTGGGACATTTAGAATTACATCTACCAAAAATCACCCTTCGCGAGCCCACTTATAAATAACTTGTTGATTCTCGGCTAAGTCCCCTCCTTTATTTCTCCAAGACCCTCTGGCTAAAACCCTAACCCCCCTTCGTTCACATATTGAGAGAACCTTGTTATCAGTGCTTGAAATCATCTTGGGCGACTTCTTATAGGGTCTTATTTCTGTTTCTTGTCTAGGCTATATGCATTTAGCCAACTGTTTCGTATCCGGGTCAGTAAAGCTACCGACCTTAAGGTGGGTAATTAAAGGATGGCTCTTACACTCCATCTTCCGATACTCCTTATTTTCTTGACGTCGCCTCACCACTCAGCCATTCCCTTCCCGTCTTCAATGCTCTGCTCACTGGCATAAGCAGACCCAGCTAGTTCAACGCTCATTCTATCGATCTAAATATCTGATTTCGTCATTCATCCCCCCGGAAAGAAAAACGTTTCACGGAAGGCTAAAGCCCGCGGACCCACTGGTGTCCCGGCTACTAAATCTTGTTTTGTCCAGCTCGGCAACCCACTGGAGGACATTACCAGCGAGTGTGTTCGCCTAAAGCTACAATTGAGTCCACTCTAGTCAAGAATGAGAGCTATGGATAGTAGTACTGATAAATTATCACCACTCCTGGATATTTATTAGCTTTTTTGGTGAGCAATGATAGCGATCTGACTACCTTTGGCACCTTTATAGAAATCACCTCTTCTTAGGCTATAAGGCCAATAAAGCGCTCTAAGAACGCATTTGTGTTTAACATTCCCGACTCCCTTCTTCTGCACGTCGTAAGCCATACCTTCTAAGAGCTGGTGCCATGGAAGTGGAAACATGTTGCTGCACTGGCTTGCCTAAACGAACGCAAAGACACCCTTGTCCACGAATTCCCCAATTCACTGGCGGGCAAGCGGCCACAGAATTTGTCAAAAAGCAGCAAACTTTAACTGCTACTTCACCGTACAAGAACGTCCAAATAGCACCCGATAAAATGACTCTCTATCGCAAGCTCTTGAAGAGATTGCAAGCCCCCATAGTTATTGACGCTGAATTCGCCGAAGTCAACCCCGAGACCACCAAAACCCAAGGCAGCAATCTTCTAACAGGGATTAATAACCAACCGCAGCTAGATTTTGATCTCGACACAACACCCACAACCTCTGCAGCCTCCAAGCGTTTGAAGCTGGCGAGCAACCTTGTTTCTTCAGAAGAGACAAGCCTGCCAAGGAGGTAGACCTTTCCGCACTTGTCGTTGAAGTGGTTAAAAGAGCCTCCCGTGCGTGGTAGCATTTATGACACACTTGCGTACTCAACTGCACTCACGCCCCATCACACACGCATACCAGACACGTTCCTGCTCCACAGTTCCCAACAGGCATGTCACAGTGCTCACAGTTCCTCGTTTGCCCTCGGCTTTATAGAAGACTTTTCCCACGTGGCAGTAATTATGATTTACTCGCAAACCCAAACACAATCACCCTCGGTCACACGCACTCACGTGAAACACGTTTATGCTTCATGATTTCCATCTAACAGGTCGAAGTGCTCATCATCCCTCGTTTATCTCTGACATTGTGGAGGATGTCTCACGTAGGTGGTAGTCGTTGCTGTTTACTCATATGCCAGAGTGTGACCTCGCCCACAACATCCACAAGAACACGCAGGCAATTCACGATGGCTCTACCGAGGAGGACACACGTGCTTCCCCTTCATGCCCGCCGTCGATCAGCCGTTCTCGTGGACGATGCAGAGTAACATCGCGTCGGTGAAGCTTCCGGACCAAGTGCGATCGTGAGCAGAATGCTGACGTCAGGAGTATCTCGCACGCGCACTGACAGCAGGGCCCAGGTAAGCAGGGGGGATCAGTACCCTTATTCCAAACCTCTGACTCTGCTAAGATTCAAGAGGATTTCGGTGGGCAGAGTAGGGACCGGTTGTGGAAAATCCCCTCTCCCCCAGGAACACCACAATTTCATGTTTCTCTGACATCATTGGCTCATATACACTATTTGCGTGTTCTGCACACTGTATGTTTTCACGAGCCAAAGCTTTTTTCTTCGCGTCCAATGCGCTACTCTGTCATATACTATTTTGGACCCGTGTGAAGCACGTGCTGCTTTCTCGGGCGCCGCAACTTGATTCTCGTTTTCTGAGTCCTTGGCATTGCATAAATGAGGTTCGTACTTACTTTATGTCGTTGTTCATTTGGTGATCGTGTCGTGAAATAAACGGATAACCAGGTTCTGGTTTTGGGATCCTTTTCGAATTTGGCTACGTTTCGTCCGAAGTCGTCTTACAGCCGCCGATACACCTGTAGTCCACATATGACCATCTCGACGGATCACCTTAACCCCTTGGTATTGGGTCCCCGAAACTATCGTTGCATCTTCGTGGGAAACTTTGGCCCTCAATGGGGCCCCTGTCTGCCAGAGAACCACTGGTAGTTGGGTTGCCAATTCCAGGTGCTCACGTCCTCCACTCCTCTGAGCCGCTTCACCCCTATCCACAGGAATATCAACTACTAAATTTTTAATAGTCAGCATGCTAGAAGTAAAACTAGAGGATTTTCCGATTTAGCATCTCCAGCCTATTCCACCTCAAGTATTATCTACCCCTGACACTAAGATTACATCAACGATCGCCCAGCGGTATCATCCCACAGCCCCGTCGGATGCACTCCGGTCCACTGGGAATCGCGCGCACAGCGTGCCCTAACCACTAATTTCTCCTCCGTCATATCCATCATTCGAACCTGATTATCAAAACTCCCTACTATCCGTGCCTCTTAGAATCCCACCGATCCCCTACCCACTGCCTATTAGATCTCCCGGTTCTTCGCTATCAAATTCCTTTCACCCCATGCCCTTTATTGGGCAGCACACTCAACCTGCTATCCAATTATTGCTCACAAATACGCAATTCCCGCCTACCCTCGGCCTCACACCCCCGCTCTCTTTAGTTCCACCTGCAGCCTCTAACGCCTACTGCAAGTATTTTCTTACTTCCCGCACCGGTTGGAGTTCCCTCAACCCCTCCTCTCGTTTCTATCCCACCTAACCCTCGGTGTGTTTCTGACTCCTTCTCAAACCATCCCGTGAACGTAGTTAGTCCTCTCTAGCCTTCCTGCCCAACTCCACATCAACTTACTACGATTCATGCAACCCACAAACATCCCAGTAGGGAAATAAGTTATAGCTCCGCCCTGGGCGCCCTAGCCCGTATATAACACTGTCGTCCCATCAAATGTTCAGTGAAGGCAGATGTCGCTGAAGTGGTGGGTGCTTAGCCTACATTAAATGCACCTTTACTGCAACCTGTTATGACCATCGTATCCCGGATGCGGTACTGGACTCTATGGGTTGACGTTCAACTTGCTCACACTCGTCTCCACATTGGTTGTGTGTATAGACCTCCTAATATAGCCAGTTCTGACGTCATTCCCATCGTCGTTGCTTCTATCTACCTATCCAAAATTCCCCTCGGAGCCAAGCTGGTCTCTGGAGACTTTACCGCACCTGATATCAACTGGGAAATGCTCACCTCCCCGCACTACTTATTTAATTTCCTCTCCTGCACTCGAGTAGGACGCTAGGCTCAACACCTTCTCACCTCGGCGAGGGAGAGTGACACTGCAGGTCTAGCCTTCACCTTAGGCTAGTTCAACTTGGAAACTAACATACTTAACCACTTCCCTGAAAGTGATCATAGACTGGTTTCCTGTGATTTTATTGCCCTTATTTATGACAACACACATGGCCCGATCGGCTCTCTGTTTCTTTAATACGAATGGAAGCGGCTCACTGAATCAGTTCGCTCCATAGAGTATGACGAATACTTTTTTAAATCATGATAATAGTAATGGTTCATTTCGGATAACCCCGGGTCAAGCTGTAACGCAAGATCAAACTGTAAAATTGGACGTAGAGGCCGAGTTCCAAGAGGATGTTTCAGGTATGTGCACTCGATATTGTACAAGGAAAAGTATTTAAGTTACTCTTTAAGGCGGTGTCCGGCAAATTTGAACTCAAGGTCAAGTGGCCAAGCCGGCCAAGTCAGAATGGAGCCGGTCGGAGGTAGTAGACCCTCACTGAAATATTACAAAGAGGGACTGTGCAACGAAAGAATCAAACAGAATTGACGAAAGTTTTGTTCACCTTGAGGACAAAGAAGTTTCCAAGAGAGACGTGGACCAGCTATAACGCTCCTCGGAGTATGGCACGGCTTTGGATTGGAAATCAGACGATGAAAGAAATGAATTTGCAAACAAAGAACAAGCAAAATCTTTCGAGGATTACCCTTGTAACATTTAGCCACCATATATCGGCTGAGTGATTTAAATACCCAGTGAAGGACTCATTTAAAGAGAGATTGCCTAGGTGATGGTGGAAGGAGTGGCCGGAAGTAAACAAGTAATCGTTGCGCACATTGTTTACTTTCGTAAAGGTGGAATGTGATGCATCAAAATGGAAATGGAAACTGGGCGGCAGATCAATTTGCGATGCGTAACCAAGATAGTCGCAGATACGCCGTTTGCAAATGAGATGGGTATTTAAATGACAAGTAAGTATTTACTTGTGATTATCGTTGTCTAAGGGCTAAACATGATGACTAGAGAGTTTAAAGGATCAATATTGTCTGAGAGATCCTGCCAAGATAGACTACCGAATACGAAAAAGCTCCAAACAACCGACAAATAAGCTTGCGAAGTTGGGTGGTGAATTAATTCACAAGTAAAATACTATCTGTTGATATTCTTTTTAAAAGGTGGATCATGTGATGGCGAAAGATCAAAACGCTTCGATACAGATATCTCTCAGAAGTGAATATATGGGGAAGGCATGAATCTTTGCAAGGTGAGGATATTGCAATGCTACAGCCGTGTGGATGAACAGAAGGACTGATAGGGACAGCAAACTGTCTCAATATCGTCGGCTGTTCGGATGCTCCGGAGACAAATATTCCCTAGTGAAATATACCGTTTTGACCTTGTGAGACGAAAAAGTGTTGAAATATTAAGTGCGATATTTTTCAAATATATCGGTAATAGTGATAAAATGGGGTGAGTTTTATCTTAAGGATTGGTCAAGTTTGCGGATGGGACAAGTGAGTGGTAAGCCGAGTACAGTAACAGTCTTTTAAACCCGCGATAATTATGTGTTAAGGAAAGCAGATTTTGCCGGGCGTAGGAAGCGGTAAATCAGGATGTTGCAGATGAAAACGAGTGCCATGAAAAATGGATGATACCCGGGGGAGATAGTGGCATATTTGCAGCATTTCGGGTGTATAGATGGCGTTTTTGCCGCAGCCGGCTCTGGTGGGTGGGGCTGACCGCGCACTGAACACCTAACCCGAAAACCATTTTTGGTGGCGATGGGCGCGATCCACCATCCTAGCTGCACCCGCACATCGCTGCAGACGTCCTGCTCGCCCGACTTGCTCCAGCCAAAGCGGTGGATCTGACCGCCCCCCTCACCGGGGCGCTTGCAGCAAATCAGTCATATTCTAAACTTCTTCAAGGTTTAAGCCAGATCACTACCTATCGAACCCCATGCAGCCGATTTGAGTCTCTCATACAGTTATAGATGGAAAACAAAAAGGTCCTGCCATTGTACAAAAGTTCATCATCCTCCGGCGTAGGCTCTCTAGTAGCATTCGAGTCACACCTGAAGAAGCCTACTTAAAGCAGGGGTCTTCTGCCCTTCTTTGGCCGGAAACGACACTCCGGATTTCACATATAGTCAAGAGCAAAAACACACCCTTGTCCAAATATTTCATATCTGGAGTTGCCAAATGGCACACAGATCAGTAGCCCCGCTGCCATCACCGAGGCTTTCAACTCGGTCTTCTCTTCTATGACTACTGACTCCGGAACAGCCCACACTTCACTAGCTCCCTTTACCGCATCCGCTTTGTCCGCTATAGAAGTTACTCTCATTGAGGTGCCTGACTTATTCTGTGACGTAAAGCCCTCATTCTGCCCCAGTTTCGATAAAATCCCGCCAGAGCTGTTTTGATTTGGCGGGCCCGATGTTGCATTTTTATTTTTTAAATATCTTCAACTCATCTCCGAGGTTTGGAACTTGCCCGTTACGGTGGGATACATCCACCATTATCATTCGCCACAAGCAGGGTCCCCCCTTTGACTTCTTGAAGTACCGACCAATTAGCTTCGCACTCGCAGCTTCCAGACTACTTGAGCGTCTAGTTAAAGGGCGCCTCTCTCAGTATTTATTGTCGAATAACTTGATACACAAAGGTCAACATGGTTTTCTCAAAACTCTTTCTTGTAACACCTGCCAGTTTGACTTTTCCGACATGGTCAACGCAGCCGCAGACAGTAGGAGATAAGTAACTGTCATTTTCTTGGAAATGAATAAGGTATTTGGCCATGTTTCTCACTCGCCGCTCTTGACTAAGCTCGAAGCTTTGGACTCAAATCCCCTATTCTCAACTGGTTCTCCTCCTATCTTCCCATCCGCAACCAAGATGTTTCCATCTATATCTATCTCTCACAGCCCTCCCCCGTTACCATTGGTGTCACTGAAAGGAGCGTGCTAGGGCCACTTCTATTTTTGATGCATACCATTCATGTCTTCCCTAAAATACAACATGGTACCCTGTTCCTATTTGCGGATGACATAAAACGTATATGTGAACCGTCACCCCAGGACCCTAAAAAAGCAATCCGCCATATACATTACGATATGGAAGCCTTGAACAATTATATCATTCCTGGAAAATGAAATTCTGTGTTGAGAAATGGATTTTCATGACCTTGCGCCGCCAAGTCCCTCCGATTCCTTTCCTTATAAACAATTCATCTATTACCCACATACCATTAGTACGTGATCTCGGGTTGCATTATTCGTGAGCCTCAAGCTTCTCGGGGCAATTATCATTCCAAGCTGCCGTTCGTGCCTGAAGCGTCAGATTGACTTCTTCAATTTAATCATTTCCGAAGCTGACATCAACAAGTCATTCATTGTCGTCTTTCTAGACATGGCTAAAGCTGTAGACCGCGTATCTTGGGCTCGCTTACCGCCAAAAATGGAATCCTACGAAGTCACCGTCCCAGACGACTCATCATCACAACCCCCCAACCCAGGCCGTCAATTAGATCTAAATATTTCTCATTTATCCATCCTAGCCCCCGGAATAAGCTTCTTGACTCGCTGCAATCGTGTCCCACGCTAAGACAACTTAAAAGTGCACTAAGCAGATTTCAAGAAGCATCTCCTGTAACCAGCATGACCCACAATAGCATAAAAGCAGATGAAGCATATGGAGGCTGCCTTGATTTAGACCACAATGAGTCACAGTCTTTTGCGTCCGACCCCCGTCTCATGACCCGCCTGATAGTCGTTCCCAAGTGTGCAGGTATATATATATATATTTATATTTGATGCTTTCTTATGTATGTTCCACTCACTTTTCTTCTCTCCTGTCCCATCAAACAGTGCTATTTTACACTCTAATTTGCATATATACACTTAGCCCTCCATTAAAAAACGGACCGAGGCTGTTTTAGAACAATGCAAATCCGGTAGACGCCACCTGACTTTGATTCATTGGTATGCCTGGTGCTCTGTTCACTGAACCCCAGATCTTTACATTTCTTCAGTTCTCATCTTCAGTGCGCGACTCTTGGTTGAACCCCATTGATTTATCTATGACAGTCACCCAATGCTTCAGCAATGGCTGGCGGCCAGTGTTGATACTTTCACCAACGTCGTCATGCCCATGGAGTTATTTTGCGTATCATAATCGGCGATGCAGCCACCAGATGGCTCGTGTATATACCGGAACCCGTCTGAATCTGTTACTGGCAGAAGCAGGCGGTCAGGTGATAGCCCTACGAATGTTGCCATTATCTGAGTGTTTGTTCCACCCTCTGTCCTTTCCTTCCACAGCTTGCGGCAGCAACTCCCCCGAAGATTTTTGCATCCAGCCTGCAGCAGTCTCGCAATAAGAGGAAACAGCCGTCCCTATCAGTCTCGGACCCAATGGGCCAAGCGTAAGGAAAGGCGGGTCAAGGAGAAATGGGCAGATCACCCTACAGTGTAAATTTGCCCTTCCACTCTTCTGCAAAAATAGAATGAAAAAACAGAAAAATAATAAACACCCCCGGGTGGGAGGGTCTTGGGCCAGTGCTCTTCGCCCCTCCTGGTAACAGTCTAGACCCGACCCTGCATTTGGGAAACCCCAAGCTTCTAAGGTAGCTTTCAATTCTTTTTGTCTGAACCAGCGCGGGGTGATAGCATGCCGCTCGAGCTCTCCATATATGTTAGCCAACCCCGCCTTTCTCAGTTTCAACCTTTTTGGGTTCCCTGCAAAACTTTAACCAGCTTGCCGGCGTCTAATGCGGTAGTCATTACACCGCTGGAATGGTCATATAATGCGGCCTATGCTCTGACTTCACCCCGGTATTGATATGCCTACTGTTCGTAGTTATCGGCTAAACCTCGCCTGTATTGTTTGCCGGACTGTGGAACATAATCGTGGCACTTTTATAGTTTACCATCCACAACTTCACCTTCTTCGTGTTCCCCTGAAGCCTGCGTATTAATGGTGATGACCAAAGTCAAAGGAGACTCGTCTGCTACGTTGATGACTCAATTACCCAACCAAAATATCTATTGACACTAGTTACCTTAAATAAACCGTTCTGTCTTTTAATGGTGGGTGTTCACATTCGCTTAGTCCTCTTGTCTCACGCTAGAACTCAGCGGCCTCATCTTGATTTTCTTTCACTCTTCCCGCATGCCGGAGTTTTACCATGCAGATTACTGTTCTCTAATAACCAAGACTCAGTGACCTGCGCATATGCCCATGGTAAGTTAAGATTCCATTCCGCCCGGAATCCGTATACTTCTGATTCCCCATGACCTCACGGAATACAAGCACTTTTGCACCCACATCTGTGCGTCGCACCTACCGTATCAAATCCTTCCAAATCACCTTTGTCATCTAGCCTACCCTTCGCATCTTGTATTGCACGCCCCCTGTCTTACAATGAGTTTTGTGCCATATCCACCGACCATCTATTGCAGAGTACCAATGCTTCAGTGCTATCTAATCCATTGCGGTGCATCTCACTTCTTTCTCCTTCGCCTCCCGCTATCACGGTTACTCATACCGATTTCTAGCTCCTCCCATATATGCCTGTCAGCTTTCAGATGCCCCCACCTGGACCAGTCAGACTCCACTTTGGTCTTGGTTTTCCAATCCACCGGGTATCTATTTGAACCGGCTCTTGGGTTCATTTAAACTCCCTACATTTTGAGAATAAACAAAGTGGCGAACAAGCTCGTTTTCAGTTATTCGTAGTCATACCAATATGTACCAATATATATGGCTCACAAAATAAGAACGGAAAATGACAATCCAAATCTGTCTGTGCACTTGCGTGTGTGCATGTGAAATTGATCACAGTGTGGAATGTTCAAGTGTTTGCACATGTGTTCGGGACTGCGATGTGGGCCACGGAGGCTTAAGCACCTGCACCAACTGTTTCTAAGCACACAGGGAATGACTGTGTGCATACATTTCTCATAACCCTACCCTCATTAGTCTCCCTTCTAAGCCTACCTATCCTACTTCTGTCATGCAAATTTCTATATTTTCACGAATTTTGTCCGCCCGTTCTATCGCTTGTAAAAATTCGATCATGCTCCCAGCATACTCCGGGCGTCCCCGAGATAAACCATTATTATTATTATTATTGTTACTATTATTATTATCATTATTATTAAAATTGCTCACCTTAAAACCGCCAGATAACAAAATGTTCGTCGTCTGGTTTCTATTAAAACGATAACCGTAACCCACAGCTGGGAACTCTCCAGACTGCCGCACTCCTTACCTCTTTCAGATCACACTCGTTCCTTGGGTAGCCATCGGCGAACTCGACGCCACTCCCGGATTACCGTACGGACTAAAGGACTTTATCAGTCGGATTGACAATGGACCAAACCTATACTCACGCCCGCTGACTTTATATGGGGCCCCGTACACGGCTGACCAGTGATCGTTATCCTATAACCGAAGCGACAATCCCCCGTGAAAGTCTCACCGGATAGCAGATTGGACTCCTGACATCAATCATCGTCCCACACCCGCTAAAGATTTATTTCCAGTACTCCATAGCAACAGTTCAGTTCACTCTGCATGGCAGTTTAAAATCAATGATCGGGATCCAGTCCTCGCCGCTGCGTTCCATACCCACTCTCCCCAGTTCGTCAACCTAGCCCTTTTTTGCCTGCTACTCTTACCATTCCACCTGCCATCACCCGCAACCAAGGCCTTTATGGAATAAAATGCCTGCCATCTGTAGCCAACCAGAATTTGATTATCAATTTTTCTTATCACGTATACAGAGAACTTTATCTTTACACTCTTTTAAGTTCTGTATGGCAGCATCAGAAGCGTTTTCCTCCAAAAGTCTGCTTCTTCGTCGGCTCCTCCTTGAAAGTCCGTTCTGCGTTCATACACCATTCATGCCCTTCGAAAGCTCACTGCTTTCCTCGTGAGGCTTTTTGCATTCGGGTGAGTTTCCACATGGAGCTGAAATCATCTAAACAAGAAGGTCTGTCTGATTATCATATCTGACTTATTTGCACTTATTTAAAAGGCTCCCCCCAAAAATCAGTTATCCAATACTGGAGCAACCTTCTGTATTTTGCTGTCATCATTGACCGCAAGTTGATCGCCTTAAGCGGACTTCATTTTTAATCGTGTACCTCGGTAGCTTCCCCACCCGGTTACTCGTAAGTGATCGTTCAAGTATCCGGTTGGTACGCCCTCGCATCATTTTCCGGACACCTTGACACGTCGCAGCCAGTTTTCGGCACCCATAAAACACATTGTGTACTGTTCCTGCCTCAACTCGCTGTCCATGTTGTGATGTTTGACGCCTGTTGCTTCACTGGTTCTTGCAATCACTGCACTTTTTAGCATTCGCTGGTATCGCTTATATCAGTGTTCTTACGTTCGTCAAGCTACCCAAAACACCTTCCTCGAATTTGAAACCGGTTCATAATTCCCTCGTTAACCATCTCCACTTCAGTTCACTTAAACACTACTCAGCTTTGTTGTTTTATTCCGGTTACTGTGTGGTTCTTAAATTTCAAAATCGTGAATACCCCACATTGTTATGTATTGCTGTATTCTCTGACCTTACCTTGTGCGTGTGTCTTGGCCACGGTCAAGAAATATACCATTATCGTCACCATTGTCATCAGATTACCTCACCGTTGATAACGCCCTGATGCTGACTGGCACTAACATGTCTGAGGCTCGGGCTTTCGAAGTGGGACCTGACTTCTAGCTAACATTTAAACCCCATTTCATGCAAGCCTCCCTTCTGAGAAACCTCTAACACCCTGGCAAGCATTGAACCTCACATGTCCCTCCTTATTAAAGCCCCCTCCATAAACCCATCGGCTGCTACCAGTCGTTCTCCATCCTTAATCACTGTCTTTACCTTTCGGCCCATAACTGTCCTTCATCTCTGCACTCTGCTCTATGGCATCCTAATCAGCTTGCGCATATCTATTCGCACTTGGGTTTTCTCATTACTAAGTCACGCTATGATGCAGGATAGTTTGATACTAGATTCTTGCAAACTCTCTTTTGGGTTTGTTGCTTAATCCTGAGACCTAGCCTCTGTCGTTGTAATGGCCTAGTTCTCTTCTTGCTCATTCTATCTTCCACCCAGGTTCTTCTAGAACATTGTTGTTACATCTATTTCTAAATCCGCAGCTGACACAAATGCCAGACTGCAGTGCCCTTCCACTTTTATTTCAGAACTTACCGACGAAGGACATTTTTGCTTATCCCACCTCATGAGCATCAACCTGGCACATTTTCTTACTAGGAGTAAAAACGGGACGGTCAACGAGGTTTGATATTCGCACCTCACTTGATTGCTCCCCTACTGGTTTTTATCTCTAGACCTCCCGCAACCCAGATACCAGATCATTGTCTGCTCTACTGGACGCAATGCCACCACTCAGCCTAATCCCAACGGCGTGGGACGCGGTCAGGCCCACTGCTTTGTTCGGTGCCCATCGGGCGTGCAGGACGTCTGCAACGGTGCGCGGGTGCAACTAGGCTGGCGGGTCGCATCCCGTGCCACCAAAAACGTTTTTCAGGTTGGGTGTCCAGCGCACGGCAAGTTCCACCCGCTAGCACCGTTTGTGGATCATGGAAATTCATCCTGGCTTCCGTACTGCTGCCGCTAACACGTCACTCGCACTGTCTTCTCCAACGACTGTTTTTCCATTGAGCTCGCTCTCAGTTCCGAGGTCGCGCTTTACCTTTTCATGCCCGGCAAATTTATCACTCCGGCTGTGTGTTAAATGGCGTGTAGCGTTCATTCCTACCTGCTAACCCTCTCCTCTCCTTGGCACGCTATAATTGCCTATATGATCAATCATCGATTTTGGCAACCACCTCACTGCTTATATTCCCCGCACTCCTCCCGTCCCCTCCGTAAACCTGCCCATCTACCACGTCAGAAATCCCGGCTACTGTTCATTCACTGGCACGTTAACTGTCATTGTCCGTTTCCTCACCAGAATCGAAAAACGATGATCTTCGCAGAAATATATTTCGTGGTCCTCCGGAAGTCAGAACTGTGATTAGTGGTTATTCGCTCTCTCCATCCGTCCAAATGCTCGTTTCACAGTGCCCATCGATCTCCTTGTCCTTATCTCGCTGTGCCACCTGACCCCTTCAGATTTTTACGTCCCATATATATTTATCATGCAGCTCTGCAGGTGACATAACTCAAGGCACCTATCGAAACGGTCATCAAGTTGTGCACTTACCGTCCACCTGCAATAACATCATCATTGTGGGCTATTCGTCCATGCAGTCATTTTTCACCACATCCAAGATTGTTTCGTCACCCAATTATCACCCTAACACTGATAATCGCTATCCGCCCGTTATAAAATATAAACTACTGAACGCTTACCCGGCCTCCGTCTGCTTTTCTTTCAAACCTTTGACAACCCCTCTCTTCCACAAGATATGCCACTCGTTTGATTCGTTTGACTAATTTCATCTGATTTGATGTATATACAATTCCGTAAGTAACCAGCATCCACACTTTACCATTATTTCCGAAGCTTGATTTATTTCATGCTGCAGCTGTTGTTACATCCCAGCCTTCTCAGTTACTTGTCGTGAAGCTTCAGTCACACGTCAGTGTGACATGGTACACCTACTGCAATGTCCACTGAAAGATACATACCTACCATCGATCTACTGTATCATCTTCTTGGCGAACTATACATCTTTGTAATCGCTGCACCTCTTCACGCCCCACATTGACTGTCTCTTATTTTCACATTGGTATTTCTCGACCAACACAACATACGCAAACAATTCGTGTCCTACCACCCGTAATCCTTCGGCCTCCCCTTAAACATCACTTTGGTTGTTTCCCTTTCCTTCCGGAGTTGTCGCTCGTTCGCTATACAACTGATTTCGTCGGTATCAAACCTCCAATTTCCACTGCCACACCCGCCAACATTTTTATCCTTATTCCAAATCCTGTGTTCCGATCCCGTTTCTCGGGTCGAAACCACTGGTTCCGTGGCTTTCTTCACCGTCATCGTATACCCCGTTATTTAGAACAGTCACATGAACAGTTATCTACTCTTCGCTCTGCTACCGCTTCTGCACGCCGTCCGCCTCTGCAGTCGCACTTCACATCGATTCATAGCCATTATTCTATCTTCTTGCTGTTATTTTGTAACGTACATGCATTAGTGTAAACATCCACCCGATGTTTACTCGCCCTCCTCTGGCTATTTCTTCCATCACCGCCCCTGAAATCGCACCTTCTCTCACCCGGATATGCTGTAAACTGCCCTTGTATTTGCTTCCGTTGGCACCTGGCCACCGATTTTTACCGCCATATGGCCGACTGAATCGTTGCAATTTATCCCTGAAGATCCATTATTTTATACCTTCCGGTTTTCTTTCTATGTAACTTTTATACACCGCAGCGTGCAATGACCCTATGAACTTTCTCTGACAAACACCTCTTCTTAGAAAGGCTTGGCGAAAATCCTTCGATTTCGCTTGAATTCTCAGTTGTTGTGCTCGCCTCCATTATTATCTATGTTGATTCTCCCCCTTGTCAACCAATTTTAGCAGCCATAAGCCAAATCGACCATTTGACATTGACCTTCAAATTCGCCGGGCATTATCCCCACTTTGGTCAACGTAAACAATCTCCTCCAAACCCTGTGTACATATGTTCCACTATCTTGAAAACTCATGTTCTAACATCACCTGGATCAAGTGCTCATGCACCGTGGGATGCTTCAGGCTCAGTCGAAATATACCGTTATTATTATTATTATTAGTATTATTATTGTCACTGTTATTATTATTGATATTGTCATAATGATCATCATTCTTGATATTTGAATGACGGTTTGCGATGAAACAGTTTCGGCCACGGTAAAGCATTTAAGCGACACCAGATGCGATGCTAGCTGAGGAAGCTAAGGCTTTAACGGCGCGCCATCATAGCTGCCGAAAGTGTTTTTTTGAGATGGAGGAAACCAATTATCCCCACGGCAAGCAGACAAACAGCAAATGGTCCCGAGGCTTTGAGCAACGTATAAGCTGCTTGGAGCTAAGTGTGACCTGATTTTTTGTCAATGGTAGCTTTTGGAAATCCATCTACACTTTCAAACTTAGCCATCTCCAGGTAGCTACAACCACTTTCGCATAGAATGGGCCTGTCATAGTGACCCTTCGACCCAAACGAGGACGAATAAAGGCCAGGTCTCCATCATCTTCACAAGTTCCGTGTGTTGCCGGTCTTCGAGGCGACCATGTTACGATCCCACAAATCTCTCACGCCTCTGGTGGGGGGTTACTAAAATCCACTCGGGCTTAGCGATTATCCTTAAAGCCCTCACCTAGATGTTGCTCAAGAAATAAGTATGTCTACCGTGCAAAATAAACCAACAAGACCTTCTGTGGGTTTCTCCATCCACCTTGCCCGCACAAGCAGTAGGGAAGCAGAGTAAAATACTCGAGGAAAACAGCAATGAGTAAAACCGAAATGAAAGAAACTTACCCCAGTCGGTCTGTAAGAAGCGCATATTTTAAAATATGCTAAATATAGTCCTTCTGACTTTCAAAATGGTTTCAAAGTAAGTCATGCAGTGGAAGCAACGTTTAATGGGATCAGAAAAATGAATGCTATCTACGAGAAGCTTTGGCCAAGGTAGGCCACGGCCAGATCGAGTTGTTCCCCGCAGCTCCGCGGTTTTGGGTTGCTATGTGTGAGTTCCGGGATTTTATGATGGATGAAGGAACTATTGGAGTACTGTCGCTGAGCAGTGTCTCATTTGCAACATTGTCGTAAGGGTGGGCATCCTCGAGCCGGCCGATAGATACAGTTTCATGTTTGCCTATTCGGTCAGTGAGATGAACTCGATCGCCTCTTTGAAGCACCTTATATATACCTTCATAAGACCACTTCAGAGACGTTTTAACGCTATCTACGCGTATGATCACGTAGGCACAGGTGGACAGTTCTGGTGAAATGTAGGTAGATCGAGACTGCGGTCGCGGGAAAAGCATTTTCAAAAGACATTCTGGGCAGCTAATTATTCAGCTTATAGAGCACTGCCGTGGTCACCCACGCGATCTGTGGCAAAGTAATCCCCGGGTAACCGAAGAGTTTAGACAGAAGCTAAGTCTGCAGCTGACTTGTTAGTAACAGGTTTAAAAGCGGAGATCAAAACTTTAGGGAACGACTGGAAGTGCCTGCTCTCAACTAGAGCCGTCAGCCGCGGTCAGCAAAGACTTCAGCTGTCGATGGAAACACCCAAACACAGCCTAGGATGCTGGGTGACATGCTGTAGTACGAAAACGGTGACCTCTAGCAAAAGCGGTTTCCCAAACAGGGACGAATCAAACTGAGCGCAGCTATCAGTAGTTACCTTTGCGAGGCAGCCACATTATTGAACCCGACTTTCTGTGAGGGACGCTATCGTAGTTTCTGCCTCTACAAAGACAGTGCGAACAGCCCCTGGCCAGCGAGCCACAGGGTCGACCATTTTAGGAAGGTAACGGAAGCATCTACAGGGGCTGAGATGACCGGGGATGTCTAAGCGGATATGAAAAACCATGAAGGTACAACTGGAAAGCGGCCTGATGGAGCCACTAAGTGTCTGCTTAGCTTCTACCACTGGCTGCGAACACGTGAAAAAGCCTTTTTGCGAATATCCTTCAGCTTGCCGCGCTGGAAGTACTTACCTGCAACTAGCTTGGTAGTGGCTTGGATACCGGGACGGGCCAAGCTATGTAAAGCTTCGAGGTCTGTGCAGGGCCCGGACATGGGTTCTATGGGTGGGATGTGGCATAGTTGTGCCACACCTTACCGGGCCCCAAGAGGCGGATAATGGAAACCTCGAGGGTCTAACTGATCAGATCTAGCCTGGATCTGTGAAATCCAACTCTGAACGTTAGGCTGTGGCCAGAGCTTCGAGGTCTGTGACCTATGGCTGAATAAAAATAGAGTCTACTCAAGAAAGAGCATCAACCACAACGTTGTCGACGCCAGAAGCATGACGAACGTCACTGAAAAACGGTGCCGCGAAGCCTAAATGGTGCAACTCACTCGGTGAGTGTTTATTGGCTCTACTGGGGAACGCATACTTTAATGGTTCGTAATCGGTAAAGATGATGAATCGTCTGTCTTCCAGGACATGTCGAAAAAGTCTAACAGCATTGTAAACGGCGAATAGTTTCCCACTAAAAGCAGAATATTTAGTTTAAACTGGTAGAAGAGGATGAGAGAAAACGGCCACTGGCTTCCACTGTGAAGTAGACCATCACTGGAGCATGCCGCCTATCTCTTTGTCAGAGCCGTCTGTGACTTCATTCAATGGAGCTCCGGCGTCGAAATGAACCGGCCAGTTAGCAAAGGACAAAGAGTCTTTAACTACTTCGAAGGCAGCCATGGCTTCCACGGGCAATCCTATTGGACCGTCTTTAGGACTCCAAAGTAAATCTGGTAAAGGGCGTTTTGAGGGGGCACAGTTTGGGATAAGATGCCGACAATAGCTTGCCATCCCGTTGAAAAGGCAAACGGCAGCTAGTGAAGTGGGCAGTAAAAGTCACTGGCGGGTGTACATTTTCTTTCACTGGTCGGGCACCACTTTCATGAACCATGTGGCCTAAAACCTCCGCTGGATTTTTGCAAAGACACTTTTATCAGCATTGACAGTTGTACCATGTGCGGCCAAAGGTTCATACTACTGATCCGGATTTTGCCCATGTGATTTTTTAGATTCTATGAATACTAACGGGTAGTCTATGAAGGCGAAAGCAAAATTTAAACCTCCTGTATTTTGGTTCATCAAAAGAGGAAAGGTTTGCGCTGCTTCCCTAAACGAAAGAGCATTCGTAAAAGTTCGAAGAGACCAAAAGTTGTTTTTGCCGCTGTTCGATCATATCCCAATCTGCAAAGGGAATCTGATGAAAGGAGGCTATAAGATATATTTTTAAAACACATGAGCATGGATGAGGTTAGTTGGATATCCCGAGCATACTCCTGACGGGATACCTATCTGGAGCAGTGGCATTATTACAGGCTTTATATGCTCCACGTGGTCGCCAATCCCCTGGATTTTACGGAAAGTCTGAACATGGTGAAGCCTGGGAGCTTGTTGGTACACGATTGATGCCTAGCTCAAGTATGTACTGGAACTCAGTTTGAGCGATTTTATGCGTGTCGGGTGCCAGCCGGCGTGCCCCAGGAAAAACTGAAGTGCCTGATATGCTTAAGTGATGGCCTACTGAGCTGGGTACGGCAGGTGGTGCGGACGGCGGGAGCAGAACCTTTGGGTATGTGTCTAACACGTCATCGAATATGCGTGAACCGGTTGCCTTAATCAGAAGAGGATTGATTGGGTTAGAATCGACTAAGGTTCCTTTCAGAGATAGATTAGTGACACCGTTCACGTAAAGCTTTTGTGGATGATCGACCAAGAGGCCGAGGTGGTCCAGGGAGGCAATACCAATATGGCTTTTCAAACCTCTTTAATCAAGAAAACCCAACGAAAAGTGCAACAAAGACAAAAATCTGTCTTCGAAATTTGTCCGTAAGTCTGTATGGAAACACGATTAGCGGCACGTAAGTAAGAAAAGAGACACTTATACAAAGTTTTCCCTGAAGTTGAGAACTCGCTAGCTTCAGCACCTGTGTCTACCAAGTAGCATGTTCCTGAATTGTGATAGACGACGTGGAATGAGTGACAACCCTAGCAGTTAGAGTCAGTCGCAGCCACTCACTGGCGTCCTCGTTTCACTCACTGGCTGAGGCCATGGCAAATGCGGGGTGTAATAACGCGCCTCGGGATAATACCTGCGGCGGTACTAACAAAGAGTGTCGGTTGGTGGTGGTTGAACCGCAATTTTTACATCACTGCTACTGGGGGTCACTTTAGGCGCAACTGCCCGATGGTTGATGCCTGGGTTTGGCATGAAATTGAAGACACAATGGGTGCCTCGGCCTTTTTGGCGGGATCGCGCCCAGTGGCTGTTAAAGAGGGAATGAAAGGCTCAGTTTGCGAGGAAGTCACCGGATTGCACACTGGCTCTTAGATTTCCCTAATTTTATCGGCCCTCTCAGAAAGTTTATGGACGCGTTCCTCTGTGAACGTGCAAAGATCCTTATGCTTTTAGCCGGGAAAACCTTGGAGCCCAATCGACTTCAGGAGACTATTATAGATCTTAGTAGTTTCTAAAAGAGTGCACTTGCTCCGAAAACACTGGGGAAGTCTACGATTTCCGGGTTCACTGTCTGCAAACAAAAGGTCAAGGTCAACTTGAAGTATATATTAGGTTGTCTCGTTTTTTTCCTTTTTCCATCGTTTAGGCCTGTTTTTACTTAGCTCCTAGCAGTAATAGTTATCTACTCTGAAGAGTCAAATAGTCCGTGGCAATAACTGCGGCACACCACCGTGGGTCCATAACTTATTAACGTGAAAAATCAACACAACCCTTTAATAGGAAGTCTAGATCATTACCTGCCACAAATCACCCCTTGTGAGCCCATCTATAAAATACTCAGCGATGGTTTGCTGAATCAACCCTTTTGGTTATCGTTCCCTCCTTGGCTAAAACTCTAACCCTCCTTCGCCCAAACAGTGAAACCACCTGGTCAACCCTGTTTGCAAACATCCTAGGTGACTTCCTATAGAATTTCATCTTCGTTCAGTATCTAGGCTCTCTGCAGTCGTTAAATTTTCAATAAAACTAGTTGGTTATCCGAAGCCTGCAGTCACAATGCGCAATTACAAAAGAAGCAGACCGGCCAGTAAGATTTTGCCACGCGTAGCCGTGCGCCTCCCAATCACTACGCCATGCTCCGTCTCATTAACGAACATCCATGATGACGCAAATAGCAAGATTGACAGCCTCTTACAATACGTTAGCTCACTCGAATCGCGGATTGAAGCTCTTGACAGAGCCACCAGAATTCTGACACCACTGGCTCAACTCTTCGAGCCCTCTATGGTAACTATGGATTGTAACTTAGTTGCCACGTGTAACTTCATTGACAGCATATCTGCAGAGGTCGTATTTAACATTCCCGATAGGGCCCCACTCAACATGGTCAGCAGTACCTTGCTGAAGGCCGCTAACATGGAACGTGTGATATGCCGTAGCAGCAGACTACGCAAACAAACACAACGGCACCAACGCCCCCTACTTTTACAATTTCCGGACTCACTGACAGCCAGTGAGTTTATTCATAAACAAACACCCAAGTAGCATGTTGCCCCAACCTTTGGGGTAAACCTGGGGCATGCCCCAAGCTTGCCCCAAGTTTAGTTTTCATGTGGGAAAGATGCTAATTGGTTACAGGTTTACTAGGATTATATCCTTATGTACATATATTGCCACCCTGAGGAACGCTTATTGTGGCCTGTTTTGTTTTGTTACGTCACAATTAGTGGCGACCTTCACGCGGGCCCGTGCAGTCATCGTTCTGTCCTTCACGTGACTGGAGTGCTTCCTCTGGCACGTGATGCACGAGTTCGTCATAAGATTCGTACAAACCGTGTTGAACACAACCTATATAATGAGCAGCATGTCTGAGGTTTGCCCGAAGCTAGGGCGACCCCATGAAGTACACCTGGGGCAAACATGGGGTCATCCCCAATTTTGTGGCCTGTTGGAGCACTTTTCATGTGCTTTCCTTATGTTAACTGATTCATCATGACTGCAATCTCCAAACAGTGACTCTAGCTCAAAGAGCGTATACTCGCTGAAATATATATATATAGGCATAAATTTATGCCCATAAATGCCTATAAGTTTATGCTCACTAATGATCGCGAGCCATATATATGTCTCTCTCTCTCTTTCTCTATATATGTGTATATGTATATGTATACATATATGTTTAATTATGTATGTTTCATACTATACATCATCGTTTTTGCCGATAGCCTCAGTACCTGGTATACTCATGTTTGATGTTTATGGATGTATGTTTGTAATCATCATTTTTTTATTTCAAATGGAGAAATATGTGGTTTAGTGTTTACTACTGTTCTGTGTTTACAATGGACAGCTAACTCACATGGACCGTCCAGGCAAGTGGCAAAGATACCATCGACGTAAGCAGGCGTTGAGTGCTGTACCGTGTACTGAGTGCGGCGAGGCTTCCGTGTGGGCCCATCGATACCGATGTCCGAAGATGACGTCAACTGGTATTTAAATATCTGCATCGTAATGTAAACTTCACTATATCCAGAGCCTACGGTAAGTGTATCATCTACTGATGAGGTTTCCGGTGGACATCAATAACAACTTCCGCACTCATCAACAATGAATGTGCAACGGTTAACAACAGACTTGACAGCTGGTGTCGGTGGGTATATTTTTTCTGTGATTTTATATAAATTGTTGTTCACAGGTGTCGATATTAAACTGAGAAAAATTACGTCCGTGAAGATAAACATAGACGCGCTGTTAAGTTCATTTGCCGATGTGTTTGTTAGCTGCAGATCAACGATGCAGCAACGAAGGAGTGTGCTGAACGTTCTAAACCAATTTTTGCCCGGTGTACCGAAGGATCCGAGGACCCTGTCGCACACACCTCGTTGTTGTAAGAAGACGTTGCTAGCACAAGGTGGGTATATTCATATTGGGCTCCTCGAAGGTCTGCGTCGATCTATCGGTGGACTGGAGCTGGTCCCGGAATCCGTCGACTTCCAGATGAATATCGATGGGTCGTCAATTTATCACTCTTCTACAACACAACTGTGGCCCATTCTGGCACGTGTGGTGAGCCCGAGATGTCTGGCCGTGTTCCCGGTTGGCATTTATTGCGGTCATCAGCAACATGTAAACTTGTGTCAGTGATATGCGACACACCCGCCCGGGCTTACGTTCGTCAAGTTCAAATTCCGACAAACTACTTCGGGTGTGATAGATGCATACAGCGTGGTCTGTATATCACAGGGAGAATAACGTTTCCATTGTTGGACGCTGGACCGCGTACTGATACTGACTTTCGCCTCTTTAAATACAAATGTCACCATATTGAAGAAAGCCCGTTCGTTTCAATTCCAGTTGATGTGGTGGCAAATGTTCCGCTGAATTACATGCATTTGATCTGTTTGGGTGTCATGCAGAAGTTGTTGAATGCATGGCTAAAAGGCAGCCGTACGGAACGTTTTCGCTTGAGCCCAGCGACAGTCACAGAACTGGGAAATGGTATTACTGGAAACCACTGCAACATCCCCTGTGACTTTCAACGCCTGTGCCGTCACACTCGGGATTTGGAACGTTGGAAAGCGTCCGAGTATATGCAGTTCCTTTTGTATATAGGCCCCGTTTGTTTGTTGCATTTGCTACGTGATGAATACTATAAACGTTTTCTGCTAATATTCATTGCTGTATATATATTTTCTCATCCCCTTTTACACACTGAGTATCTTGATTTTGCTCACAGACGTTTATTACTTTTCGTTCAACAAATGTCTGTATTATATGGTCCGAAGGATTTAGTCTATAATGTGCACTGCTTAATTCATTTGTCAGATGTCCGGAAACACGGTGTTTTGGACAGTTTCTCCTGTTTTTCGTTTGAGTCGCATCTTGCGAAACTGAAATCACTTATAAAGGGGCCGGCTGAACTAGCTGAGCAATTGTATAAAAGGCTTCACGAACTAAATAACAACTTGGAAACCATCACTGAAGAAACCCCTATGGATGATTTGGCCCTTTCAATATCTCGCATCCCCCGTAGTAGACAATTTGTCGTTCTCAATGGTGTCTTATTTTCAGTAGATAAGCCGAACAACGTCATTATCATTAACAGGCGTCCCGCGGAAATTGTCAGTTTCCTGGAGGATAACGCTTTCTTCAAATACTTCAGTTCACCGGGCAATTTTTTCACGTACGCGTTAAAATCAAGCAAGTTGTATATATTTGCTGTAAGGGATTTAGATTCCACCTTGCACAGTGCACTCATCCACACAATCACATGCAAATGTATTCGTGTTTGCATTGATTGTTCCAGTATTGTTGTTCCCATTTTACATACGTTTTTGAAATAAAATGTCACATAAAGCTCAGTGCTTCCCGTGCAACTTTTTTCGCAAATCAGCATGACGATCTGGTGAGATTATGTATTTCTCGGGTGATTGCGAGACGAAAGTTGTTCTTCTTTGTCGGTTGTTTTGACGTGAAGCGTTCGTATTTTGCCGTTTTATCGCTGTCTTCGTGTCCTCTTTTGGTGTCCATGGCTTACTCGTGTTTGCTTTCACATATGGGTCATCACTTACACGTTATTTTTATTGTATTCACCGTCCACTTGTTTCTGTACGTACTTAAATGTGATCAAGTCCCACATAGACAATTCATAATGAGAATTTTCTTCCTATATGTACGTAGTTGCTCACTTTCCTGAAGAAAACTCATGCGCAGTGGTACACAAAAATTGGATGGTCGACGAAACACACGTTCGTTGGCCACGAACGAAGAGTTTTCCCGACTACGGACGTCATCTGCTATCGGGAAAGGAAGTGCCGGACTCATGCCCGGAATACTACTTCAGGCCTATGTACTATACGGGTAAGTCAGTGGTAGCATAACATTTAAATAGACAAACTTGGTGATGCCATCGACTTTGAGCATCAGCTGGTTGATCAGTCAAGTGCTGCTTCCACCGATGAAACGGAGAAGCAGACATACTTCTCGCAGCCTTACTCCACAAGAAGGAGGTAATTAAACATTAATATTCACATACCTAAAGGGTTCCCGTGGAATTCTCTTCCGACGAGAGTCCCCAGGCGATGCGGAGAAACCTGACACCAGTTACGCTGGACTTACCACCCTCCCAACCGCCCATTTTGGAACGTCTAGGGGGAATGCAAAGGTAAAATTCTAACATGCACAACCAAATTCCGTTTTAGTTCTCCTCAGTTGTCTTCACTGCACACTTTGTCTGCACAAGCTAGCACCCGAGTGCCGGTCGAATCCTCAAGGTAATTATTACTTTTGTTTCATATTGCACATTTAATTACAAGTAGCGGCTCAAGCACCAGCGCCACGCAGATGAACTTGACCCCTCACCTGCGCCAATTACTATGCAAGTTCACATACACTGCCGTTACCTTATGTTTTAGTAAACCAAGAAAAAATTCTGCTGTCCATAGACAATCTTACAAAAACTGTGGAGAAACTAAGTGCCTCCATGGGCAAACTTGGGGCGTGCTACTTGGGCAGTTATTGCTATTAATTCGCCACACAAGAACATTTGAATAGCACCCGACAAAAAGCCACTACAAAAAGTAGTGCTGAGAAAGTCGAACTCTAGAAAACATCCAAGGCAGGAATCCGCCCAAAAGACACCTAATCCCGTCATTCCCCCAACCTACTCTATACAACCAACGTCTATCAGCCAACAACTGCCTGAGGTAGACCTTGACGCAAAGCCTGGGCCTTCTCCAAATCCACCAGTCTCCAAGCGCCCTAGGATTGTCAATAGTGTCGCAGATGCCTGGGACTCGAATCCACCGAGTCCTGCCAGACAGTTTAGCTCTGTACATCAAAAGCAGCTACCTAAGTCGCGTAGCCTCCCTGACCTAACAACTTTGAATCACTCTCCCAAGGCGACACATAAATCAAAGTTTGGACGTTCTTGTACACACCACATAGCCACGACTAAAACCCATCCGCGTGACCGCACCATACCATTGCCAGGTCATTGTCGTTCGAATCAAACCCGTCAGAATTCAGGGCATACTCCCGTTAACAAGCTACCAAGAAGCAGCTTACCTAAAAACACAACCTCACTGTTGCAATCAAACTTATCACCAATGGGCCGAAAGTTGGTAACAATATACACTCAGCCCCCAAAGCAGAGTGTCGACACCAACGGTAACACATTACCGCAAATCCAGAATTCGGTAACCCACATTCCACCCCTACTGAAGGCCTCAACATTTAGTTCATTGGGCAACGACCGTCTTATATTACCAGGCTGCACCCCTAATGTCATGGAAAGATTAGAAGCGAACGGACACCCTTATGAGATGTCACTAATGCCGGGACCTACAGTTTCTGTTCCCAAAATAAATAGTTTCTCAAACCGTAATTCCTCCCAGCAAACTCCCAGCTCTACGCGCATTTACACGGACGATGCTCGCAAAGCACCTAACAGCTATTATTCGAAGCTGCATCTTCCTAGCTCTTCATTTCCTAACTTTTCCGTGCCGCCGCCGTTCATCCCGCTAGCTCCTTTACCGTACCAAAATTTTCGTTTTGCCCCACCACAGACGTTTTAAGCGCAGGATACATCCACAAACCCCCTCCGAGTAAATTTCCCCCACCCTGTGGCATACAATCCCACAACCTTTCGTCTCTTCTAGCCCTGATGAACCATTTTTCAACACCGGCACCTTACCAGTCGTTCATACCTTCGGTAGCACACCGAACTCCGAAGGCCAACTACGCAACACTGCGTATTACCAATACCTCCTTCGAAAATAACGTCCATATAACCCCCCTACCCCACTCGGGCAATTTGCATCGATAGGCGGCGAAGCCATCCCAAACTCTTTTAGTCCCTACCCTCTGAGGCCTACTCTTACCACACAACGACCAATACCAAGGTTGTCACGTGGGCAAGCCAATACCTTCCATTACCACGTATTCTGTCACTGCACTGGAGCATCGAACGATCCCAACGAATCAGGACAAGTGGCAGGACTACTTCGTCTAAGGTCTTCTGTTTCACTTCGTAATAACCCAAAATTAATTATTTCCGGTTCGTCCGCGGCTGATACTTTCAAAACAATCGAGGAGGCATCCAACACTCGCTTTTTCTTCTCTTCGGTAACAGCTCCAACTCATGCCCCCCACCGTGCACTACGTCCGACCAACAACTTCCATACGTTACCTAACCCTGACACTCACTTCCACACGAGTGGGTCGTCATTCATCTTATTTAACTCGCGATCCATCTCAAACAAGCTTCATCACTTAAAAATTTATGTCATAAACTCCAGTCCTGACATCACCTTTATTACTGAAACCTGGCTCACCGAACACACCAGCACAAGCGAAATTATGCTTGAAGGGTACAGGGTTTTTGGGGTAAATAGGATCGACAGACGCGGAGGTGGGTGCCTTGTGTACGTACAGCACGCCCCTTCAGTAGTCCCCATCAGATATGCCACACTCGACTTAATTCCGGATTCTCTGTGGCTCACAATTCTGTTCCCAACTGTAGTCATGCACATTGGTTGTGTCTATCGCCCGCCCTCATCTACTATTGCAGACTTAGCTCCTTTAATTGAAGCCTTTGATTACCTTTCGCTACTACCTTCGGCAGCGAAAATCATAGCCGGTGATTTTAACTGGCCTAAAATATCCTGTAGAGACCTCACGGCACCTCCCAACTTAATAGACTTTGTGTCCCTTACTCACATTGGGGGCTGGGTGCAACACGTTAAAACCCCTACTAGAAACGCCAACATACTAGATCTTATATTCACCCACAGCGTTTCCCACTTTTCGGTTTCCGTTCTGAATAAATTTCCGGGTAGCGACCATAAGATAGTGGCCGGTTATCTTTCATTCCATCCTTATCCATCAGACTATCTGACCCCAGTCAACAATCCCGTCCTTTTAAATTGGAACCCTCTGCCCAATCTCAACCGTAACCAAGATTGTAGCAGTTTTTTTCCTAACAGCTGACCCCAACAAGCAGCTGATCGCTTTTACTTTAACATAGGAAACTGACTCCTAAAACTCAGCCCAATATCCCCAAACTCCTCCCTTAAAAAGTCCAAGTTTGCATCCCTTCAACGGAAGTACCTTAAGATGCAAAGACTTTACCTCCAAAACCACGACTTCTCTCTTTTCACGAGGTTAACGCGTCTTACTGATATTATCCGGGACCTAAAGGAAAAACAGCTCCGCAACGAAGAATCCAAAGCCCTGAGGCATCTCAATAAAGCAGTGAAACTCTCACTCCTACACAAATCTAGGAATTCGGCAACGGATACCATGATCCAATATGTTGCTACCGAATAAAACTTCGGCCACTTCCCCTTCTGATATCGCTGAGGCCTTCAACCATTACTTCGCCAATTCCATGGCCCTCGCCTCAGACACAGCACTCCCGAATCCTCTGGCTATTACTAGCTCTTCCTTATCTACCCTAACCTTTGAAGTAAACGTTACTTCCAGGCTCATTTCACGCTATAAAGCATCTGCGCGTCCTGGACCAGACGGGTTGCCCCCAGCTGCAACCATTAACGGTGGATCGGACCTTCCACTGAATCTATTCACCTTGTCACTCAAATTTAGTTTGGTACCGTCGAACTGGAAGCGTATAGTCATCATTTAACGACACAAAAAAGGACCTGTCCATAAACTTGCTAATTACCGTCCCATCAACCATACCCTTATCATTTCCAGAACAATAGAAACGATTATCAAAGATGGCATTACCACTCATCTTCTCGCTTCTAACCTTCTTAGCGACAGGAAGCACGGGTTTATCAAATCGCGACCATGCACCACATGTCAGTTTGACTTCCTCAATCTAGTCACTAAGGCTGTTGATAGCGGGCAGGCATTAATATTTGTCTACCTAGATCTGTCGAAGGCTTTCGACCGTGTTCCACACCCGCATCTTATCTCCAAATTGCGTTCATTCGGCATTGGTGACCCGCTGCTTTTTTGGCTGAAATCTTATCTCGCTCATCGTTTGCAATTGGTCCTCGCCAACGGATATACATCTAAACCGAAACCTGTTACAAGTGGCGTTATACAGGGAAGCGTACTGGGTACTCTCCTATTTCTGATGTACATTAATGACGCATTTGATCTAGTACACCACGGCACGCCATTCTTGTTTGCAGACGATATAAAAATAGTTTACTCTTTCAATTCTAACGATGCTATCCCTACCCTTTGCAACATTTCCTCTGACCTCGCAGCACTTGACCGCTGGTGCCACACCTGGAGGATGAGCTTTTCCACCGATAAGTGCGAGGTCCTAACCTACAAGTTCCAATTGCCCTCTGGATCCTTAACTCTTGGTGGGTTCCCAATAGCCAGTCGACCTACTATCCGCGATTTGGGCTTCAACTATTCCTGCTCCCTCAACTTTTCTGAGCACGCCGCCATCCAAGCGGCCAGGGCTAGACGAAGTGTGGCCCTTCTCTTCCGCTCCTTTCGTCTCCGGGACGGTATCATCAGCGTCTACAAATCACACATCAGACCTTTGCTCGAATACTGCCCAATAATATTTTCTAACATGACGAAATTCGACAGAGTTGCGATTGAAAGCATACAAAGGCGTTTCACCAAACAACTACTCGGCTGGTCCACGTCTTTAAGCTATAGAGAACGATGCCAAAATCTGAATCTTGACCCACTCTGGCTCCGCCGCTTAAAACCAAACTTAGTCTTTTTGTATAACCTGCTCCATAACCGATCTTTTTCCTTTGATCCAGTAAGTTTCTCCCGTGAAACTCTCTACTCACTTCGGCACAGGCCTCTTACTGTCCCTTCTAGTATAGCTAAGTCGGCCATACGGTCACGTTTTTTCCTTCTTGTGTACGCCAAAGTCTGGAACAAGTTGCCCATTACCCTTCGAGTCCCACTTTCTGTCGGAACTCATCCCATATCTCAGCGTCACCCGTGCGCTACAGTTATCCAATATGTGCATGGCAGAAGAAATAGCTTACGAGAGGGGCCTCGACTTCTAAGACCAACCCCTTCTCCAACCCTGCTCCATTTAATTAAGGACACAATCAACGATAGAGTTTCATCTATCTGACTGAGTTCTCAACGTTAGACTACCTATGGTTATTTCCTTAATGAATAAAACAAAATGAAATGCCACTAATTTCAACCAATTTGCTTCCACCTACCCCCGTAGTTTCTGTCACTCTTATGCCTTGTCCTTTACTGGTTTTTATTTGCCTCCATTAACCGTTGATCCACAGCAGGGGCACACCCTGACTGCTGCTTTTTATCTGCTCTCCTTTCCTACGTAACTCCCTCTTCTTAGCCCTTTTTTCAACTCCTGCCATGCTAATTTCCACATTTTAAGGGTTTTGTCTGTTTATTCCATCACTTGTAAACAGCTGATCATGCACTTGGCGGGCCTCGGACGTCTCCGAAATAAACCGTTATTATTCATTATTGCATTATCATAACCCACAGCTGGAACCACGTCCAGACTGCAATCCCCCTTTATTTCAGGTTCGTTGTCTCCCACTATCTCAGTCGCCAAACCGGCTAACCAAGGATGCCACTTTGACTCGTACGGACAGAGACTCAAGTGGAACCTACCATAGCAACTGGGACAAAAGCCAAACCACACAACAGGAAATACTCCTAATTGCTTATCAGATCGTTCAGCGTTTCAAACGCAACCAACACGAATTCCAGTTCACGTGCATGCCGCTAATATACAGCCACACTCGGCTGATCGACCGACTTATACTTTGCCCTGCCAGACGAAACTTACGCACTCGATGTTGTACGTTACCAGAAATGACGCTGAATATCACTGAAGGCAAATTTGTCAGCACATACATATATATCTGTCGGTAAAACAGCATAATAACTCTGAAGTCCATACGGAGATTTCCCACTTTATTATCCGTTACCACTGTTGATCTTTCCTCCGACCCGTAGCCGGCTGGAAATAGACTCTCCGCCTCTCGAGGACCCTCTAGTTGCGCTTTCTTATTTCAGAATGGTACATGCTACTGATCCTGAATCTAAACTCACTTTTTTGTGGTCTGCTGTTTCTCCCACACCCACCAGTGTTCACTCTCACAAAATTGGTCTCATGCGCCCCTGCTTCAAAACTCATTCCGTTTATTGAACTCCGGTATATCCGTCATTCAGGGTTTGCATTGTCTTCATGGATCGCTATCCTCTTCGCATGCGTTGATTTTCCCGAATACACTTCTTTACAATTTTTCCCCTCTTTTCCTCTTGCTCAAAATTTACTCCATCTGCAGAACCTTAGTTGGCCTCCGGTTTTCTTGGTTCGCTTTATTCTTGTTCATAATGCGTCCTTGACACTCCTTTAGCAATTTATCTATATCTCCACCGCGCACCAGTGCCCAGCCCGGATTCGAAACCGGTTCAAAACTGCCGCGCAAACCGTTATCAGAACGATCCATTCAAACTGTTACTGGTTTTGTTCTTTCATCTCTGATACTCTCGACTTTCATACTTAGAAGTTGTGAATATTTCATCCTGTTGAGTAACGTGTCACACCATGATCATGCGCTACAGCGTGCATCTCGACCATGGCCGAGAAATATACCAATATTACTGCGAAAGGACAATTCGAGGTTTGTCAGGCATGCCAACCAGGCCATTGAAAACTGCTTTTATGCGTTTGTGAGCTTTGGGTTCTTCTGATTACGACGCATCTTGTATTTCGTCGAAGATGTGTGGAGGAAGAACTGAGGCCACGTGGTGAAACCTACTACATTTCGCAATCTCATTGCTCGGAGCAAAAGTTGGTTTTAACTGCGTGAACCGGGCTTTAGGCCCACTTTCTCTGAACGGTTTGAACGGGAGGGAATGTGTATCGACCTCGGCATCAAAAATTTGGGGTCGCCCGTAATGGAAATGGTATTATTTTGAAATAACTCAAAAAGCGATGCAGTGAGAAAAGTGCAAAAACTGGTTTTAAAGAGACTGCTTTATCACTGACTAAAATGGACATGATCTTTTATCGGTGCTGGAGAACCCACAAAAGTATAAGAAGTGCTGAAGGGCTTACCAATTCAGTACTGCTGCCATCACGTGCTATCCAGATCCCAGAAGTGGCCCAAGGAAAGTGCCGAGAGACGGCTAAGTTCAGTTTCACAGGTGAATGAAGGCTGGTATTGAAATAATGTTGGTCACGCATACGTTCAGGGGTGATTCCGGACGCGATATCAGCTGAGGGAGTGAAAGTCACAATAGTCACAGGTGGAACAAAACGTAGCCAATTCACAAAAATCAAAAAATCGGAGCAAGGTTGATTCGCAGTTTCAGAGGTTATAAATTGAGACTCACAAGTTAAAACGTGTGAAAAACTCAAGTGTGCTGCCAAATAGAATCAACATCATTGCTCAAAGGTTCAAAGACCCGTGGTCCGGGCACGACAGTCAGAAGCGGTTCAAGGCCAAATTCTGATGTCTAAAACAAACAAGCTTGCCAAAGCGGTGTGTATGGACGAGCTTGGAAAATTTATGTCAAACGTATTCACAATCACAAGGCATTTAGGACATTCGGAAGGATCTTCAACATATGTCCTTCAATTGGCCGGCCAAAATCCTTCCGCGAAAACAGTTGTCTGAGGCTCAGAATGGGGTCACGACTCTCACCCTACCTACATACAACTCATCATCAGGGTCAGCTGCCACTAACTTTATGAGTTGGCTGCGTGTAAAGCAAATTTCCGTCGTGGTCAACATCGGCACGGTTCACAGGGAATCTGCTTCAAATCCAGAGGCTCAACTTGCTATTGGCGTATTCATTAGAAGACTGATGCACACAGGTGGGGGCGCGATCAGAACACAGACGCTCCAAAATAGAGCAGTTTGCTACATCAGCTTAGGCTACCTATCCCAAGCAGAAAACTATCTGCAGCGACTAGTTAAACGAAGTTTGTTTACAAGGTGGCAAGGACGTTGAATGTAAACGCAACGTTCAAGTGACAACGAAATATCGTGCATAAATGAAAGGTCTAAAAAAGGTGGAATTACTTAAAACTGACTTGCAAAATTTTCTGAACGAATGAACGTAGGTTTCTGGTTACAAATCAGCTTCGAAAACGAGTGTACGACGAAGAGTATTAAAATACAAACGAATACAGTCGTACGTGGAATACTAAAGTCTGACTGGACATCTCAGAGGTTTTGTGTGCGAAACGTGTGAAAACGATACTCTATAAAATGCAAACAGATGGCCTCCCCCAAAGACGGAATAATTTCGTAATATGATTTCGGCTAATAGGCCTTACCTGAACTGTCCAAGTGCAACCTTGGCGAATGTTTCCTTTCATCTCCGTGTAAGTTGTGCAGAAAAACGGAACTCGGTACACTTTTGCCACTGTTCCAGAAAAATGCGTCGAAATGAATGTTTGTGGGGCATGAAATGAAATAAAAAGCTGGATAACTTGGCATGAGGTAGTCTGCAGAATACTCTGCTCTTTGTATGTAGTTTCGAGCTTGAATCATCAGGATATCCATGGCTGTTTCCTGCTACCATTAAATAAACTTCTCTGGTGTTACGAAAAGCATTTTGTTTCCAGTGATGGAAAGACATTTTAGGATCTGTCTAACGTGCGGAGCTGATTTCAATGGTGGTACAGTTCTCTTTTGGCATTGTTGATACATCTAAACCCAGTAACGATGCAGTTATTTTGAGTTCATTTGTGGACAAAGATTTCAGCTCAGTAATTGTTGCTCTGGCAAAGAGCACTTAGTTTCTCCTCCGGCAATGCAGTTCCATCCAGGTACCGTACACTGCCATTAAGTGGGCCAATTTCAAGCTGATTTGCGTCACCTGCGAGCATCCAGCTTTCAACTGGGCTTTTCAAAAATGTCGTTTTTGGGATATTTCGAAAGCCTCCGTGTAACCTCTCCATTTCTTGACAGGCGGCTTGAAGGAGGTCGCTTGGGTAGAATAAACTCTCGTTGCCCATGGTGAAGTTTTGTCTTGGAATGCATCACTGAAAGCACCGACTGATGTTCTGCGTGGGCATCACTTTCCTGAGATAGACTGTTGGATTTAATACAGAAAAACTAGTTGATTATTATATAGGCGCTTCTCTCAGCAACCGCCAAGCAATTTGAAGATGTCGATACCTGACCTTCGTTCGTCAGGGGTCCGAGGAGTATTCAGCCAGGTATCGTTCGCTGAGCGAAAAATAATGATAAAGGTATATTTCGACTTTTACTGCCCACTTCACTAGCTGCCGTTTGCCTTTTCAACGGGATGGCAAGCTATTGTCGGCATCTTATCCCAAACTGTGCCCCCTCAAAACGCCCTTTACCAGATTTACTTTGGAGTCCTAAAGACGGTCCAATAGGATTGCCCGTGGAAGCCATGGCTGCCTTCGAAGTAGTTAAAGACTCTTTGTCCTTTGCTAACTGGCCGGTTCATTTCGACGCCGGAGCTCCATTGAATGAAGTCACAGACGGCTCTGACAAAGAGATAGGCGGCATGCTCCAGTGATGGTCTACTTCACAGTGGAAGCCAGTGGCCGTTTTCTCTCATCCTCTTCTACCAGTTTAAACTAAATATTCTGCTTTTAGTGGGAAACTATTCGCCGTTTACAATGCTGTTAGACTTTTTCGACATGTCCTGGAAGACAGACGATTCATCATCTTTACCGATTACGAACCATTAAAGTATGCGTTCCCCAGTAGAGCCAATAAACACTCACCGAGTGAGTTGCACCATTTAGGCTTCGCGGCACCGTTTTTCAGTGACGTTCGTCATGCTTCTGGCGTCGACAACGTTGTGGTTGATGCTCTTTCTTGAGTAGACTCTATTTTTATTCAGCCATAGGTCACAGACCTCGAAGCTCTGGCCACAGCCTAACGTTCAGAGTTGGATTTCACAGATCCAGGCTAGATCTGATCAGTTAGACCCTCGAGGTTTCCATTATCCGCCTCTTCGGGCCCGGTAAGGTGTGGCACAACTATGCCACATCCCACCCATAGAACCCATGTCCGGGCCCTGCACAGACCTCGAAGCTTTACATAGCTTGGCCCGTCCCGGTATCCGAGCCACTACCAAGCTAGTTGCAGGTAAGTACTTCCAGCGCGGCAAGCTGAAGGATATTCGCAAAAAGGCTTTTTCACGTGTTCGCAGCCAGTGGTAGAAGCTAAGCAGACACTTAGTGGCTCCATCAGGCCGCTTTCCAGTTGTACCTTCATGGTTTTTCATATCCGCTTAGACATCCCCGGTCATCTCAGCCCCTGTAGATGCTTCCGTTACCTTCCTAAAATGGTCGACCCTGTGGCTCGCTGGCCAGGGGCTGTTCGCACTGTCTTTGTAGAGGCAGAAACTACGATAGCGTCCCTCACAGAAAGTCGGGTTCAATAATGTGGCTGCCTCGCAAAGGTAACTACTGATAGCTGCGCTCAGTTTGATTCGTCCCTGTTTGGGAAACCGCTTTTGCTAGAGGTCACCGTTTTCGTACTACAGCATGTCACCCAGCATCCTAGGCTGTGTTTGGGTGTTTCCATCGACAGCTGAAGTCTTTGTTGACCGCGGCTGACGGCTCTAGTTGAGAGCAGGCACTTCCAGTCGTTCCCTAAAGTTTTGATCTCCGCTTTTAAACCTGTTACTAACAAGTCAGCTGCAGACTTAGCTTCTGTCTAAACTCTTCGGTTACCCGGGGATTACTTTGCCACAGGTCGCGTGGGTGACCACGGCAGTGCTCTATAAGCTGAATAATTAGCTGCCCAGAATGTCTTTTGAAAATGCTTTTCCCGCGACCGCAGTCTCGATCTACCTACATTTCACCAGAACTGTCCACCTGTGCCTACGTGATCATACGCGTAGATAGCGTTAAAACGTCTCTGAAGTGGTCTTATGAAGGTATATATAAGGTGCTTCAAAGAGGCGATCGAGTTCATCTCACTGACCGAATAGGCAAACATGAAACTGTATCTATCGGCCGGCTCGAGGATGCCCACCCTTACGACAATGTTGCAAATGAGACACTGCTCAGCGACAGTACTCCAATAGTTCCTTCATCCATCATAAAATCCCGGAACTCACACATAGCAACCCAAAACCGCGGAGCTGCGGGGAACAACTCGATCTGGCCGTGGCCTACCTTGGCCAAAGCTTCTCGTAGATAGCATTCATTTTTCTGATCCCATTAAACGTTGCTTCCACTGCATGACTTACTTTGAAACCATTTTGAAAGTCAGAAGGACTATATTTAGCATATTTTAAAATATGCGCTTCTTACAGACCGACTGGGGTAAGTTTCTTTCATTTCGGTTTTACTCATTGCTGTTTTCCCCGAGTATTTTACTCTGCTTCCCTACTGCTTGTGCGGGCAAGGTGGATGGAGAAACCCACAGAAGGTCTTGTTGGTTTATTTTGCACGGTAGACATACTTATTTCTTGAGCAACATCTAGGTGAGGGCTTTAAGGATAATCGCTAAGCCCGAGTGGATTTTAGTAACCCCCCACCAGAGGCGTGAGAGATTTGTGGGATCGTAACATGGTCGCCTCGAAGACCGGCAACACACGGAACTTGTGAAGATGATGGAGACCTGGCCTTTATTCGTCCTCGTTTGGGTCGAAGGGTCACTATGACAGGCCCATTCTATGCGAAAGTGGTTGTAGCTACCTGGAGATGGCTAAGTTTGAAAGTGTAGATGGATTTCCAAAAGCTACCATTGACAAAAAATCAGGTCACACTTAGCTCCAAGCAGCTTATACGTTGCTCAAAGCCTCGGGACCATTTGCTGTTTGTCTGCTTGCCGTGGGGATAATTGGTTTCCTCCATCTCAAAAAAACACTTTCGGCAGCTATGATGGCGCGCCGTTAAAGCCTTAGCTTCCTCAGCTAGCATCGCATCTGGTGTCGCTTAAATGCTTTACCGTGGCCGAAACTGTTTCATCGCAAACCGTCATTCAAATATCAAGAATGATGATCATTATGACAATATCAATAATAATAACAGTGACAATAATAATACTAATAATAATAATAATAACGGTATATTTCGACTGAGCCTGAAGCATCCCACGGTGCATGAGCACTTGATCCAGGTGATGTTAGAACATGAGTTTTCAAGATAGTGGAACATATGTACACAGGGTTTGGAGGAGATTGTTTACGTTGACCAAAGTGGGGATAATGCCCGGCGAATTTGAAGGTCAATGTCAAATGGTCGATTTGGCTTATGGCTGCTAAAATTGGTTGACAAGGGGGAGAATCAACATAGATAATAATGGAGGCGAGCACAACAACTGAGAATTCAAGCGAAATCGAAGGATTTTCGCCAAGCCTTTCTAAGAAGAGGTGTTTGTCAGAGAAAGTTCATAGGGTCATTGCACGCTGCGGTGTATAAAAGTTACATAGAAAGAAAACCGGAAGGTATAAAATAATGGATCTTCAGGGATAAATTGCAACGATTCAGTCGGCCATATGGCGGTAAAAATCGGTGGCCAGGTGCCAACGGAGGCAAATACAAGGGCAGTTTACAGCATATCCGGGTGAGAGAAGGTGCGATTTCAGGGGCGGTGATGGAAGAAATAGCCAGAGGAGGGCGAGTAAACATCGGGTGGATGTTTACACTAATGCATGTACGTTACAAAATAACAGCAAGAAGATAGAATAATGGCTATGAATCGATGTGAAGTGCGACTGCAGAGGCGGACGGCGTGCAGAAGCGGTAGCAGAGCGAAGAGTAGATAACTGTTCATGTGACTGTTCTAAATAACGGGGTATACGATGACGGTGAAGAAAGCCACGGAACCAGTGGTTTCGACCCGAGAAACGGGATCGGAACACAGGATTTGGAATAAGGATAAAAATGTTGGCGGGTGTGGCAGTGGAAATTGGAGGTTTGATACCGACGAAATCAGTTGTATAGCGAACGAGCGACAACTCCGGAAGGAAAGGGAAACAACCAAAGTGATGTTTAAGGGGAGGCCGAAGGATTACGGGTGGTAGGACACGAATTGTTTGCGTATGTTGTGTTGGTCGAGAAATACCAATGTGAAAATAAGAGACAGTCAATGTGGGGCGTGAAGAGGTGCAGCGATTACAAAGATGTATAGTTCGCCAAGAAGATGATACAGTAGATCGATGGTAGGTATGTATCTTTCAGTGGACATTGCAGTAGGTGTACCATGTCACACTGACGTGTGACTGAAGCTTCACGACAAGTAACTGAGAAGGCTGGGATGTAACAACAGCTGCAGCATGAAATAAATCAAGCTTCGGAAATAATGGTAAAGTGTGGATGCTGGTTACTTACGGAATTGTATATACATCAAATCAGATGAAATTAGTCAAACGAATCAAACGAGTGGCATATCTTGTGGAAGAGAGGGGTTGTCAAAGGTTTGAAAGAAAAGCAGACGGAGGCCGGGTAAGCGTTCAGTAGTTTATATTTTATAACGGGCGGATAGCGATTATCAGTGTTAGGGTGATAATTGGGTGACGAAACAATCTTGGATGTGGTGAAAAATGACTGCATGGACGAATAGCCCACAATGATGATGTTATTGCAGGTGGACGGTAAGTGCACAACTTGATGACCGTTTCGATAGGTGCCTTGAGTTATGTCACCTGCAGAGCTGCATGATAAATATATATGGGACGTAAAAATCTGAAGGGGTCAGGTGGCACAGCGAGATAAGGACAAGGAGATCGATGGGCACTGTGAAACGAGCATTTGGACGGATGGAGAGAGCGAATAACCACTAATCACAGTTCTGACTTCCGGAGGACCACGAAATATATTTCTGCGAAGATCATCGTTTTTCGATTCTGGTGAGGAAACGGACAATGACAGTTAACGTGCCAGTGAATGAACAGTAGCCGGGATTTCTGACGTGGTAGATGGGCAGGTTTACGGAGGGGACGGGAGGAGTGCGGGGAATATAAGCAGTGAGGTGGTTGCCAAAATCGATGATTGATCATATAGGCAATTATAGCGTGCCAAGGAGAGGAGAGGGTTAGCAGGTAGGAATGAACGCTACACGCCATTTAACACACAGCCGGAGTGATAAATTTGCCGGGCATGAAAAGGTAAAGCGCGACCTCGGAACTGAGAGCGAGCTCAATGGAAAAACAGTCGTTGGAGAAGACAGTGCGAGTGACGTGTTAGCGGCAGCAGTACGGAAGCCAGGATGAATTTCCATGATCCACAAACGGTGCTAGCGGGTGGAACTTGCCGTGCGCTGGACACCCAACCTGAAAAACGTTTTTGGTGGCACGGGATGCGACCCGCCAGCCTAGTTGCACCCGCGCACCGTTGCAGACGTCCTGCACGCCCGATGGGCACCGAACAAAGCAGTGGGCCTGACCGCGTCCCACGCCGTTGGGATTAGGCTGAGTGGTGGCATTGCGTCCAGTAGAGCAGACAATGATCTGGTATCTGGGTTGCGGGAGGTCTAGAGATAAAAACCAGTAGGGGAGCAATCAAGTGAGGTGCGAATATCAAACCTCGTTGACCGTCCCGTTTTTACTCCTAGTAAGAAGATGTGCCAGGTTGATGCTCATGAGGTGGGATAAGCAAAAATGTCCTTCGTCGGTAAGTTCTGAAATAAAAGTGGAAGGGCACTGCAGTCTGGCATTTGTGTCAGCTGCGGATTTAGAAATAGATGTAACAACAATGTTCTAGAAGAACCTGGGTGGAAGATAGAATGAGCAAGAAGAGAACTAGGCCATTACAACGACAGAGGCTAGGTCTCAGGATTAAGCAACAAACCCAAAAGAGAGTTTGCAAGAATCTAGTATCAAACTATCCTGCATCATAGCGTGACTTAGTAATGAGAAAACCCAAGTGCGAATAGATATGCGCAAGCTGATTAGGATGCCATAGAGCAGAGTGCAGAGATGAAGGACAGTTATGGGCCGAAAGGTAAAGACAGTGATTAAGGATGGAGAACGACTGGTAGCAGCCGATGGGTTTATGGAGGGGGCTTTAATAAGGAGGGACATGTGAGGTTCAATGCTTGCCAGGGTGTTAGAGGTTTCTCAGAAGGGAGGCTTGCATGAAATGGGGTTTAAATGTTAGCTAGAAGTCAGGTCCCACTTCGAAAGCCCGAGCCTCAGACATGTTAGTGCCAGTCAGCATCAGGGCGTTATCAACGGTGAGGTAATCTGATGACAATGGTGACGATAATGGTATATTTCTTGACCGTGGCCAAGACACACGCACAAGGTAAGGTCAGAGAATACAGCAATACATAACAATGTGGGGTATTCACGATTTTGAAATTTAAGAACCACACAGTAACCGGAATAAAACAACAAAGCTGAGTAGTGTTTAAGTGAACTGAAGTGGAGATGGTTAACGAGGGAATTATGAACCGGTTTCAAATTCGAGGAAGGTGTTTTGGGTAGCTTGACGAACGTAAGAACACTGATATAAGCGATACCAGCGAATGCTAAAAAGTGCAGTGATTGCAAGAACCAGTGAAGCAACAGGCGTCAAACATCACAACATGGACAGCGAGTTGAGGCAGGAACAGTACACAATGTGTTTTATGGGTGCCGAAAACTGGCTGCGACGTGTCAAGGTGTCCGGAAAATGATGCGAGGGCGTACCAACCGGATACTTGAACGATCACTTACGAGTAACCGGGTGAAAGAGCCACGGAAATACTCGGTTAATTATATAAAAATCACTTGTGTTAAAACCGAGCTCCAGAGGGAGCTTCTTAGATCAGTTTCCGGCAACCAAGTACTCCCACCACCCATTGATCCAGTGCCACCCAGTCCCCCTTAGCTATTTCCCCCGTCTATAACTCGTCACCGCTACAGCTGACCAGTGCACCAGTACAAAATCTGGGCCCAGATTTGTTCCCTTCCCCCCCCCCCCCAACACCACGACGTCTCTCTAAAAGGCTCCATGTCGCACCCCAGTCTCCACCACTGCTTACCCACAGGCAAGCAACACAGCCCCTCCTCTCAGCTAGCAGCTATTCACACCCAGTTCCATCCGCCAAACAAGCCAACAAATCGCAAGATTCCAAAGCGCCACCCAGCTCCGAAAAGCCAGCTGCAACGTTGTCTGCTAGTGCTCCGGTAACAAAGACACCCCCGTCACCTGGCCAAGACCCTCCTGCACTGACATCACCAAGCCCCCGTTTCCGATCGACAGTCGACCTATGACCTCTCGCGCTCTAGCTAGTCCACCTATTACCCATCACCGTCCTCCTCGACTGCCGTACATACGAAACCGAATCGCCCACCCTGGCTCTAGGCCATTAGCGCATCTATTTGGTCCCACGGAGATCCGCTTGTCTAACTGTTACGCACCGCACACTTCAACTCAGATGCCGCCGCCACCGAGCCTACGGACGCAGAGCCACCTGACACACTGTCCACTGAGTTTACGGCCTCCATGACTAGCCTTACCAAACCCGAGTCACTCAAGACGGGTTACCAGCGTGGATGCTAACCAGTACCAAAGCATGTGGCCCACTTCTGGCCCTTTTCAGTCCCGTGGTATGCCCCAATTTACCCCTCCGCAAAATTACCGTCCTCTGCTCCCTCACCACCAGTTGTGTTCGGCCTGAACAGGCGTGTTCTCAGACAGACGATCTTGCATGCACACACACACACGTACATAGCTGACGTTTGCCGTGCTTCGCGCCGGACGGCATCGACCAGTCAGATTGTTTCACGTGTTGCGCGACCTTGCACGGCGCGGTCCGATTTTATCGTTGTCTTACATTTCCGATTACACACACGACTGACTCAGGCACTTGCAGACTAGTTTGCGTTTTCACGTGCTTGCTTGTACTGGAGTTTACTGTACGTTGCTGCGGGAATATACGTTTATCCATACACGTGCGCCTTTCCTCTTTAACCGGATTGTGAGCACAACACCACCCAACATTGCCGTATTCTACTCTGACCCTACTGCAAACTATACCAACTGACCCCTTATACCAAAGCCTTTGACGTCAGCAGCCCTTTCGCTACCATTCCACCCCCCCCCACCCTCATTCCGTTAGGCCCTGTGAGATGTCTGCCGCTCCCGGAAACTCTACCCATAACGTTATTCCCATTTCACTCCAATCCCACTTACCCTGTCATCGGTTACCCTCCTCACTTTGCCGCTATCATAACCATGGTTGCTTCTCCACCTCTGCCCCCGCCCCCATAATGACTCCCTAGCATCCCTGTTAACTCTCCCTTGATTTACACATGATTTGCCCCCAAAGATCCCATCTAGAGTCACCATGTCCCCCTCCCAATCTATTTTCCCTCATAACCAAACCACCTCACCATCCAGTATTAAACTCTACTGGACTTTATGAGTGTTCCTCGGTCACCGACGGTATTCCCAATGAAACTTTTCGAACCCATTCGGCCCACTATCGCCACTAATAACATTCCCCCGATTTTATCATAGTTTCCCTCCAATAGCTCCATTGGACACAGTCTTTGCATCTCTCGATCCATTGCCCGGGGCCACCCATCCGCCACCTCATCCAGTGCTGCTTCCCATTAGTCTTCCAGAGTGTCTCGCCCAACTTGCATCCTGCGGCAGTCAACCTTCTGGTGTCTCCATAGACTTGACACCCTTCAATCAGGCGTCCTACATAGGCGATCACACTGTACCCTACAAAACACTACCACTTAACCCACCTGCTAATCTCCCTAGCCCAGTTACTACTCCCCCTGGTGACACCCTCCTGGTTGACAACCCGGCTGCCGGAAGCTCACTCGGCCCCAATGGTCTTCAGCTGCCCTCGCTTGGAGCCCTAGCTCATTGTAACCTCGAAGATACAGGCATAGTTTCCCTCCTACGGCTGAATTCCCGTTCGCTGTTGAACAAAAGTAATCACTTGAGGAAACATGTACTTGCTTCTAGCTTTTACATTGTTCCGGTTACAGAAACATAGTTAGCCGATCACGTCCCAACTGAAGTTGTCTCGTTGGTAGGCTATAACCCCTTTCGAGTAAGCACAAAGCACCGCCGAGGCGGTGGTTGCCTTGCGTACACTAAACATAAATTTACTACCATCCTCCTCAACCACGCAGTGCTTGACTGTATTCCCGACTCTCTTTGGCTCTCCGTCCTAATTCCTGGTAACGTGTTGCATATTGGTTGTGTCCACCGAGCACCTACTTCTAGCTACTTTGATTTCCCGCATATCATTATTGCTTTCGAGTACATTTCTACTCTATCCTTAGGTCCGAAGATCATAGCAGGAGACTTTAACACTCCGGGTATTTGTTGGAATACAACGACTGCCCCCTCCCACCTATCCGATTTCCTTCTGGATACCTACACTGCAGGTTGGACACGGCATATCTCCACTCCAACAAGGCACAACAATATCCTCGACTTGGTGCTCACTCATGGCCTCGCTGGAGTGAACATCTCCGTCACATAAAACCTTCCCGGTAGTGACCACAAAATGGTCATATGTCACTTCACTGTTACACAAGAATCATGCCTACCTGAAGTTGTCGAAATCAAAAACCAAAACACCCAGAGATCGACTAACTGGGCCCAGTTCCCTACCCCCCTCCGGGGCATTGACTGGTCTGACTTCTTCTTCATATCCGATCCGCAAAAAGCAGCTGATGTGTTCTATGTCAGGTTGCTCTCCTCCATAAGTTGCCTTAACTGAACGGTTAGACATATTAAAGCCAAGACTATCATATTTGGCAGATTTCGAGAAAAGTTTTGTAAGCTCCAGAACTTATTCCTCAGGAACCGAGATTTCTCTCTGACACTCAGAATAAGCCTACTCTGCCGTGATCTCTATACAGCAACGGAGAATAAACACAAAAAGCAAGAATAGACTGTACTACAACAGCCTCATAATGTGAAGCTTCGTTCAAACAACATCTTATTCCTTATCCAAAATGGCACCCACCTTGACTCGCCAGAAGATGTGGCTGAAGCTTTAAACTGCTATTTCGACTCAGCTCTTATTGCGGACACTAACCCTCCACCATTCTGCTATCCGATGCTCACACAGGACGCGACATCAGCCATAACATCTACCACGGCCAACATTAGGAAATTCCTAGCCAACACATAACCCTCCTATCATCCATGGCCTATTGATCTTCCACCTGTCCTATTTCGACTTGCAGGGCCTGACCTAGTGCTCCTTTCGCTGAACCTCTTTACATTATCTTTGTCGTCCGGAATCTACCCGGCTCAATGGAGGGCTTCTTGTATAATTCCACAACACAAAAATGGGCCTTTGCATGACCCGGAGAACTATCGCATCATAAACCACACTTAGATTGTTTCAAGGCTCATGGAAAAGATAGTAGAGGGCCAGCTTGCAAATTTCCTGACTTCTCAAAATCTTGTCAACCCAGCTCCGCTTGGGTTTCTCGAGTCCCGTTCGTGCCTCACGTGTCAGATGGATCTCTTCAATTTAATCACTTCTGAAGCAGACAGCAACAAGCCAATCATCGTCATCTTTCTCGACCGCGTATCTCACGCTCGCTTACTGCCAAAAATTAAATCCTACGGAGTCACTGACCCCTTTCTGTCTTGGCTATCATCTTACCTCTGAACTTTCTCAAACCGTCATCGTCAGTGGAACATTCTCTCGGCCCAAACGAATTATAGCGGGGTCGTACAGTGTAGCGCTCTAGGTCCCCTCTAATTTCTTATGTACACAAAGGACGTCTTCCAAGTAGTGCATCATGGCACGACATTCCTCTTGGCTGACGACGTAAAGCTAGTCCATACTTTTGAGGCGAACGCCATGCACTCAACAGTCGGTGATATTCTGTCAGACTTGAAGTCCCTTGACGAATGCTATACTCCATGTCTGACGAAGTTTCCGGTACCTAAGAGCTCTCTTCCGTCTTACAAATGCCACGTTCCACCTGGCTCCCTCACAATAAATCATCTACCGATTCCCACTGCTCATGTGGTAAGAGATAGGGGCCTGCATTATTCATGTTCCCTCAACTATCATGAACAAGCATTGACCCAGATGGACAAAGCAAGAAGGATGATTGCACTTATCCTCGGGACATATCGTACTCAGGAGAGTAAGCTTCTGATATCCAAGCCACACGCCAGGTAGCTGCCGGAATACTGCCCCTGGTCTACACCTTGAGGCAAAAAGCCGACCATGTCAACGTAGGGAAGGTGCAACGCTCCTTCACCAAAAAATTACTTGGCACCTCTCCCAACCCTAACTACAGAGCCAGGTGCGAACTACCCCGGCTTAAACCACTATGGTTACGTCGTATCAAGCTCAATCTCTCATTTTTCTTCATCTCCCTACACTCAAAAGTCCACTCATCTGGTAGCCCACTCGGTTTCTCTAGTGGGACTCCCTACCCCCCTCCGTCACGGGCAAGTCACCATTACAACCCCCCCCCCCAATCTAGGCTCTCAGTCAGATCTAGATATTTCTCGGTTATCTACTCCAGCTTCTGGAATAAGCTTCCTGCCTCACTGTGATCGTGTCGCACGCTAATGAAATTTAAAGGAGCACTATGCGGAATCCTAGACGCATCTTTTGTAATCAGCCTGACCCGTAATAACATTAACATAGACGAAGCATATGAAGACCGCCCTGATTATTAGATCATAATGTGTCACAGTCTTTTGCGTCCTGCCGCTTTCTCATGACCCGTCTGATGATCTCTCCCACTTATATATATATATACGCATATATATATATATATGTATATATATGTACCTTGGGTATGCTGCACTTACTTTTATCCTCCCTCCTCATTAGATCGTGCTATTTTACAGCATAATTTGCATATACTTTAAAAAAGCCGTTTTGTCCCTTAGTGATAGGAGCTGGCCTTCACTCAATTCCTCTGTCTCGGGCTAAAACGCAGCCGTCTCATCCTGCTTTTCCTGCGCCTTTCCCTTATACTGAAGTCTTGCCACACAGACTACTATTCCTTAGTAACTAAGCCTCACTTAGCTGCGCATATGCTCGTGGTAAGTTAAGACCCCATTCCAACCGAAATCTGCCTACCTCTGATTTCTCATGACCCCGCGGAATACCAGCACGTTTGCTTTCACACTACAAATCCTCAAATAAACACCCAGTGTTTTCCTCTCTTTTCACTGTTTGCCTTCCTCGACCACAGCCGGTGAACCGACCAGACAGCTATCTTCCCATTTTCCTATTCTCCTTTCAGATCATACCCTCTACAATCGTTTTGTTCCTGGTTCCCAAATGGACCCCCTCTCCTCATCCACCACCTACCCGATATCTCCCTAAATTTCTACTATCACCCAACTACCCTAGAAAGCTACCAGCCTCCGTCTAGGGATCCCCTTTAGACCGGCCCACTAGCCTAATGATAACTGATTGTCCAGATAACAAGATGTTCATTTTCTGGTTTCCATTAAAACGATAATAAAGACTCACATCTGGAACACCCTCCAGACTGTCGCACTCCTGATCTCTTTTAGATCGCATTGGTTATTTGGGTAGCCATCGGCCAACTCGACGTTAATCCCGGATTACCGTAAGGACTAGACGATTTGATCAATGGTTTAAACCTATAATCTCGCCTGCTGACTTTATATGGGGCATCGTACACGGATCAACAAACCCTCATGGAAGTCTCACCGGATCGCAGAGGGGACTCTTGTCACCAACCATCAACCCACATCCGCCAAACGTCTATTTCCAACAATCCACCTCATCAGTTCAATTCTATCCGCGTTGCAGTACAAAACCAATGACCGGGACCCATCCCTCGCCGCTTCCCACTTCGTCAAACCAGCCTTTTTTACGCGCTACTCTCAACGTTCTACCTGCCACACCTGCAACCAAGGTCTTTATGAAACAGAATACCAGCCATCTGCAACCAACCAGAATTTGGCTGAAAATGTTTTCTCACACACAAAACATTTTTATCTTTACGCTCTCCCAAATTCTGCCTAGCCGCACCGGTAGCGTTTGCCTCCACTAGTCAGTTTCTTTGACGGCTCTTCTTTGAAAATCATCTCTTCTGCCCGGTTACTCGTTAGTGACCTGTCCAACTATCGCTTATATAGGCAATCTCACGTTTGTCCAGCTATCCGCACAGTCCTCCCTGAATTCGAAACCGATTTACAATTCCCGCCTCAACCATTACCTTTTAGTTCACTCAAAAACTACATGACTTTACTGTTGTATTTCGGTTGCTGTGTGATTCATAAATTTAGAAATTGTTAATACCTCACTTTGACATGCACTGCTGTATTTTCCGATCTTGCTTTGTGCATGCTTATTGACCACGGCCAAGAAATATACAATTAGCAATTATCAATTTTCAGTCGTGTGTCCATATAAAAGTGTAGGCGTTGTAACACACGTTTGAGCAATGCGTAGCCAAATTCGCAACGGATCCCGAAATCAAAAGACGATTTTCCGTGATATTCTACGTTACTAGATTATTGAATGCACAATGACACCAAAAAGATACAAACCTCAATAATGAGATCACAAGGACTCAACAAACAAGAAACCGAATTGCAGAGTGCGAGCAAGGAGCACGTGCGTCATGCAGGTCCAGAACAGGGATATGACAAAGTAGCGCTCTGGGCGCGAACAAGCAACAATTGGTCCATAAAAACAAACAGTTCGTAAAGACACGTCAATAGTGTAAACAAGTGAATGATGTTTAAGAGAAACACTGAATCGCAAAGGTTTTAGGGGGATTTTCCATAACCGGTCGTTACACTCTTCATGTTTCCGTAGATCCCAAATCTGAGTGTTATGACTGGAGGTGCCCGGCTATCCAGACAAAAACACTTGTGGGTTTTACGACAGCCTGTTACGTCACGGTTTCACTCAGCTTTTCCAGGTGCTTTCAAACCAAATCAAGTCAACTTACATCAAAGGAAATACATGGCAGCGTGCCTGGTGGTGTAAGCCTTCGGAGGGTGATGCGACATCCACGAACTTGGAGATCATGAGTACTCCAGTAGAAGCGGACGGGGATGCTTCGGAGGTCCTAGATATCCAACGGTCTCCTTGTCCCCCAGTGATGAACGCGGTTGCAAAACTTGCTACCACCTCGGGCGCCGCACTCCTGACAGACGCAGGTTTGAACAAAAAGGGGTGTCCGCTCATTGGGGCAAATAAGGTGGTGCCACGCACCAAAGCATGTGGCTTTAGAGACAAATGGATGGAACTTTTGAAGGTCTCTTGGGCGCACAAAGCATCAACAGTCGCCTTCACTGGAACATGGCTTTCTATAGAAGATCGCGTGCCGGAGTTAATAACTGACGATTTCTCAGTCTACAGACAAGATAGAGAACACGATTGCACTGGAGGAAGGGTAGCTATCCTCGCTAGGTCAGGTAAAAACCATATCGAGTCTCGGACCAAGACATACACTCGGAATGTCCAGCTGTGCACCTTCACGATCATCCTTCTAGACTGAAAGGTCGGCGTTATTTGTGTCCACAGAGCACCGAGTACAAACCGAAACGAGGACGTTCGCGTACCTCAGACCCTAACTGAACTCGTTGTGGACAAGCATAAAACCCTCATACTGGGTGACTTCAACCCTCCGCACTTTGACTAGGCGGTTAAAGTCTGCACGACAGCATCGCAGGAGGGGATCTACTTGGACTGGCTGCATGCAACTGAGGCGCACCAACACATTAGTGAAGATACCAGATATAGGGCTGGCCGCGTGCTACGCTTGCTTGACCTTGCAATAACGGGCCTCGCAAACGATACCTCCAAACTACGTTGCTGTGCACCTTCGAGCGAAAGTAATCACATCTACGTCAAGATCACTCTGTGCATGAGGCAACCCGAGGTAGCCTTGAGACTGGTTAGGAAGTTCGGTAGCACGAAGGTGGATAAGCCTCTCACTAGGGCGGTGGGGCTGAAGTGAGATACGGTAGAGGGTGTCACTATCGAGGTACGCTAGGATACAGTAAAGGGATCACCAAGTACCCTCCGGGGAGAATTTGCACAGTTGAGACAACGGAGTGGGGATAGGCGAACCGATGCGATGGAGGCTTGCGGTAGTCAAGGCCATCAAACGTGGAAACCGTGGCAAGAACCCTCACAAAGCTTCAGTCAGTCAGCTCGCTGGTGTTTGCTATACCAAGCTTCGAAGTGAGACGGTGAGCCTTCGGCGAACTTCTAAGCAGGAGTTTGAATTTAAATTAGCCAAATGCGTGGGAAAACAGCCAAAGACGTTCTATAGATGTGTAGTCAGAATGCTCAGTAAATGATGGGATATGTCCCCTCTCCACTGCAGATCACGGTATCGCCATGGAAGACCACAGCAAAGCAGATACACCGGGTGCTTGTTTTGGCAGTGCCCGCGGAATGGACAGTGGAGTGCTAGTCGACTTGACGCTGATGCACCCTCCTTCGGAGTTGAACGAACTTAGCCTTTCGGGGGGAACAGTGTTTGAGTATCTACAGTAGCCAAATACCCATAAGTCAGCCGGTTAGATGGCATCCACCCAACTATCATCAAGCCGTTGGGGATATCATAGCTCCTTCGGTAAGTAAGCTGTACAGGTCCACGTTGGACCGGGGTAAGCTGCCTCAAGACTGAAAAACCGCGACGGTTTTGGCCGTATATGAAAATGGACCTAAGTCGGTTATGGGTAACTATAAGCCGGCAAGCGTAACCAGCGTCCTACGCGAAGTGCTTGTAAGGTTCATCTGGACACAAATCTGCTAGCACTTACAGGAGATTTCCATGCTTTGCCCAGCTAAGTATGGATTTCTAAGAACAAGTCCTACTTGACCAATCTCCTGAGTTTCTTAGACGGAGTCACTCGAAGAGTGGGTGATGGAAAACGGTTTGAAGTATGGTACCTCGACTTCAGCAAGTCATTTGACTCGTTGAACCATGGGACTCTACTAATCAGGCTGAGACCATTTGGTACAAGTAGGCAGATTCGGGAAAGGCTAACGGACTTTCTTGCCGGTAGAACATCTTGCCTTAGGGCAGGTGACAAAAACTCGAAATTAGAAAACGCCACCAGTGGAGCACCGCAGGGTTCTGTAATAGGCCAACTACTGCTCCTTCTGTTTATAAATTATCTGGTCTCATTTCTACCGTCCCCAAGCTTTGTTTTTGCAGGCGACGCGGAATTTGTAGGAGCTCGGGGGAGAGAGCAGCTGAGCAGAGACAAAGTTCCCGTTATAAACTGGGGAAATATGTGGGGCTAACCTCCCAATGCCGGGTAAAGCAACCTGTTAACGCGGACAGTGACAGGCCTAACGGTTGTCCACGACCAAGGCCCGTTCACCTTTGAGGCAGTAAACGGGATTAAGGACCTTGGAATTCTGGTGACTTCTGATCTTAGGAGGTCGGATCAGTGCGCAACAGCTGTACGAAATACACACGGTGAGGTCTTCAGGCTGAGGCCAGCATTGTCGTGCCGAAAACGAAGGGTTCTTTTATCCCAGTGCATATGTCTACAGTCAGACCTCTTATAGGAAACTGTGTTCGGACTTAGTCACCTTTCCACAAAAAGGACGCCGCCTGTTTGGAGGAGGTACAGTGTCTTGCAACGCACTTAGTTGAGAGCCAGAGGGGCAAGAAGTGCGGACAGAGACCCCAGGACCTCGAGCTTTTCTCTTTTGGAGAACCTTCCAAATTGCTAACCTTTTCGGCTCTCTCGTGGCACGGAATGACTTCGAGCACTTCTGGAGCTTTCGACGTCCACTTCGTTAGATGGAAGCCTCCCTCTTCTAGCAAGCTTGTTAGGCCCCTGAACTGCGCTAGGGCCCAGCCTACATCACCGAACGACCCGAGATAGTCGTCCACGTAGAAGTTTCTGCTGACTGCATCCACCACCGACGGGTGGACCAAATCTCCATGTTTTTCGCTGATTCTTGAAGGGCGTAGTTCTCAAAAACAATGACGAAATGGCTCCGAAGGGGTAGACGGTCATCCTGTAATTCATCACTGCTTTGTCCCGGTTGTTCTTTTCCAACCACGAGAAACTCAACGCACCTGGTTCTTCTGCCTGTATTTTCACTTGATTGAGCGTTTCCCTGATATCGGCGGACAAGACAACTCTACCCACACTGAAACGGCACAAAACTTCCATCAGTGAGGTGGTCCAGTCAGGCCCTTGTAGCAGGCGATGGTTTAACGACTTGCCCTGGAACTTGACTACACGGTCAAAAACCGCCCGCAGTTTTTCGGGTTTCTTGTGTTTTATAACTGGGTGGTGGGGCGGAAGCCAGATCCCCTTCCGGCCGTCGGTGGTAGCAGGCGCCCTTTAAACGTAGCCGAGAGCTTCGTTGCGCTTCAATAGTTCTGCGTATCGTTCCGATAGATCCTGGTCTCGAAAGAAGCCTTCTTTCAGTCGAAGTAGTCATTGCAGAGCGTAGTTTCTGTTATCAACCCGAGGGTCGGATGGTATGCTCTATAGAAGGGGAACCTCGAACTGTTCCCTTAAGGCCTCTAGTTCTTTGCCGCAGTGTCTGCGAAGCAAAGTGGTCCGCGATGTTGAACAATTCACACTGGGCTTGGTGTTCGTCCCTGGTGTAGTTTCTCTCGCCTGATGTAGCAATCGATGGTGTCTGCCCGTGCAGCCCTCCTGACCACATCTGGTTCTTGTTCGGCAAGCTGCCACCCGGTGCCTGGTGTTAAGGCATACAAAACACGCTCCTGTCCATCTCGACACTCCCCAACGTTCGTCTATTATGGCATTGATGAACATGAGGCATTCTAGTAGCCCATGGCTAGTATCACAGTACCTGCAACTTGGTTGCGCTATGGCATCGCGTGAAATGGCGTGTGCATTGGTCCAAGGCTGATATTTCGGATGTTCTTGCGCAGTGGTTTAAACCTGGCTAGTACTAGATGTGTTTACCCGGTTACTGTCCCGGACGAGTCAGCCAAATCTACTGTGAGCTATCTTGGTTTGCCTGACTAAGTATTCGGTCAAACCTTTAAGGTTAGCCACAAGGTCACCCCGGCCTATCCGTTCCGCCTCTTCCGCCCACCGACCATGTAGTTCGGGAGAGATTTGACGAACTATGCCCTCTAAGATGTGCATTGCGTTGAGGTCAGCCCTGTAACCTAAATGGCCGAGGGCCATTCAACAGTTCTGCATTCTGATCACTAGGTAGGCCGTTGTATAGCCGTAGCCCTTGGTTCTTTTTGCCTCGATTATCACGCCCTCTATTAGGTTATGGGCTACTTTGAACCGCTGGCTAAACAGGTCCCTCAAAATCTTCCTTGCTCCTGTGTAGCCCTGTTTTGGGTCGAGTATGATGCACTGATCTATAGCTTCTTTTGCTCGGCCTCGACAGTATTGAGTCAGATAGAGACGCCTCTGTTCGGGGTCAGTTATCTTGTTTTCGACGAAAGTTTCGAACTGCCTGATGAACTTGCAGTATTGTTCAGATCGGCCGTCGAAAGCCGTCAGTTCCACTCTTGGCAGATCGATCGCTGGTAGCGTTGATGTTTTATATTCGACGACCAGCGCACAGTTTCCTATTTTAACTTGTCCTGATCTGTCAGGTAGGTCATAGTCGTTGGCCTTCTGCTCACACTCGTCCCGTCTACACTTCTATTCTGCTTCCTGGGCCTGAAGCCTAGCTGACAACAGTTGTTGTTCTAGGTCTAATTTCCCTAGCTTAAATAGATCGACATTCTTGCAATCCATATTACCCTCAGTAATACATGAGCTAGCAACAACGGGACTAGGAGGCCTAGCATTAACTTAAGAATCAAAATCATCCCAAACCTCCCAGTAACTTGCCGTATTACTCCCTGTCCAGATTCCAATTGCTTCGATCTTTTTCTTGGCAGGCTGCCTATTTTCTTATTCCAAGTTGATCAGTTGAGCATTGTAAGACACGCTTGAGCAATGCGCAGTCAAATTCGCAACGGATCCAGAAATCAAAGGGCGATTATTCATGAAATTCTACGATACTAGATTATTGAATGAACAATGACACGAAATGGATGCAAACCTCAATTATGCAATCACAAGGACTCAATAACGAGAACCGGATAGCGGCGTGCGAGAGAGGAGCACGTGCGTCACTCAGGTCCAGAAAAAGGATATGATATGGCAGCGCGCTGGACGCGACCAAACAAACGTTGGTTCATAAAAACATACAGTACACAAAACAAGTAAATAGTGAATGTAAGTGAGTGGCGTTAAGTAAACATGGAACTGGGGTGTTTACTTTTTTGGGGGGGACTTTCCACGGCCGGTCATTACATCCAGGACCTCGGGCTTTTCCCTATGGGAAGAAGGAGGCTACGAGGAGATCTCGTGAAGACATTGAAGGTTATGAAAGACTTTTCTGGGCCCTGAACTGATGGCCTATTCCATATGGCGGCAGACTCCCGAGTTAGGAATCACGGGAAGAAGTTGGTCAAAGTTCGATCTAGGTTGACAGCTAGATTTCATTTCCTCAACAGTAAGGTGGTAAACTGCTGGCATAGACTGGCAGAAGAGGTAATAGAACTGGGGATTGTCCAGGCATTCAAGGGGGCCCTAGATCGTAGGTGAAGCAAAATCATTTCTGACAGTAAGGTAGAAAGATGTCTTAAGGCGGACAGTTGTGAACACTAGGGTCCGTGTGATGTGCTTCATTACAGAAAATTTCCGCTTGTTGTCTAATGACTCAGTGGGCACTCACCATTCATGTTGTCTCTCGCAGTTGATGTGCAATGAGGTTTTCTGTTCTGCTCTCACTTTTGACGGGAATTCGACGAAATACACTATGCATTGATGGGTGCATAGCTGGTGTGCGTGCCATCGAAAGAATTCTGCATGCTCAATTGGCCATGACCATTGCCCGGTCTGTGCAAGCTGAACTTAATTGGTCGCGCCCTATGATGGTCGAAGTGCAAACAGTCTGCACTATCTGTATGTACAGGGCACCACTAGCGACATATGAGGAAGCCGTCGAGCTTTTGCAAATGCTAGAAGTGGCGGTGGCACGGACAAAGGAATTCTTATTACGGGATCTCAATCTGCCAGGAAATTGACTGGGAAAGCGAGATCAGTTCAATGGGATCAACGAGCAACAAGCTCCTGTAATGGGTCCAGTTGCATGTACTTAGGTGGCATGTGACACAGGCTACTAGACGCAGAGGTGTACTGCACCCGTAAGTCCTTGATTTAATCATGACGCGGCACCTTTAGGACGTTAGAGAAATTAAGTAGGAAGAGCCACCGGGCAAAGAACATTCATGAAGCAATTACCAGGTTCTTCAACCGTGAACTACAAGCAACGCTGCCATATTCTGCATCTAGATCCCCTATGGCTACGAAGACTGAAAAGTAACGTCTTTCTTCCACAGAGTCACTAAAAGTCAGATTTGTAGCGCATCACCACAATTCAGAATATCCACCTAATTTCGGCACTCATAACGGCAAAGCAGTTTCTCTGTGGCTGTCCCAAATTATAAGACAAATCTGCGGTCCGTTTTCTTCATAGTGAAGTTCTCTTCACTTTGTAATTAAATGCCACTAGAAGTCCTTTCACTCGACCACCCATCAGCTTTTAAGAAGGTGGATGAATTCGTTGTGGTGCCTAAAGTGGTGTGTATCAACAACCCTTACCCCGCGGAGGATAGAGCCTATGAAATTGGTCGAGGTTTTTGATGAGCTTCACACCGTCAACCAAGTAACTAGAGCTGGAGTCCACCCAGACTGCAGCTTTTCTTTCCATTTGCTCCCAGGCTAATTTTTCCTTTGGATTTTTATAAGCATCGACCACCAAAGGTATTATCTAATTATCCGGCGTCTGGATACGCCGCAATGATACCTCTATCTACCTAGATTGGTATTTACCAAATTACCGGTAACTGGAATCATATAACCGCGAAAATTGGTGAACTGCAGACGGACTCCACAAACGGATCGCGTGCTTTATCCCCGGAATCAATACCCGGAAGCTCCACGGGATGTACCATTGGTGCTCTCCTCATCACCTCTTCAGGACTTTCAAGAAATTCGGTGGAAAGAGCCACTGGGCAAAGGTGATCACATAGCCCCAAGGGTCCCTCCAAGACTTAGCTAGGCGCCGAGAGAAATCGCGTCACTTCCGCGCTGTGGGAGGATCAATATAGATGAACCAAAGAGTGCATCGGAGGAAGCTCAGTTAACACCGAGCCACAAAAACTCCTCCCTAGAGAACCTTTGTGAGCCCATCAAGATAGGGCTACTTGGACTTACAGAGGAGTTTGCATCTCTGAGGGTGGTTGGCAGTAGTGGTCAGCCCCCGTGGTGGAAGTCTAAAGTCCGCAAGGGTACAGTCATTCGTGGACAATGATGGGCGGCTTACAGTCTGTTCAAAACTCAGGCGGGATGGAGTAGCTAAAATTGATTGAAATGTCCCTCAATAGAAAACAGAAATTAAGGGCTCTGAGTCACTCCAAGAGGACCAAAGCTTAATCTAAGCTGATGAAGTTGAGAAACAATCAGTGCAGTTCTCCTATCTCATCACTTATTTATAACAAAAATTATATAACGAACTCCCAAGAGATCTCCGGGGCCTTCAGTGCCTATTTTGCTTCGTCTCTAACGACCGATGACTTCCCATGCCTATATCACGTTGAGCCGCTGACATGTGCACAGCTCCCAGAGATTAGGTTTCACTCAAATGACCCAACAAAACAGCTAACTAAAATTGGGCGGCCATACCATCCCGGGCCAGATGCCGTACCACCGGCCACTTTTAGTCCAGGTGGAACTGATATCCATTTCTTGTTGTCAAGGGTTTTTGATTTATCTATGAGCAGCAGCTTTTTCCCCTCCCATTGGAAAACATCAGTTATTATCCCAATTCCTAAGAAAGGTTCACGCCAGGACCTAACCAACCATCGACCAGTGAACCACACCCCCATAGTTTCCTGAATTATGGAAAGACTGATATAAAATAAGCTGACAACTCATCTGCCGAAAAATAACCTCATTAACACTGGACAGCACGGTTTTCTTCAAAAAAGCCATGTGCCACCTGTATGAGTGGCTTCCTTAACCTAATAACTACGGCCACTAACAGTGGTAAATCAGTGATCGTAATCCTCCTCGACATGACTAAAGCCTTCGATCGAGTATCCCATAATAGGCTAATGGCGAAGGTGAAAACCTACGGAATTGTTGACCCGATTCTGAGTTGGCTTTCATCATATCTAACATCCCGAAAGCAGGTGGTGGACGTTTATAGCAGTTTATCATCACCTCGACCAGTAACTAGTGGAGTTATTCAGGGTAGTGCACTAGGTCCCTCACTTTTTCTTGTATATGTTAATGACATTTTTAACGTCATCACACATGGGGCTGCGTTCCTTTTGCAGACGACATAAAAACTTTGTACTCCTTTGAACCTGAAGCCTTAGCTTCTACCACTGCTAGCATAACTAGCGATTTACTAGCGCTAGACTCAAGGGGCAACCAATGGTTGATGAAATTCTCCGCCATCAAAAGTTGTACCCTTATGTACAAGTGTCAGGTTCCCGCAGGAAAGTCTAAAATGAATGATCAGTTCATCCCCAACAGTTCGGAGGTAAGGGACTCGGGATCACAATATTCTTGTACAAATAATTTCTCCGGACATTCGGCGGTGCAAGTTGCTGAAGCTAGACGGCTAATTGGTCTGATTAATAGAACCTCCGGTTTTCCGGAGAGCAAGCTAAGCATTTTTAAAGCTCATGTCAGACCACTTCTGGAATATTGCACCGTCGACTTTTCTAACATGCGGCAGATTGACAGATTTACAATTGAGAAAGTACAACGTAGATTTACCAAACAACCACTAGGACATTCGTCGCCTTTAAATTATAAGGAAAGGTGTGAAGTATTACTCCTGGAGCCCCTATGGCTGCGGCGTCTACGAATGAACCTGTCTTTCTTTTGCAATATTGTAAAACGTACATCTTGCAATTCAGCCCCTCAGGTCAAAACTTTCTCCAACTATTTTTAGGACATAGGGACTCTATGGTCTTGCTTCCAGTATCCAGGACTGCGATACTGTCTGGAACAAACTGCCACGTCAACCTAGGTCAATGTCTTCGGCCTATTTATTATTCAAAAAAGAAATAAATAAACATCTAACTGTCCAAAAACTCATCCGAATGCACGATCCTTACATGTCTGTTTCCCGGGCCGACGAACTGGGCCTGGGATACTAACCAGAAGCTTAACAACTTTGTTCAGTAGACTGTTATTACCGACTGGTGGTAAGGAGCAAGTGGATTCATTCTGTATTATAGTTGGCAAATAAAAGCAGTCCATCCCATACCCCATGACTGCCAACAACACACTCCACGTGTTTGTCTAGCCACTTCCTATTTTCGACGCTCCTGACCACGACCCCTTACTGGCTACCTTTACTCTGTTGATTCTTTCTTCCATGCTGTCGGATTTTACCGTAGTCGGTAAGGCCCTTTTTGCCAGCTGCCGACATGCATAAGAGCGTTTATAATGCCATAAAATACATATTAGCATGTATAATGTTGTCCTCAATGTACCAGTCTCATCCACGCGTCAACTATTTACTCGTTGATACCTTATTTCAACACATGAGATTCCAGGCCTCATTCTGATGAATGAACCGCCACAATCCATGTGGTCTTCCATAAACCATTCATCGAACTACACATAAGTATTTGCCCCAGGTGTCGCCCATTCTCGCCTCCTTGCTCTGTTGGTGATTCTCACTAAGCCTCACGATAATTAGTCGCTAGTACTGGCCTTCGCTTTCCGTCTGTTGTTTAATCCAAAAAACCAGACCTCAATGTCGCGACCACCCATTTCTGTTACTGGCATGATTTTGGTGTTCTGTCTTCCCCTAACCCATAGCTGGTAGAATTACCAGACTGCAGCCTTCTCCGTTCTGTTTTCAGAACCTACACCCTAAGGACGATTGTCGCCTTCTTCATCCCAGTAATGACTTGGGATTTCTCTCGCTGGACTGAACAACTGAGATTTACGTATGACTTCATTTTCGCCCGTCTCACGATCGCTTTCCCCAAGATTTCTACCATCAGACTACTTGAACCTGGACTACTTGATCTCATTGCATTCATACAACTCACTTTAACCCCAACGGTGCGGGACGCGGCCAGATCCAACGCTTTGGCCGGCGCACACTGGGCGTGCAGAAACCTGCAACTATGTGCGGGCGCAACCAGATTGGCGGACCGCACCTCCTGTCTCCAGAAACGGTTTTCAGGTTGGGTGTCCAGCGCACTTTCAGTCCCATCCACTAGCACCGCTTGTGGATTACAAGTTCTATCTTTATGCTCACACTGCTACGGTAAACGTTCGCTCCATTCCTTTCCAGTTATTACCGGTTTCCCTTCGAGCGAGCGAGTTCACTAAACTGACATTATATCCTGCCCGGCACAAACTATCACTATCCATGCATGCACCAGTGAACAGCTTTCAGCCCTACCTGCTATCCATCATTTCCTCTGCACGCAGTTGTTGCTAATGCAAGCACTCACCGACCTTGGCAGTTGCTTCTTGCCTACCTTCCCGGAGTAACAGGTCCATCTATTCTTCTGCCTCATAAGTCATCATGCCCGTTCCGAGTTAAAACCCGCTAATACTGTTCAATCACTGGCACATTTATTGTCACTGCTCACTGCCTCATCGGTCACCAAAAAGTCCGGCTCTGGCATATCTGTCGGTAGCCCTCCGGTGGGCGGCGAAGTAATCAGTAACTACCTGCACTCTTCATCGGTCCATCCGATGGCCTCCGCAATGCTGTTGCATCGAGTTGTTCGGGTTTTGCAGATCACCACGTTCCCTCCATGATTGAAATCTCCGATACACTTCCCATGCAGCATCGCCGCTCCGTTCCCATCCTTTACTACACCTGTCAAATTAGTCATTAGAAATGTGACACTCACCGTTTACTTACTATACCATCACCGTTATTTCAACCTCTGATCTTACAGGCTTTGCATTCGTGTTACATTACCGAAACTGACCCTGTATCCAGCCTCTAAATCCCACCACTATCTAAACCGGCTGATAAATTTTATTTCTATATTCGTTGATCCACTGCCGCTTTCCGCGATATACTTGGGCAGATTTGTTGATCTGTCATTTTTGCACGGTACACACCACACAGCTTTCATCTACTGACGTAAACTTACTTGTGAATTACTTTACCATCCCTCTTGCAGAACTGAACACCTATATAATGGCTGTAACCATACCGTCAGTATTGATTTGTCTTCCACTTCCGCCTTGACATTTCATACCAACCCTATATAAAGTTAACAATTTGCTGCACGCTCACCTGTTTTCCTTAGCCCGTTTCCTACCACCACCAATCTGGTTGTCTCCCTCTCACGAAATACGCAATTATTTGCCACTGATATGATTCCTCCAGTGTACAGCCACCATTTTATATACTGCCATCTTTTTAGACTGATATATTTCCATGTTAATGCTTCTTGACATACCTGTCGTAAAATGAATAATTCACCGAAAGCTCCGACGAGATTTCTATCCATACGCCTGTCATATTCTGCAGCCCGTAAGTAACTCTTTCTACTCCTCTTGATAAATTCCCCTCTTTATGAAGGCCAACAACATATCCTTTGAATATGCTTGAATTTACACCAGTGGTAATTATTTCCTATACCACTTATGCATGTACTTCAGACCTTCAGCCGACATCACTCAAAAAAAGGTGAACTGATTACTCGACAATGAGTCTCCTATTAGCCGCGCGTTCTTATCATTATAGTCCATTTCAATGTTCTCCTATAGTCCCCTGTTTGCACTTATTTTATCCTATTGCAAACTCTGACTTTTCATCTCTGCTTTCTTCTGCTGTATCTGATTACGTATCGCAACTACGAAGCCGATTTTGCTCGCCACCGAGTTATGCGATCACCTGACCTTCGAATTTTATTTATACTGCCTTCTGTGCTGAATGTCCCACTTTGTTCTGAATCCGGTGTCCCGCTCTCGTTTCTCGTACCAAACTCATTGGTTCCGCAGCTGGCGAACCACAGTTGCCGTGGGATATGCCTATCAAAAAGGTCATCAGGTCATTTGTCTACCCTCTACTACATTATTGCTTCTGCACCCCATCCGCCCCTGCGACCACCACAAGACATAATCCACTTTGACTTACCGCCATAACTCCATATCCTGGCCGTTACTTCGTGACATACATTTATCAATGAAAATAAACCGCTGAACACTTACGGCCTAACCGCTGGCTACTTCTCGCATCAGACCTCTTCAAATCACTCATTCTTTCCATGGGGTTTGTTGGTCTCTTTCCTCGTGATTGACGACGTCTCCATCTCAACTTTAGACTCAACCATCACACCAGCCTCTGATTCATGGACTTTTATATCTGAAGATCCATTCTTGTACATGAGTTTTCCATCCATATACTCTCCACACCCTGCTACGTGCAAACTAGTCTTTTAATTCACCTCGATGGACTATTTTATTTCTTAATTTGTTATACCAGATATCCTTCGGTTCGGCTGGAATTTCTAATATTGTGATTATTTCCCGTACAATGCATGCGTCTACTCCCCCTTTTTTAACCGACTCCAATCATTATTAGCCGGGTTAACCATTCGACCCTTACCTTCAATTTGCCGGGCATTACTACCGTTTTAGTCCACTGTAACACTCTCTTTGATACACTGCATGCAAGTGTTGTACCCTTTTGTAAATTTTCATTCCAGCATCACTATAGTCATCTGATCCTGCATTCTAGCATGCTTCGGGCGAATCCGAAATATACAATTATTATTGTTACCATTATTATTATTATTATTATTATTATTATTATTATTATTATTATTATGGCCAGCAACAGAGCTCCAGCTATCCAGACTGTGGAGAAATATTGTTTCGAGCGTCGGTCAGCTGCTTCGGTCCGCACAAACCCAAAGCGATCCTACGCCTAAGTGCAACCCCACAAAAGCTTGGAGGGAGGCACAGCTACTTTGGAAGGGGTGCAGGGACGACCAGCTCTAAGCCATGAAAACAAGGCCAACGTGCTCTTGACATTCTTCAAGAGCATTTATCTGCCAGCAAATAATTTGTAGGAGAGAACGATGGGACCACAGGCGCCCCCAATACTCGAACTCAGTGTGCGAGAGTAAGAGGTGTACATGGAACTGCAAACCATAAATAGAAATAAAGCCACAGGACCAGATCGGATTCATTCAACCATCGTTCGACCTCCGGCCGAGGTTTTGAAGGCTCCGGTGACAAAGCTGCGTGAAAGGTCACTTAGAGGGGGAATTGTGCCGGGAGACTGGAAACAGGCAACGGTGGTAGGAATTTACTAGAGCGGACTTCGGCAAGTGTCGGGAAATTACCGGCCGGTTAGCTTGGCTTCAGTACTGTGTAAGGGCCTGGAGTGAATAGTCAAGAAACAGATCTCTAGGAGTTCTGTTCGACACTGCCTCAAGCCAAAGGCCCAGCACGGGGTTATGGCAGGACGCTCTTGTCAGATGAACCTCCTGCTGTTCCTCGACGAGGTAATGAACCACTTTGACGAAGGAAGGTAGACTGCTGTCTGTTGCTTGGACTTCAGCAAGGTGTCTGATTCAGTGAACCACAGACTTATGGACGTCAAAGTGCAGTCTATGGGAATTGTCGGAGAGGCATAGCTATGGGTTACTAGTTTTTTAACAGGGCGAACTTTTAGTGTTAAAGTCGGCAGTCGTGTCTCAAAATCGGAAGGTGTAACTAGTGGGGTGCAACAGGGCTCGGTTCTCGGCCCTCTGCTGTTTCTCATTTTCATCATCGACTTAGCACATGAGCTCACAAACCCCATCTTGATTTTTGCCGATGACATCAAGATTGCTGGAGTAGATACAGAACTTGACTTGTTAGCAGTACAAAAATGGTCACGCAATTTGGACCTACCAATAAATCACACTAAGCGCCAATGCTTGACCACAAATACAGAGGCTAGTGAGAATGGCGTGGGATCTTTGCAAACGGTCTCTCAGATCAAAGACTTGGGCGTTATAATGGACAACAGCTTCAAGCAGTTTACTGCAGAAGCCAATATGGTCAGGAGGGGGCTCTTTCGAGTTTGATTCACTATGTCGTGTACAGAATCAGAGATTTTCATTCCGATATACCAAGCCATAGTTAGGCCGTATATGGATTACTGCTTGCAAGCCTGGACACCGTACTATCAGAAGGATATGGACTGTCCGGAGAAAGTGCAAGGGCTAGTCACTAGAAAGGTGACTGGGCAAGGGGGGTTTGGCTACACAGAAAGTTTCCGTGCCCTGGTTCAGTTTGTGACGAAAAAGCGGTGCCTTTAAAAGGATTCGACAGGAACCTCAAGGATAAGAAAGGGGCTGTCAGGTGCAAATAAAGAATACCTTTGCCCTCTGCTCCCACAAAGAGGCACAAGGAGGCATATCCTTAGACTACAAAGAAAGCACTCGAGGCTCGAAATTAGGGCTAATTACTTCTCGAATAGAGTAGGACCCTATTGGAATAAGCTACCAGAGGAGGTCATAAATACCACAACAATGAAGGCTCCCAGAGAAGCTGTAAACCAGTGTTGGGTGGCAGTATACCCCGAATTATTTTAAACAGTTTTCAGGGTCACACCCGGTTTACTCATTGTTTCCACCTTTCTGTACCAGGGCTGATAGTATACAAAATTTCCGCCTTTCAGAAAAAGAAAACAGTGCATTATTGGGAGCTACTGAGATAAGCCTAAAACACTTTTACCTGGACACGTGATTGGCTCTGACCACACAAAGTCCTGTGCATAGTGCTCTCGTCTTTAAATTGAGTTTTTGAATAGTTTTGTGAATTAACCCAGTTTAATTCACAATACTGAGCGTATCATAATTGCATTTAAGGTGCGCTTTATCCGGAGAGTATTTTTATTCTCCTTGTAGTATTGCCGAGTAGTGTTCGGTGTTTTTTTTGAGGCGATCTTTCCTCGCTTCTAATCTTGCTTTTTGTTTTTGTTTTTTGTGTTAGCGGGATTTACCTGCTATTGTCAGAGTGCGTATTTTGTGTTTGGGTAAAGAGCACTTGAGTTGTTTTCGCCCTCGATTTGGGGGTTTTTCGGTATGACACGCGTTTCCGACCCGTGTCTAGCACCCAAGTGCGGAAAACGTGTGGTAAATGGTATAGAGTGCGAGATATGCAAGGGGTGGGCTCACCCAAGGTGTTCAAGGATAGCAAAGGACATCTTTGTCCTTTATAAACAGAACCCATGGGCTGAATGGGTCCGTGCCCCCTGCAAGGAGGCGGCCAGTCTGGCCTTTAAACTGCAAGCCCAAGGGCAGGATCAACGTCCACCAATTAGTACCTCGGTTGTAAGCCTCAAACCACCGCAAGCAGGTTGTAGTAAGTTGTTTGCGGAAGTAGTATCAACACCCGAGAGGACAATCATCCGAGCGAATGGACCAGCTCCGAGAGCTTGCCAGGCGGTCGTTGCCTCAACTCCTTTGAAGCAGACCGACGAGGGACAGTGGACGGAGCAGAAAACGAGAAGGGCGAGGCAGGTCAACAAGAAGGGCGACTGTCATAGAGCGAAAGATGGGTTGGCTAGGGTGGATGACCCTGCTCTTCTGGTACTAGAAAACAAGGTGAAGGACCTGCAGAGGCAGATCTTGTCGATGGGCAGGGTCTCAAGCCACAGGCTTCTGATCCTAAACCAGGGAGAACCCGTTTTAAGGGAATCGAAGGCCAGGAGAGACATTGACAGGAGGAGGGTCTGCGACATACTGCGAATCGCAGGTGTTCCGTACCCTCCTACTCTAAGAAGGGTGCACAGAGTGGGGGCATGGAAGTCACCACTGGGGAACAAAGGCGAACTTCGTGCGAGACCAATACTGGTGGAGTTCGCTGATGAGTCTACCCGGGATAGACTACTGGCGAGGGCAGCGGTAGTGGCTCAGATTACTAAGGGCAGATACCAGACTGTGCCGGACGAGCATAGGGTAAGGCCTGGTGGTCTAGCCCTGGGAGGTAACCTTGATCGACCAGCCAGGGCGCTGGTGAGAAACCTAAAAGTTCAGCGGAATGCCGTACTCGGCTCTCAGGCCCCGACCCCGACAATAGTAAAGAAGCCACGTGGGGGTCGCTAATAGTTGTAATTGAAGATGCGCTGGAAGACGAGAATTGGCAGTACTGTCCGAAGATAGATGACAGCGCGACCCCTGCCAGTCTGGATGTTATGGTCACTCCTATAGAGATGGATTGGGAGTCGTCGGAAATTCTGGACCGTCAGCCGGCTTCATGCACCCCAGTGGGGACATCCGAAGCAAAAAACGGGTCATCATCTCAGGCGTTGCGCCTGAGAAACAGTCAGGAATGAATAACAAAAGACACCTAGGCGACGGAGCAAACGCGGTGATGTTATATACTAACGCGTGTAGTATTAGAAACAAATGGGCGGAACTTGCCCAAACCGCTGGCGAACAGAAAGCGTCAATAGTTGCCGTCACGGAAACGTGGCTTTCTGAAGAAGACCATGTGCCAGGCCTAATAAGTAGCAGTTTTGCAGTCTACAGGCAGGATCGGGAACAATATCGCCTTGGTGGTGGAGTAGCCATCCTCGTTAGGTCAGGTGCAAACCACCTTGAGTCCCAGACCAAGATATGCACTCGCAATATCCAGCTATGCGCCGTTACGATCATCCTTCCAGGCAGAAGGGTTAACGTCGTCTGTGTCTACAGGGCACCAAGCACAAACCACGAAGAGGACGTTTGTTTGCTGCGGACTTTGACTGAACTAGTTAAGGACGCACAAAAGACCCTCATAGTGGGTGACTTCAATCTTCCGCACATCGACTGGGTGGCTGAGGTCTGCGTGCCGGGATCGGAGGAGCAAACCTACTTAGAATGGCTGCATGATAATGCGTTGCATCAGCATATTAGGGAGAATACCAGATATAGGACTGGATGCGTTCCATCCTTGCTGCATCTAGCTATGACGAACTTCCCCAACGATGTGGCTGGACTGCATTATTGTGCACCGCTGGGAAAGAGTGACCACGTGTTTGTCAAAATAGTTCTAAGCATGCGGCAACCGAAGGTACCCTCAAGGCTGATTAGGAATTTCGGTTGTATGGACATAGATAGGCTTCGTAATAGGGCGATGGGTTTGACCTGGGACGCGCCAGAGGAGGCTACTGTGGAGGAGCGCTGGCAGGCCACAAAGGGATCCCTGACTGCCCTACAGGAAGAGTTCGCACCCATCAAACGAAGGAGTGGGGAGGGCAACCCCATGTGGTGGAAGGCTGCAATAGCCAAGGCCATCAGACGTAGAAACCGCTCTTGGAACCAGTACAAAGCTTCCGGCAGTCAGCTAGCCTGGAACCGCTATACGAAGCTGAGAAACGAGACTGTAAGCCTTTTAAGAACTTCTAAGCGGGAATTTGAGCTGAAATTGGCCCAGTCTGTAAGACAACAGCCGAAGAAGTTCTACAGCTATGTACAATCTAAAGGCTCAACAAGAAATGCCGTAGGTCCGCTGTCCACTAGAGACTATGGTATTGTCACTGATGACCAGGGCAAAGCAGACGCCCTGGGGGAGTACTTTGGTAGTGTACATAGGATAGATAGTGGGGTACGAGTAGATCTGGCTCTGGTGCATCCTCCTCAGTTAAACGAGCTAGATCTCTCAGAGGAATGCGTGCGTAAGTACCTACAGGAGTTGAACAGCCACAAGTCAGCGGGCCCAGATGGCATTCATCCAGCTATCATCAAGCCGTTGGCGGATATCATAGCTCCATCGGTATACAGACTGTACAGATCCACGTTGGACCAGGGTGAGCTGCCTCAGGAGTGGAAAGTCGCGGCAGTCGTGGCAATACATAATAGTGGGCCCAAGTCGGATGTGCAGAACTACAGGACGGTAAGCCTAACTAGCATTCTCTGTAAAGTCCTCGAGAAGATCATCCGTGCCCATATCTGCCAGCACTTACTGCAGCACTCCATGCTAAGCCCGGCGCAGCATGGATTCCTGAAAAATAGATCTTGCCTGACCAATCTCCTGTGCTTCTTAGATGAAGTACCTCGACGACCGGACGAAGGTAAGCAAGTTAAGGTATGCTACCTCGACATTAGCAAGGCGTTCGACTCCGTTAATCATCGTCTTTTGCTATGCAAGATGGAGACTTTCGGTATAGATGGGCCAGTATATAGGTGGCTGGAGGACTTCCTCTCCCACAGGACGCTTTACGTCAAAGTGGGGGACAGGTGCTCCAGTTTGGTGAAAGTCACCAGTGGTGTACCTCAGGGATCCGTCCTAGGCCCGGTCCTATTCTTGTTATTTATTAATGACCTAGCATCCACTCTTCAATCGCCCAGCTTTATTTTTGCGGATGATGTGAAGATTGTTAGATCTAAGGGTAGGGCGGACTTGGGAAGGGAAATAGGTACCGTCCTGAACTGGGCATACAAATGGGACTTACCTCTAGAGGCTCGAAAAAGCCATTTGTTGTCAAGGGCAACAGAGAGCCTAACTGTCGCTCATGATCAGGGGCTGTTCACCGTAGAGGCAGCCAGTAGGGTTAAAGACCAGGGGGTCATCATGAACAGTGACTTCAAATGGTCGGAGCAATGCAATGCTGCTGCGCATAAGGCTCGTGGGGAGCTCTTTAGACTGCGATTAGCTTTGTCTTGCTGGAAACCGGAGGTATTCGTGCCTATTTACATGGCTATAGTGCGACCTCACTTAGAAGGTAGCTTGCAGGCTTGGTCACCCTTCTACAAAAAAGGCACCGCCTGCCTACAGAAAGTCCAACGTCTCGCCATGCGAATGTCTGAAGGGCAGAGGAGTGAGACGTATGAGCAGAGACTCTGTGGCTTGAATCTTTTCTCGTTGGAAAGGAGAAGTCAAGGGGATCTAAGAAACCTTCAAGGTAATGAAGGGCTTTTCTGGCCTTAGACCAGATAGTCTATTCCAAGGGGCCGTAGACTCCAGAACAAGGGGACATGAAAAGAAGTTGATAAAAGCCCGATCTAGGTTGATGGCTAGATCGCACTTCTTCAGCAACAGGGTTGTGAACAGTTGGAACGGTCTGCCTGGTGAAATGGTAGATCTGCAGACAGTCCAATCCTTCAAAGGTGCCCAAGATCGCAAGTGGTACGAGATCTTTCCTTGTAGTGAGCCTTGAGTATGTCAACTAGATGGATGACGGGTAGCACTGTGGTCCCTCTGGAGTATGTTTTAATAGACTTTTTCGCTCATTGCATAGTGTCAGTGAACGTTCACGATGCATAATGTCTCTCGCAGTTGATGTGCGATGAGGTTTTCCGTTTCCCTCTAATTTTTAGCGGGGAGTCGACGAAATACACTCGGCAGTGGTGGGTGCATAACTGGTGTGCATACCATCGAAGGAATTCTGGACGCTCGATTGGCCGTGGCCATTACCTGTCCTGTGCAGACTGAACTGAACTGAACCGAAACTGAACTGAAATGCACCCGACCAGTGTGCGGTTACGTGCTATGCGGCACCCGGCATATGTCGATTTGGCACGTACAGTTGATTAGCCGTACTTCACGACGCTAGTTCCGGTCACAAGATGAAGCTCGAAGAGTCGGTTGAGACTCCTTCAGATAACGTTTGCACTCGATTCTGTTACTCATTCTCAGTGGTACCTGTTCGAATAATGTCTTTTATTAAATAAATGTTCTAGTTACATCAGTCGATTGTGGACAAGCTAGCTCCGTACAAGGTACTGAGGTGGCTGATAGCACTCTTCTTCATTTCTGTGTATATAGTAAGAGTTGCAAGTTTGCAGGTATATGCGAATGGTAATAATAATCCTTCAGGGCTTTCATATCATTAGTTACGCATTAGCAATCTATCTCCTCAGTTTATTTATCGCAGCCATCTCTCCAAAAGTAGACCCTGCTTTTGCTGAGATATTTGGTAAGATGGTTTTAATATGTTTGAAGTTTTCGAAGATGAGACTCCAACATTACCAAGGACGGAGAATGAGGAATTCCGACCTTTTATACCAAGGCTTTTGGAGGCGAAATTCTGGTAAGATGGTTTCGGTTGTGTTCAATTAGTTTCGACTACTTACTCCATGATTTACCTCGGAGATTGGAAAATATTTCATTCCGTGTTAGGTCAGGTTGCTTATTGCTCACTTGCTATGCATAGCAAGCGATTTGTTTCCACCAATCCTCCACGCTTAGTTGAATGTCAGCAACCTGGTTGTCGTGAAATTGTTATGGGGGAACCCGAGGCACTCATGGATGACGTTTTTCGCATTACAGTTTGTTCATAGAAAATGCATCGATCAAAATTTCACTTTCTGGCGTTGATCAACGGTTTACTACATGTGCTGAGATTCTTCAGTCTTCCATCACTCAGGTTGAGGGACGGATAGGTAGCATCCGGTATGTGCCTCGTCTGTTTGGGCTATAAAATAAAGTGAGCATGAACTGCCATCCCCTCTTCAGAAACACGTTATGACGTTGCTTGAATGTGTGGTCATTCTCCCATACTGCCACCTCTGTGATAAGCGGTGCACTATATGCATGCTTTCTGCTGCTTTATGAACACGGACGAATGATCACGGGTCCGGTTTTTGTCTCAAAATGTAAGCACCAATCATTTTGCCGCAACCAATGGTGTAGTTGCATTCCGGTTCTTCTCTCGTCCCCGCGACTTCCGCCCACTACTTTGTCCTCGACTCTTTTCACCTAATGCTTCTATTCATTTTGCTCTTTACTCGACGATGCTGAACTAGCGACGAAAACCAGAGTGCTGAAGGGCAAGGTTAGTATTTAGAACTGAGCTGAGTCCCGCCCCGGATTTCCACGAATAATGTGCCCGGTACTATTTTAGGCTCCAAAAAGAAACGGATCATCCTGACAACGACCATCGTAGCTGGTCATTCGTTCCCAGCAACAAGGCGGGTGGCAGCATGCTGTACTCTTTCCATCTGATCTACTTCAGTGGCCGTGCTGGAGGAATGTAGCAAGACCACCTGTTCTAGTCGTGGACGCACATGGAAGGATGTTAGAACGTTAAAACGAAATTTTTTTTAAACAAGCCATTAAATAGCTCGACCGTGTCAGGCCGGATTGAACGATCAACAATCAATAAATTACCAAACGACTCATGGCGTGACCCTTTTTGCTAATCGGGCATTCATCTACAGTCCGACGCAAATTGGGCCAACGGATCAATAATCAATTCGGGCTTGAATCTAAGTGGACGCCCGAGTTCTGGAATATCCGATTCTCGCTTTATATACAGCACAGTAATTTCTGTTAAAGACACATTTCTTGGCGATTCGGGTTTTGTCTTCTGATTTTTCGTAGCGGGCTGGAGCGATCGGGAATCGCAAGCTGAGACTGAGTGCGCGGTTTTTACGAGACCAAAACGTATTAACTAGCGACGGTTCTTGTGTACCAATGGCGTCGACTGATCCAGATTTGAAGAAGATCCCACAATCTGGACTCAAACTGATGGATACTTTGACTGTCCGGCTTGCGAACATGAGCCCAACTCCAGCCACAACAGATCGTGATCCGGACATGATTCTTAAGAACATGACAGAGTTTATTCATGACCCCCACTCTGGTATCACCTTTGATCCCTGGTTCAGGCACTGCGAAGACATCTGCGGGAAACTCTTCAACAAGGATGACAAAACAAAAGTCCGACTTTTGCTGCGGAAGTTGGGACCTGCAGAACACGCCCGCTACACTATATTTTACCTTGAGTCCCCCACGACCATTCATTTGATGACACGATTAGCATCCTCACAGAAATTTCCGGAGAGACCTCATCATTGTTCAGCGCACGTTATCAGTGCCTCAGATTGGTGAAGCGGGACGCTGACGATCTCGTGGCGAATGCTGGCATCGTGAACCGCGAGTGTAACCGTTTCAAATTGGGATCATTAACTGAAGACCAATTTCGGTGTTTGGTTTTCATTTGCAGGTTACAATCACCCCATTCAATCAGACCTACTCATCAGATTGCTGACGAAAATTGATCAGGAGCCCAACACAACTCTACAACAATTGGTTGACGAATGTGAACGCTTAATCAGTCTGAATCATGACGCAGCTATGATTCGACAGCCTGACCACCCATCTCAAGCAGTCAACAAACTTACGACGCGCAGACAAGTTCCAGCCAGGAGGAATCTGACAAATTTCCATTAACTGAGCCCCAACAAGCCGCCATTGTGGTGCGTGGCACTTTCATCGTTTTTGTCCATTTAAATGCCACCGTTGTACGCGTTGTCACTTTTTCGGTCATAAAGATGGTTATTGTCAACCAAGACACTCGATCTGGAAGAAACCGGTACGTGTGTTGAAACCCTTAATCAATAACGACCACTCATCCTTCCACTCGTACGGACTGACTGCAGCCTTCCAAATAAACGTTGCTGAACGACGGAAATTTGTAGACGTCTACATTAACTACCATCTAGTCCGTCTACAGTTAGATACGGCGTCAGACATTTCCATTATTTCGGAGAAGACTTGAAACGCTATCGGACGCTTAGATATCCAACCAATCTCAGTGACTGCAACTAGTGCTTGTGGTGGCACACTCAAACTCTCCGGTCAGCTTCACTGTTCCGTCACCCTAATGGGAAAATCAATCAACACGACCTGTCACATCACTCCAGCTGATATGAACCTTTTTGGATGGGATTGGCTTGATGAATTGTGCCTCTTCGATATACCCATCAGTGCATTCTCTCACCGTGTGCAAACACAGTCCGAAAATTCATCACTTACGGGCCCACTCATCAAACGCTTTCCCTCAGTTTTCGAGGAGAAACTCGGTTTCTGCACCCAAACTCAAGCCACACTACAACTGAAAAAAGACAGGCGACCGGTATTCAGACCGAAACGCCCCGTACCGTATGCTGCTTTACCGCCCGTCGATCAGGAGCTAAAATGGCTTGAAGACCTGGGGATCCTAACTCCCGTGTCATTCTCCGAATGGGCCGCGCCCATTGTGATTGTGAAAAAACCCAATGGTACTATCAGACTCTGTGCCGATTTTTCAACAGGCCTCAATGCGGTGTTAGAACCCGATTGCTATCCTCTACCGCTTCCGGAGGACATATTTACAACCCTCAACGGCGGTACTTGTTTCGCAAAACTCGACCTAGCCGAAGCATACTTCCAGATAGAAGTGGCACCAGAATCCCGACATCTGCTGACGATAAACATCCATGGGGGGTTATGCCAATTTACACGCCTACCGTTTGGAATAAAAACCGCCTCCGCGATTTTCCAACGGGTGATGGACACAATGATCGCTGGTCTATCTGGAACCGCAGCCTACCCCGACGACATCATTGTGACTGGAAAGTCAACAGCGGAACTCCAATGTCGGTTGGAGGAATTGCTCAATCGAATCAAATCATTCGGGCTACACCTAAGACCACAAAAGTGTCAATTTTACCCCAGCTCAATCAAATACCTTGGTTTGATATTTGGCGCAAACGGTCGCCACCCAGATCCAGAAAACGTTCAAGCAGTACAGCAAATGCTACAGTCGAAAGATGTCACGTCCCTTCGCTCATTCTTAGGACTAATCAGCTACTACAGTGCATTTCTACCGGCAATTCAAGAAATACGCGCGCCACTCAGTCGACTGCTTCAAAAAGAACAACCATGGCATTAGTCACAAAACTGCCAAGCATCGTTCGACCATTTAAAACGAATGCTAACGTCAAAACTACTACTCACACATTACAGCCCGAAACTTCCGATCATTCTTGCTGCATACACATCAAACTATGAAGTCGGAGCAGTGATCTCACACGTGTTCCCAGACGGGTCAAAAAAGGCAATCGCCCATGCCTCCCGCACCTTAACGCCGACAGAGAAGAGCTACGGACGAATCAAGAAAGAAACCCTAGCCATTGTATTCACCATCAAGAAGTTCCACAACTTTCCGCATGGCAGACATTTTACGCTGCTCACGGACCACAAGCCGCTCTTGTCAATCTTCGGTACAAAGAAGGGCATACCGGTATACCCAGCTAGCCGACTCCAGAGATGGGCCACGATCCTGCTAGGATATGACTTTGAAGTCAAGTATCGTAAAACAAGTAGATTCGGACAGGCCGACGGACTATCTCGTCTCATCGGAAATCAATCAGTGGAGGATGAAGAAGCCGTCATTGCCACAATCTCAGCCGAACAAGCTGCATTTTCCGAACTGACTGACTCTATCCGAGCAACCCCGGTAACGGTTGACGATATTCGAGATGCAACGAAGCACGACTTGACGCTAAAACAAGCCATTAAATTTGTTCAGACGTCATGGCCTCGCGCTAAGCTATCCAATAAATTGCTACAGCTGTACCGTCGACGCGACTGTCTCTCGGTTGTCGACTCCTGCCTCATGTCAGTCCACAGAGTTGTGATACCAGCATCACTACGACGAACCGTACTACGACAATTCCACACCAATCATCCGGGGATCAACGGAATGAAAGCTATCGCTCGAAGTTATGCTTATTGGCCCGGCATGGATGAGGACATCCAGAATGTAGTGCGACAATGTTCTAAGTGTCAACAAGCAGCAAAGATGCCCCCACACCAACCGCCTGTACCGTGGCCAACACCAGACCGACCATGGGCGAGACTCTACATCGACTTCGCTGACCCTGTTGACGGAACCCAATACTTAGTTGTTGTTGATGCCCTATCAGAATGGCCAGAAATTCTCTCAGTCGACTCACCAACTTCATATAGAAAAATTGAGGCACTACGAAAGATTTTCGCACGACACGGTTTGCCTGACCGGATCGTATCTGACAGCGGCTCACCTGCACCATGTTCCACGACTATTGTCAACAAAACAACATTGAACACGTTCTCGCCGCCATACCACCCACAGTCCATTGGCCAGACTGGACGGTTCGTAGACACATTAAAGAGAGGACTACTCAAATTGCGGGGGGAGGAAACACCAAATGGAATCCTAAAGCAATTCCTGTTTGTGTATCGCACAACGCCAAATGCCTTTACACCTCAGGGACCATCTCCGGCAGAGGTTTTGATGGATCGAAAACTAAAGACCATCCACAATGCCCTGTTTCCGACAAGACATCAACAAATTACAGTGCAGAACAAAGGATTTGCCGTGGGCTCAGCTGTGTATGCAAGAGACTACCGACCCACAAAACTAATGTGGGCCACAGGAGTGATCAGGCATCGCCATGGAACAAAACTGTACGAAGTATCTGTTGATTGCAATATATGGGTCAGACACCAGGACCAACTTCGCAGCCAACATGACAATCAATAATCAATAAATTATCGGACGACTCATGACGTGACCCTTTTTGCTAATCGAGCATTCATCTACAGTCCGACGCAAATTGGGCCAACGGATCAATAGTCAATCCGGCAAAGTATTGTTATCATCCTAATCGGCCCTACAGGGCTTGAATCTAAGTGGACGCCCGAGTTCTGGAATATCCGATTCTCGCTTTATATACAGCACAGTAATTTCTGTTAAAGACACATTTCTTGGCGATTCGGGTTTTGTCTTCTAATTTTTCGTAGCGGGCTGGAGCGATCGGGAATCGCAAGCTGAGACTGAGTGCGCGGTTTTTACGAGACCAAAACGTATTAACTAGCGACGGGTCTTGTGTACCAATGGCGTCGACTGATCCAGATTTGAAGAAGATCCCACAATCTGGACTCAAACTGATGGATACTTTGACTGTCCGGCTTGCGAACATGAGCCCAACTCCAGCCACAACAGATCGTGATCCGGACATGATTCTTAAGAACATGACAGAGTTTATTCATGACCCCCACTCTGGTATCACCTTTGATCCCTGGTTCAGGCACTGCGAAGACATCTGCGGGAAACTCTTCAACAAGGATGACAAAACAAAAGTCCGACTTTTGCTGCGGAAGTTGGGACCTGCAGAACACGCCCGCTACACTATATTTTACCTTGAGTCCCCCGCGACCATTCATTTGATGACACGATTAGCATCCTCACGAGTTATTTTTAATAACCCAATAACCTTGTGGGTCTAGGACCGACCGCTGCTACACACCACTGAAGGCGTTAAACTAACATGATAGAGATTGTGCGACTGTCACGAAGACGGTTCTCCCGTTCAATAAATCCCTAATCCAGCAAAGCAGTTGGTCCTCACCACCAAGTTTCTGCAACACTCGGTCATGCGGTACCTTATCAACGGCTTTAATAGAGTCGACAAATGACGTCCGTGGAGTGTTTTGCTGCCTTGGCGAGCATAAAGTTGGAGGTGCACGATCCTTTCTTTCAGAATCAGTGTTAATGCGGGCGCGGCACTGGATGAGTTCCTCAAGGCAGAAAGCAGCTAGGCCTTCAAACGACAAATATTAGGCAGGCAGGACGATTGTCGGCCACGACAGCTTTCCAGCCGCCATTAAACAGTGAAATAATAATGACCTTCCACTCGGAGTAGTCTTCCTGCCAACACCGACGCATTAAACAATCCTGTGATTAGTGGTTTTACACTTCCAACCAACTCTTCTCACCGGGAGTGCACACCGTTCGACCTTAAAGACCAGTGAATTTTCACTGGGCGTAGGACTTCAGTTAACTACTCCTCGATAAATCCCGTGAAGTGCACGGTTGGAGCGTTAGCTACCATCTTTGGAGGCAGTGAAAGTTCTGCAATGTACACCGATTCGTAGAACCTCGTCAGTATATCCGTCTTGCGATGGTCTGCTGTAGCTAACGAGTTGTCATCCCTCAGTCCTGAGATGCCAATTTTGACTCCTTCCCTGTCTCAGGTACGCAAACAGACGTTTAGTCAACTACTAATGTCTGTCATAATTCGCATGTTGCACCACAGGCGAGGAGAGTATGCTCCCGAGGAGCGGGCTGGGTTTCGTGCCGGTCGTGGGTGTATCAGTCAAATCGTCACTCTCTGACAGTCACTGGAGCACTGTTACACTTTCCAGAGATTTGCGATCATTGCGTTCCTCGGCATTTGCGTGGCCTTGGACTGTGTGGAAAGAACTGCACTACGGAAATTGGTTGAGAGATGGAGTACCTCAGGAGTATGTGTAGATCCTCAAGGAGTTGTATCGTCACACCTCAGGTTGGGTTTAGGGTTATGACCAGCTTTCACTCAGTTTTGTTGTCTCCATTATAGTATTACTAGGCTTCCCCATGTCCTCGTTTCTTTTCAACTTCTTCATGGAGGTTCTACCACAGAATGCCTTATCTGGTTTCTGAAACGGCAGGATTGAATTCCTTCCAGGGAACAGAGTTTTTGACTTTAAATACGCCGATGAAATCGCACGCTCTAAACAGTATAGCGATGAGGTATGCACTTCGCATCCTCCAACTGCAAAGTACTTTTGCGGGACTTGCAGAAACTAGTGCCTGCAATCACCTTATGCAATGACCATTTTCAGGTACCTTGTGAGTTTGATTACGACTGAGGGTGGTGTTGGGAAGGAGACTACATCTAGAATAGCGAAAACTGAAGCATATTTCACCTAACTACGGCATTTTTGACGCCGTGATGGCATCGGAGTTTATCTTAGAAGAAGGGTCTATGGCGTTTTGCTTCATGGTTAGAGGATCTAGTCAGTTCGTGTTCGGGATGCTCGGCGGTTTTCCCTGTTCGATGTTTTTGAGGTATTACGCACGGCCGGCGGAAACATCGGTTGAGCACGAATAAGGTTCGTCGCCATGGGTTGGGTGTGGATAACTATCCTCTGACCAAGTTAATCACTATACCCTCTCCGATGACTGGGGAATGTTTTGGGTGTGTCTGCACATCGTCTGTTTTTTCGTGCTCTGTACGATGGTGCCCGGAAAGACAGAACCGCCGTGGTCGTCAGGCGAGAGTATAGTGAAGCTGGCGTCAGCGCTGACTTCGGTTGGTGTCTCCCGTTTTCCTGGTTTAGTACCGAAAGATGAAGGTTGCCGTTGGGTTTATACGTTGAGTAATACAGCTCAGAATATAACTCAGTGGTGTGAATGATCTACAGTATGTCTTCTGTGCTTCTTAAATACAAAGAAGTAAAATACATCAAAAATGTACGGTGAAAGATAACTAAAAACTTCTTGATAACCACTCTCATATATATATATATATATATATATATATATATATATATATATATATATATATATATATATATATACGTTCACTAGAATCTATTTTGAATCGTCTGGAGTGTGAATGGATACTCTTCATTGAAGAGCCCACAAATGAATCACAACTGTGATTTCTCATAGTTATTCGTGTCTGGGTCACTGCTAACCCAACGAACAATGAAGAGTATCCATTCACACTCCAGCCGATTCAAATTAGATTCTAGTTAACATATAACATCGGAGTGTACAAGTATGAAGACGAGTGGACAGAGGAGTACCGGGTACGCATACCTGATGAGCGGCAACAACTGCGAAGTCGGTCGGGAAATTTTGTCCACACGTTTACATACTGCTTACTACCAATATATATATATATATATATATATATATATATATATATATATATATATATGCTTCTATGCAAAAGCAGCATAAAACAGTTGTCCAGCACTCCAATACTCTTCTTGAGTCTGCGATATCAGATTGTCTGGATGAAACGCTTTTTTGATCCAGTGGATGCGCCGTGGCTTTCATTTCTAGTTATAAAATGAAGCATTATTAGCTTGAAATTAGAAATATATTGAATTCGTACTAGAACTACATTCCTTATTTCTTTGAAGTGCTATGGAAAGTCTTCGCTAAGCATTTAATCTTTTAACTTTAACACGAGTCACTCGTTGTTAATCTGTGTGTACTTTCATCACTTTTTTGGCAAGGGTCATGCTGACCGTGTTGTTGCGCTCAAAATCCTCAGTTGCAAATGCGATAACGATTCTGAGTTCACTTTAGTATTGTAAATGGCTAACCTTGCACTTCAGTGTTCTAGATTTCACTGCTATATGGCAGTATCGCTCAGTGGAAGGTAAAATGGGGCCACGAACAACGTGTAAACATCTAAGAAGCATGCGTTGAAAATTACTTGGAGAATAACGTGTTCGAAGGCATATTAGCTATCTGCAACGACACTAGACCACGCTCCTGTGTATCTCTTACCCACTGTTAGCGTCATAGGATCAAACAAATCAACAGAGTGTGAACCGGTCAATAAGCTTTGTTCAACAAACAATCGATGCATGAGAGCGGGAAATAGAAAAACAGAATGAAAATTAGGGGCAATGCAAAAGTGTTATTCAATTGTACATTCTCTCCCTCTCAGCTTGATTGGGCTCGGAGAATATGAATGAGATTACACTTCGCTGTTACGAAGGTTATATGGTCATGTTCTCTGTTCATCATCGTACAGCGTTAAACAGTAGGGCAAGCCCCACTGACCACTGCCCTTCTCACCATGTTGCACGTTGAATTAAAAAGTATGAATATACAAGATGGACACAGACTGGACCTTCACGGGTGGGAAAAGGAAAGAATGCCCTATTAGCCAACACACGGAATACACAGTCTAACTGTACAAACAAACATCGATCAGTCATTCTGACTCGACAAAAAGTGACAACACGATCGCCACTGTTCGCGGTTCGCAGCCATATCCTTCAGTGTCTCCAGCCAAATGGTAGACGGATCTTTTGGACCCCAACCACGAAGACGTGAAACACCTACTTTTCCTAAGTCTGCCGTACATTTTCTCATTCCTCGTTGCCACGTCATCTGTTGACCTCCACGTGGTCTCTTCCACTCCTGAGGAGGAACGGAGAATAGGACACGGTATGGTAGACGTGTGTTTGCCATACGTAACACGTGTCCCAACCAACGAAGTCTTCTAAGTTGGATACGCTGTGACAAAACGTTCTCTGAATTAGTACCCAATACTCGCTTTCTTACCTCATCGTTGCTTACTCGGCTATTCCACCCAATCCTAGCGATACTACGTAAACATCGATGGTCGAAAACCTCAAGACGACGAATATATTCAGCACGCAGACTCCAAGTTTCGCAACCATACAACAAAACTGAACGCACCGCGGCATAGTATACACGACCTTTCAACTTCAGTGAAATATCGGATCGGCGCCACAAGTGCTTCAGTCCAGCGTACGCCGCTAGAGCTTTGGATATCCGCGTACTCACCTCTACTACTGTGCTCCGATCCGTCGTCACGCTGCTACCGAGGTAGGTGAAGTGATTGACAACTGACAGCACCTCCCCATCGAGCATCAAGCTCGGAATCGTTGACATCCAGTCTTGTAACATCACCTTGCACTTTGAAGGTGCAAAGCGCATACCGAATGGAGCTACAGCTCTTGCGAGATTATCTAGTGCACGCTGAGCATGTTCCGTGGATTCGAACAAGCAGACAATGTCGTCCGCGTAATCTAAGTCACATAGTTTTTCACTATTTCCTAGTTCGACGCCTACATCCTGAAGATTTTGCAAAGCACTCTTCATTATTTCGTCCAGGACGAAGTTGAACAGGAATGGAGACAAAGGGCATCCCTGTCGAACACCACTGGTGGTTTCGAACCGACTGGGTAGTTCACCGTAAACCCTAACGCGGCCAGAAGTATGAGAATACAATGATCTCATTAGGTTCACGAACTTCTGAGACATACCTTTTCCATGAAGAACACTGAAAAGCGATGTTCGATCAACTGAATCGAAGGCGCCTTTCAAGTCTAAGAAAAGCATTATTGTTGGTCGGCGGTGCGTGTGACGCGTTTCAAGTAGTCGGCGAAGAGTAAAAATCTGGTCGATGCATCCTCAACCTGGGCGGAATCCAGCCTGCTGCTCGCGGACATTCCTCTCGCGAGCCGGTGTAAGACGATGCAGCAAAATCGAAGCTAATACTTTGGTGACTATCGGGATTAAGCTAATCCCACGATGATTACTGCAGTTATTGCGTATTCTCTTCTTGAAGATGGGAACAATCAATGACTCGCTCCATATTAACGGAATCCGCTTCGCTTTCCAAATGTCACGGAGCAAGGCGGTTAGTGATTTTATCAACGCCCCACCACCCAGTTTGAAAAGAACTGGAGGAAGTTCGTCGGGACCTGCCGCTTTCCCCCGCCTTAGTAATCGAATACATGACTCTACTTCTACTTCTGATGGGGGCTCAAGTGATACCACCCAAGAAGTCACAGTTGTTGACACAGGAGTAACTACACTAACGTGCGGCCAGCTAAACTGTTCCTTGAAGTACTCGGCCCATCGGTCAAGCCTTTGCTGTTTGTTATGAATGGGTTCTCCATTCCTATTGCAAATCGTTTCACTGACCTGAGTTCGCCGTCCACCGATGTCACGAATAAGTTTGAACAGTCTTTGACTGTTACCTGAAGCAGCTGCCACTTCCATTCCTTCGGCTACATTGACCCACCAATTTTCGCGATCCTTCTTAAGGCTTCGCGTGACTTGTCTTTGCAGCTTTCTCTGCATTTTATTCATCTCCTTACGGTACGAAAGCTGACGCTTTTGCTCCATTATACTCAGCGACTCTTGCGAGATCCAGTGTCTCTGATGGACAACGGATCGAGGACCACAGGCGAAACCTGCTGCAAAGTACATCGCTTGTTTGATATGAGCCCAATGCTCATCTACATTACTGTTCTCCGTGGATCCTAGCTCATGTGCTAACTTCTGCTCATAACGGGTGCAAATGTCTGGATCACACAAACGTTGCACGGCTAATCGGGTTTGCGGTTTGCGACGGTGGCCATGGAGCTGGAGAGATAATCGCATTAAAACTAAGGCATGGTCCGACTCTACGTACGTGGACCAGTAAGATCTACAGTTCTGAACAGAACTGCGCCATCGGTAGCTTACGGCGATATGGTCAATTTGACTCAAAGTACCTGTAAAGTTAGAGCGCCATGTCGCTGTGCGACGCCAGCTGTGTCGGAAATTGGTGCTAGACAAGAATAATCGATTGTCTGCACAAAACTGGAGAAGCCTATCCCCGTTATCTGTGCGCTCAGCGGGTAAAGCACAACGCCCACCTAAACAGGCTTCTGACACACTGAGTTTGCCAACTTGTGCATTAAAGTCACCAGCTAGCACTACAATGTCAGAACTTTTGCTGCTGCGAACGAGAGTGGCGAGGGCATCATAGAACTCATCTTTCTGCAAGTCTGAGCTGCAGTCCGTTGGGGCGTACGCCGAGATCACGAAAAAATTGCGTTTAACACAACTATCCTTTCGAACGCCGACTGACCCTTGGAGTCTCACAGCACATAAACGACTGTTAACAGGGATTCAGTCTACTAGGGCAGCCTCAGCCTTGTCAGTCAAGACAATTCCTACACCACGTTGACCCACAGCTCTAGCTGCTTCGTCTCCTGAGGTGCGCAGAATATACCTCGATGAGATACCAAGAGCAGTTAGCTGAATTACATTGCTCGAATCCTGGATACGCGTTTCGCTTAAGCAGCAAACATCAATCTTCAGAGAGTTCATTGTGAGGGCTAGGCACGCCTGCTGACCGGCCTGCATGAGTGTACGCACGTTGAAGGAGCCGAGATTCAGAGGCTGACGGGGCTTGAGAAAATGTGGGTTACCAAACAGAGGATTATTCCCGACACTATTTGACAGTGAATCGTTGCGAGTATCGACCGTGTTATCAATGGGAGCATTATGGGTGGATAGATGGGGCAAAGAAGGATGGTTAGGGAGAGAAGACAAATGTTGAATAGAAGAGAGGGAACTCTGAGCAGTAGCACACTTATCACTACCTACCCCGCTCGATGTAATGGGCAGCGCGGTCCTGATTAGCTTGCGCGACGACCGATGCAGTATGGAATTCTTTGTATTCGTGCAGTTCTCTGTTGCTCTATATAGAGAGATGATGGGTCTGGGGTACAAGGGATATCTACTTGTGTTATGTAATCTTCATTTGATGTATGACAATGTGAATCAGTCATATTATCATTCAGTGGAGTTTACGCATTATGAATGGGGCCCTAGTCTTGGGGAGACAGTGGTTGACTCTGACCAGCCGGTGCCAAGTTACGAAGTGAGACTGTGTCTTCCTTCCTGTGGGGGAAACAAACAACTGCATGTTGAGGGTTGCACTCCACTAACTGCACTTAGTCGGCTAATGGGTCGAGTTTTGTTTGCCGCGCATTACAACGCAGAAGTGCGGGACCCGGTGTAGTAAGCCAGCTAGTCAGTGATGTACCTAAAGTTGACTTTCAGTTTTAGGAGAACAGTTGTTAGTGCGGAGTGGGATTCGTGATAGTATGCAATAAAGAGCGAACCGAGCGGAGGGCATCTAACAAAACGCTTTCCCACCTAGAGGCAGTCTGATCCTCGGACTTCAGGGCGAGAACAATTGCCTTTCAGATAATTCCGTTCATTTTTTCTGCCTGCCCGTTACCTTGAGGATTATAGGGAATTGTTCTGCTAACCGAGATGTCTTTGCCGTTGAGAAACTGTCGCAGTTCCTGTGACAAAGAACGAACTTCGATCGGTGTGAGTATAAAGCAGCATTCCAAAGATTGCGACTACAGTAGCAGAGGTCATGTCTGCACATGCAAATGCAAACGAACATCGAGAATGTTCATCCACAATAGTTATCAAGTATTTTTTGTTTGACACTGATGGTAAAGGCCCTTTGAAACCCACGTTTGGCCTCGCAAATGGATGTGTGGCTTTGCTAAGCTTTCCTCACGGTTGGTGAAATCTGGGTTTCACTTCAGCGCATACACTGCAGGGAGACGTCATTGATCGCACTTTTTTTTTAGAAAAGGATAAATTCCGAGGACAAATAAAGTGAAGCATTCTGGTCACTCCGGGATGGCTCAAGGAGTTACGAAGTTCTCGAAAATTCTACGTACTGGACGACGTTGTACAGCAGATGCGGGATAGCGCGTCGGCAGCGGTATTATCGTTTCCTCGTTGATGTATCGCGTCAGAACTGTAACAAGACAGTTCGACAAGCCACCGTTGAATCTTGTTCTTTATTCTGCTTTTGTGAATAAATTCGAAAGTAAACGCAACAGACCTCTGATCAGTGGTGACCGTAAAATGGGTATCGATAAGTGGTGCCACTTCCAAACCGATTTAATAGAAACATATGCCTCCTTCTCAACGGTCGAATGACGCTTTTCGCTGGGAGTAAGTGTTCGCGAGAATGCCATTAGTCGTCAATTTTGAGTAAGCGTCGCAGCGATAGCAACATCGGGGGCGTTGATTTCCGGAGCCAGGGGAACAGTATCGTCGATAGAGATGACAACAGGCTGGTCGATTTCCTTTTTGGTATGTTTAAACAACTAGCGAACTTCAGGCGGGAGAGGAAAACTACGGTTAGGAACGAGTGGATGGATCTTATCGGACAACTAGCCAAATGGGCAGAATAGTTAATGGTTGCAGTCGATCGGGGTCGGATCGGATAGTCTTGTGGGAGACCTCTAATCAAAACAGTCTTATTTTTTGTAAACGAATTCCACTGTCTGATTTGTGGAACGTCAAACGGTACTTTTAAGCGACTTTATAGAGTTTTCTTAGTTTCGCGTAGTGCTCTTCTTCGGTGGTTCTACACACTTATGTTATCGATATAAGCGAAGATCGCATTCAGATTCTCATCTTGTATTATCTTAGCAATTGTTCTTTAAAAACAAACAACCCCGTTTGTTACCCCGAACGGTATTCGACAGAACTAATATAGGTTGCCCCAGGTCTCGAAAGTTGTGAATTCCCGGTCGCTTGCTTTGATAAACACTTAGTGGTAGGCGCTCTTCAGGTCTAGAGTGCTATACACACTGTAGCTTAAGATTTTGTCTATCCTAGGAAGAGTGCAGGCATCCAGGAGTGTACTGATTTGTGGTATCTCTACAACCATTTGACATTTGTGGTTTTCGTTTGTAGTCACCAGTACCTGGGCTCGCCAAGGTGATACAGACAGTTCAATTATACCGTCCTGTAACAATCTGTGGACCTCCAATTGAATAAATTCATCTGCTTCTGAATGTCACCTTGATCTCATAGGAATCGGTTTGAAGTTCTCTGCGTCATTTCCAATTACCGATGGTGGCTCAACATCTGCAGCTAGTGACCCACATAGGAAAAATAAGGGGTGACCATCTGAAAACGGAATCTCGGCAGATTGGTGCAGCTTTAGGAAGTCATGTCCTAAAAGCACGTCGGAGCGAAGATTAGGGAGAACCAAAAGCCTGATGTGAGGGTATGGACGATCTTTCTAACGTAGATTAAAGAAACCGGCTATCCGTGAAGCTCGCCACATGCGTCGCAGCCATTGAGGTTTTACAGCGTGATCTTGTAATATGCCAGTTGTGCATCTTGATGACCGATGCCGGGGTGTAGCTCTCAGAGCTCCCTGTATCCACAACCGGCTTCAACGCGATACCAGTAATGAAGACTTCTGTGATCACCTGTGAAAGACTGCTAGGTGCTGCTTCGACGGTCATTGACGTCAGGCAAACAGTGTTTTGGGGGAGCGGTGCCCTTTCAAGTGATGTCCCTCCTTATCATATCCTTTACAAACGGCCTCTCGCGCGGGATATACAGATCAACTTTGTTTATTTAACTTGCAAAGATAACGTCTATTGCTGCACGTTGTAGCAGAATCGGACTGAACACTCTCAGTGAGGACGTTAGCCCTGCTAGAAGCCGGTATACGCTCTGAAGCGTTGGTTTTAGAAACGCTGTATGCGTTTTCCAACTGATATAGCTGCGAATGACAGTGGGCTATTTCTAGGGATCTCGCCTGTTCGAAGGCTATACGTAAGTCGAGTGAAACATTCCCTACTAGACGTTGGTGTATGGCTTACGAACGAAGTCCAGTCTCGAATAACTTCTCGGTCATTACAGATTTGAATTTGCAGCCTTGGGCAAATGACTTCTGCCTGTATAAACTGACATAGGCTTTGGTCAATCTGTTGCCGATATATTGTCAATGGCGAAAACCTCATTCTCTGGTTTGATGTAAAGGTTTCTGAGTGTCTCGTTGGCTAATTCATAGCTGTGACATTCTTTGATATAGGGTCACAATTAACAAGCGTTCGAAATCTTTTGAGTTCAGGAGGTTTTATACTATCCAAAAGTAACTGTGTCAAACCAATGAGTCCATTGTTTAACTGCGCTTAGATAAGTAGGATCGCTATCAAAACGTTCTGGTCGCAGTATTCGATCCATTGTTTTTTGAATAAATTGTCACAGGATAAAAAACAACAGTACGAAGAAGAAGCTACATGTGAACCGTTCAGTAGGTTTTATTCAACAAAAGTGACGCATGAGGGCTGAAAATAGGATAAACAGAATGACAGTTAGGAGCAATAGAAAAGTGTTATTCAGTAATACAGGTATAAAGTTGTACGTTCCAACTAAATAGCGTAACATCCTACAAAATCAGGTTCAGTGTTCTATATTTTCACGCCCTTATGTCACGTCTTGGACTAGTCGCCTGAGTTACCTTATAACCGCTGTACACCTCGACGAACGACGCGCACCGAAAAATTTCATTTGTAAATATTCACAACATATGTCCCAACTTACGTAATGTGGTAAGAGCAAGCATCCCATTGGTAGACCGATCTCGGACTCATAGCTAACCCGATCCATTGTGCCCACCAGATTTGTTCAATACTGAGCCATGACACCATCCGATGTTCAACTGCCAGTTTGAATGTTAGTGAACAGCTAAAAAATCCGCCTTTTCTACTAGGTTTTGGTGTTGGGTCAACTCAATCATTTGGCAGCGTTTTGCTCAATGCGAGCCTAGTTTTTCCACTGCCTAGGTGGGCTAACATCTTGATTCCAGAGGCACAGCGTCATTGACTTATTCTCTTAGCAACAGTCGATGCTATTATCATTTTGGCTGCACACAGTATAAAATGATAGCAGATGTTCATCCGGATAAAGACCACTTCCTAAACTGAATTCGGATGGAGGTGTGCAACAAATTGGGGTAGGTTTTGGACTTTTCTTCATGTATATCTGGCGAGAAAAACTTATTCCTGTTGCAAATAGTACCGGACAATCGTGCAGAAAACAGTCAGAAGCCAAATTCCATCCTCTGTTTGTTAGTTTTGAAAACCTTATGAACCTTCATGTCGTTCTGTCTGTGTTCTCGTTCCATTTTGTTAATGAAGCTGATGCCATACGTCAAATCGCTCTCATTTCCCTTTCAAGTTACTTCCACATGGGTTGTGATTTCTGGTTATATGATGGCATTCTTTCATATTCAATACGTTGCTGTCATCCTTCCCACAGGTTGTCAACCGTACGCGCCATATTGATCGCTATCGTGTGCACATTCTTTCCGTTCCTCGATATCCCGGTATTCTGGCCCATACTTGTCCTGTATTTCATCATGCTTTTCACCTTGATGATGAAGAGGCAGATTAAAGTAAGTAGGTTTGCATCATCAGAAAAATTCCACATTCTGTTTACTCCTTTCTTGTGCCCGTTGATATAACCAACAGGTACATGTTATGTACTTTTTCAGCTATATATATATATATATATATATATATATATATATATATATATATATATATATATATATATAGATTCAGCCAGAAACCTCAAAATTGAAAGTTGAAAGGCTGAAGTCAGAAAGATCACAGTTTCAAAATATTGGGTTTCTTCTGTCAAATTATCGAGGAGGAAAGAGAAGATAGATTGCAGAAAACAAGTGTATCTTCTAGTCCTATGAATTACTGAGATAAAGTTCGGTGGTTTATAAACAGTAATGCATCTGAAAGATTAGCGGTTCAGTTTATGAGATTAATGAATAAATGGTATGTGCCCTGATCAATGGCTAACACATTCCACTGTTACCTCACCTATATGCATTGTAAGGACACCTACAGGATTCAGTGAAAACAATGGTTCGCTTTTCGGCGTCTTGTTCTTAATGTGACCATGAGCATGGAACTGTTCACATTATTTAGCTATATGTTGTAATGTTTTTGCTTTTTCGCCGTATACTCTGATGTCTTTTGTTTGTTTGTTTCTCTGGATGAGTACTTTGTATTTGTGGGACATGAAAGTTCAGCATTGTTTCCGCTGACTAATGTACTGAGCCATGTCCCTCGACTTTTCTAGTCAGCGGTAATCCTCATCCCTTGGGCGTCGACTAAGAGGACGGGAAGCACCAATCGAATACTGATACCAACTTCTTCATACCTCTACGCTAAGTCATGGCCTGACCACCCCGTCGCTTCTTCCAGCTTTGCCCAGCACGTGCGAATAGAGCACGGAAAGGTAAATGATAGTTATGCATATGCAAAACATGTCCGAGCTACCGGAAGCGGTGTAGAGCGATCACTTCGGTCAGAGGACGGCTTTTTGTGCCTAACACACAACGGCGCACATGTTCATTACTCGCTCAATGTTCCCAGTGGGTGTGAGCAATGCTTCGAAGACATCGGATGTCGAACACAGAAAGACACTAACGATCCTCAAGGCGGAGTGGCCAGGTCGCACAACCAAACTGCGGCGAAATACACCCGACCCTTAAGAGAGAGCCGGATGTCATGGCTGCGTCACAGATATCGCAGGTTGTCGAAAACTACTCTGAATCTCGCTATTTGTGCACTGATCTCCTCAACACTACATTTTTTTTGTTTTTATTACATGCTTGCACATGAGTGCAGTGGACGGGGTATATTCCCCATAGTCACGAACGCCCATTGTACTGTCAGCGATAACCGGCAACCAGACCCCGGCAGAGAACCACAAAATCCCAATAGGGCAGGTGTGGTAACGATCCGGATGGCGGTGGATTACTGTCTACTTACAGCTGTAATCAAGCTCCCGAGGTGCTCAAAGTTATCGACCATGAAGGTCGAGTGCATACACAGGCTCCTGCCAGTCTTGGAAAAGTGCTTTGCACTTGGAAAGCGCAAAGTGCATGCCATAAATGGATACCTCAATCGGCAAACGGTTCATAGCGTGGGGAACTGCTTGTGCATTGCCAGTCAGCAAGGCGATGCCATCAGCGTATTTCATCACGACGAGACTGCACCTTAATGTGGTGTGATGGCTTTTGCGCCTCTATGACCCAAAGAGCTACACAGAATGGCTTCTTTAAGCCGGAGATGCAATCATGTTTGACAGGCCAATGGGTAGGGGCCAGACAAAGTCTAGTCTCCTGGTCCTCCAGGTTGGGGGTCGATTTGCGCTGGCAACTCAGTCGGCAAAATCAGTGAAAGAGTAATTGATCCAAGCAAATGGGCTTCCATTAAACCATCCCGTTGCCTTGCGGATAGGTTTTTGTTAGGACTAAAGGCTTTGGATGAGAACCCTATTCGTTCTCCTGCTTTGTGGCTGGACACCCTAGCAGTTCCAGTCCAACATCTCCCATGAGCAGCACAACTACAAAGAATTCCATACTGCGCAGGATGATCAGGACCGCTCTGCCCATTTCATCGAGCGGGTTGTGTAGTGATATGTGGGCTACTATTCCGAGTTCCTTCTCTTTTATTCAACCTTTGTCTTCTGTCGCCAACCATTTTTCTTCGCCCCGTATATCCACCCATAATGCACACACTGATAACACATTCGACACTGCGTAAGTGAAACGCGTATCCACAATTCGAGCAGTGTGATTCAGCTAACTGCTCCTAGTATCTCATCGAGGTGTTTCCTGCGCACCCCAGATGACGAAGCACCTAGAACTGCGGGTCGATGTGGTGTAGGACTAGTCTTGACTGGCAAGGCCAAGGCTGCTCTTTTAGACTGGATCCCGGTTAATAGCTTTTTATGTGCAGTTAGACTCCAGGGTTCAGTTGGTGTTCGAAAGGATAGCTGTGTTGAGCGCAACTTGTTTGTGATCTCGGTATACGCTCCGACGGACTGCAGTTCTGACACGCAGAAAGATGAACTCTACGATGAAATCGCCACCTTCGTTCACAGCAATAAAGGTTCTGACATTGTAGTGCTAGCAGGTGATTTTAATGCACAAGTTGACTAACTTGGTGCGTCAGAAGCTTGTTTAGGTGGGCGTTGTGCTTTACCCGCTGAGCGTACAGATAACGGGGATAGGCTTCTCCAGTTTTGTGCAGACAATCGATTATTCTTGTCTAGCACAAATTTCCGACACAGCTGGCGTCACACAGCGACATGGCGCTCTAACTCAACAGGTACTCTGAGTCAGATCGATCATATCGCCGTAAGAGCGTACGTAGAGTCAGACCATGCATTAGTTTTAATGCGGTTATCTCCAGCTCCATAGTCATCGTCACAAACCCGGTTAGTCGTGCAACGTATTTGTGATCCAGAAGTCCGCACCCGTTATGAACAGAAGTTAGCAGGAGCTATGATCTACGGCGGGTGGTAATGTAGATGAACATTGGGCCCATATAAAGCGGGCAGTGCGAGTGGCAACAGGTTTAGCCTGTGGTCCTAGATCCAATGTCCATCAAAGACACTGGATTTCGCAGGATTCGTTGAGTATAATGGAGCAAAAGCATCAGCTCTGGAACTGTAAGGAGATGAATAAGATGCGGAGAAAGCTGCAAAGGCAAGTTACGAAAAGCTTTAAGAATGATCGCGAAAGTTGGTGGGTCAAAGTAGCCGAATAAATGGAAATAGCAGCTGCTTCAAGTAACAGTGGAAGACTGTTCGAACTTATTGGCGATATCGGTGGACGGCGCATCCAGGTCAGTGAAACGATTTGCGATAGGAATGGAGAACCCATCCATGGCAAAGAGCAAAGGCTGGACCGTTGGGCCGAATACTTCAAGGGGCAGTTTAGCTGGCCGCACGCTAATGTAGTTACTCCTGTATCAACAACTGCGACTTCTTGGGTGGTATCACTTGAGCCCCCATCGGAAGTGGAAGTGGATTCATGTATACGATTACTAAAGCGAGGGAAATCGGCAGGTCCCGACAAACTTTCCCTGGTTCTTTTCAAACTGGGTAGAAATGCTTTGGTAAAATCACTTACCGCTTTGCTCCGTGACATTTGGAACGCGAAGCGGATTCCGTTAATATGGAGCAAGTCATTGATTGTTCCCATCTTCAAGAAGAGAATACGCAATAACTGTAGTAAACATCGTGAGATTAGCTTAATTCTGATAGTCACCAAAGTATTAGCTTCGATTTTGCTGCATCGTCTTACACCGGCTCGCGAGAGGAACACCCGCGAACAGTAGGCTGGGTTTCGCCCAGATGGAGGATGCATCGACCAGACTTTTACTGTTTGCCGACTACTTGAAACGCGTCACACGCACCGCCGACCAACGATAATGGTTTTCTTAGACTTGAAAGGCGCTTTCAATTCAGTTCATCGAACAGCGTTTTTCAGTGCTCTTCATCGAAAATGTATACCCCAGAAGTTCGTGAATCTGCTGAGGTCATTGTGTTCTCATACTTCTGACCGCGTAAGAGTTTACGGTGAACTATCCGGTCGGTTCGAAACGACCAGTTCAACTTCGTCATGGACGAAATAATGGAGAGTGCTTTGAAAAATCTCCAGGATGTAGGCGTCGAACTAGGAAATAGTAGAGGACCATGTGACCTAGGTTACGCGGACGACATTGTCTGCTTGTTCTAATGCATGGAACATGCTCAACGTGCACTAGATAATCTCGCAAGAGCTGTAGCTCCATTCGGTATGCGCTTTGCACCTTCAAAGTGCAAGGTGATGTTACAAGACTGGATGTCAACGATTCCGAGCTTGATGCTCGATGGGGAGGTGCTGTCAGTTGTCGATCACTTCACCTACCTCGGTAGCAGCGTGACGACGGATCGGAGCACAGTAGTAGAGGTGAGTACGCGGATATCCAAAGCTCTAGCGGCGTACGCTGGACTGAAGCACTTGTGGCGCCGATCCGATATTTCACTGAAGTTGAAAGGTCGTGTATACTATGCCGCGGTGCGTTCAGTTTTGTTGTATGGTTGCGAAACTTGGAGTCTGCGTGCTGAAGATATTCGTCGTCTTGAGGTTTTCGACCATCGATGTTTACGTAGTATCGCTAGGATTGGGTGGAATGGCCGAGTAAGCAACGATGAGGTAAGAAAGCGAGTATTGGGTACTAATTCAGAGAACGTTTTGTCACAGCGTATCCAACTTAGAAGACTTCGTTGGTTGGGACACGTGTTACGTATGGCAAACACACGTCTACCATACCGTGTCCTATTCTCCGTTCCTCCTCAGGAGTGGAAGAGACCACGTGGAGGTCAACAGATGACGTGACAGTGAGGAATGAGGAAATGTACAACAAACTTAGGAAAAGTAGGTGTTTCACCTCTTCGTGGTTGTGAATTGGCACAATCACCGATTCACAGCATTCCCCGAGAATGTGCTTATTATCCCAAATAACGCGGAGGAGTATGGTTAACTCCGAAACCAAAGCCTTGCCTCTATCTTTGAAAAAAGAGGAAGACTACTAATTCGGTCCAGCGGCATTGTATCTTTTTAAATAACCAATCTGCCGCACCTCTTCCATTTTTGATGGAGAGGTGATGTCCATCTGCGTCGTTTCTCTGGCAGATATATAGAGAAGGTCCACTGGTAAAGTGGGCCAACTGAACTGTCCGTTAAAATGCTCCGCCCAACGAGAGGGAATGTTTGAGCCGTCGGATTTCTTGATTAACTCCCACCAGGCCTCCATGGATCGGTGATTTTAATCAAACGGAAAAGGTTGCGAGTATCGCCATTAGATGAAGTCTTCTCCATTGCCCTACATTTCAAAATCTGCCACTCCTATCGGTCATTTCTCAGGCTGCTAGTCATTTGACGTCTGAGGGATTTACGCACTTCATTGAATGTGGCATCCAACAGAGCAGCTGATGTTGAAGATATCCATTATTTGTAAGGCCTACTTGAGCCAGAGTCCTGTGTGGCATTCGAAGCGACATACAAGGCTTCTTGATCTGTCCCCAGCATCCATCTGTGTCTTGGACATCCAGCTGCATTAAAAACCATGTAGATAGCTAGATATGTGAATACAGGAGGACACTCCAAATGGAGAAAACAATTGGGTAAGGCACTGGATAACTGTAGAAGATACATCTGAACAGCCAAAGGCAAAAAGCAATCGACAATATTCACTGACCATTGTCAGGAGGTTCCCGTTGCGGGAGGTAGATGGTAGTAGGCCTATAAAATCACTATTGGTTCTTTCAAATGGCTGAGTGGTTTTTACTAATTTGCCGAACTGTTGTTTGGTAAAACAGGGTTTAAGTTCTGCACAAATTTTACATTGGTTGACAGCGGCTCAAAGTTTGTCAGCAGAGAACGGTAAATTTCTAAAACGGACAAAATGTAGCGTGCGTGTGGCAGTGTGTTGTGTAAATGTTTTGGATCAACATGCGATACAGCGAAAACAACTGTCCCGAGAGAACTTATCGGTTTCTTTGTTGTGAACTTCAGATCGATATTGTATGTCATAATGGTAACAAAAGCTCCAATGTGCACCGCTGGATCTTGCCATTCTTTGCTCTGCCCTTGTGCAGCCTGTCGTGCATAAAGGCGACCGATCGTCGATCAGAGATGAGAGTAGTGATCTCCCGGCAAATAATGCGTCCATTTTCTAAGGGCTTCCGCAGATTGCGGTTGAGAGATCGATTGGCGATCTCATTTACGCATTGTAAAAGAGGCTGAGTAGACTGATTGGGTGATGCATAGTAAAGATAACATGACCGGCGTATTTGATAAACGTGTAGTCACCGCGTACAAAAACGCAGATAAGATAATGTCTTGTAAAACACTTTCTGTGTATGGAGGGATGGAGGAAGTTCCATCACAGAATCTTTTTTTCATTATACGCTCGTGCATGAATGCAATAGTAAGGTATACCCCATAGCCTCATTGGCACTATTGGGCAACCAGACTCCGAGAGAATCACATAAGGTCCCAATAGGCCGAGTGCCATAACTAGCCGGATAGCAGTGGATTACTGTCTACCACCAAAGTGACCGGCGGTGGTGGGATTCGAACCACCGAGGTTGTAAACAAACGCTCTAAACCAGTCGACCACCACCGGCCAGCTAGAAAGGTGATCGAAGCGGTAGATATCCGGCGTTTGACTGCATTCCGCAGTAGCCCAAACCCGTCTTCACAGTTGAATACATCACTGTGGTCGAATGAACTAACCCTAACCGTCATGCGTTTCTGATCGAGTGACAGCAAAACAAAATATGTGAGGAAAGCGAGTGCGTCAAGGGTCGAATGGGAACAGCGTTATGCGAATTGGTTGTGGTCGGGTACATTGATTTAAGGAACGTGAGCTCTTCCGTATCAATTTTTTGAACACGTTGCGGGCAAGTGAGACACAAGCGACAGGACGAAACTTAAGTGTTTCTTTAACACAGCTGATGATAGTCTATCAAGACCGCACGCTTTGTTGGAATGTATTTGGTACAGTTCTTTGTATACATCGAGAAGTTTAAAAAACCGCTGACGGATTTCAGACGACAATTGGCATCAAATCTCAAGGCAGAGTTATTGACACTGATGAAGATTCGAATGAGTTCTTCAACATCTACCGTCAATGAGGATTTCTTTGAGTTCTTTCTGCTTGGTTGTGTAATTGCCTTCCACGTTGGGTAACTGTTTTTATTTGTCATCAGTGTCTGACAGTACGTAGTGCTAATTTTGTGTAACCCCGCTTTTATTGCTCCTGATCAAGGAATAATGTTTGGCTTTTTGCGATACATCACGGACCTTTCAGGCTTTCCTGAGTTCGAAGTGAACTATCCTGTGTAGCTCGTTGGCTCATGCCAAGATGCAGTCTCGTTGTGATGGTGAGCAGCACACTGAAACGTGCCGTACTGTGACGAGAATGATGATCCGCTGAGGTTTCCTGCAGCATATTCGCATTAGGATATCTATTTTGAAGGTTGCAAACTTCACTGACGGGTATGATCTCAGTAAACGATTTGCCAAACCACCTACACTGGTCGAAGGAACTCCGCTCCCATGATTATCTTACTCTTCGATAACTACCTGGGGAGCATAAAAGAACAGCAAACGGAATTAATTGGATGAACGGTTATTATATATTGGGGGAGACAAGGCTGTTCGACTGCCTGCACCTCCACCATTTATATTTAGGAATGAGTTAGTGTGAGAGTACAAGGAGTGTGTACATCTTAAATGTGTGGGTTGTTCATAACCTAATTGTCCAAATCAAAAAGAGAGTTATCTCACGGAATCCACTTCGATACCTTTAAGCAAGTGTTTCACCTGCGAGGCAGCGGAAGAAACCAAAGGATCGCTTCTTTTGCGGACGATTCTCCGGGGTTATTTCCATTACATGTTTGCGCATGAGTACAGTGAAACGGATATACCCCATAACCTCGAAGACCCACTGCACTGTCATGCATAGTGAGACGTTTCCAACCTAACTACTGTGCTCAGCGGTCAGATGCCTATTGCAATCATCAGCCTGAACTACAAACGGTTCTTATATTCAAAGTTATTACGTCGTTCGTTTTCTATTGAAGCACGCAGTGGTCAGGGGATGGATGAGTGATCACTCTAGAATCTTACAAAAGCACGCAATTGGCTCAGCTGATAACTTTGGTTCTAACGTGCCATCTATTCTACTTCTTCGGGGTTGTTCATAGAAACCGGTCAGTATGGGTAAATGTCACGTTTAATAACTTTGTTCAGTCCAGAGCTTCCTTATTCATCAAATATTATCGTACCCCCTCTCTATTATCAGGCGTTTTTCGTCTTACTGTTATTTGGATTGAACTAAACGATAGTAACAAAAATTGCCGCATCTTGTATACTAAGTCGTTTCCAGTTCACAATCGTCACGTTTACGGTACAGACGTTCCATATAAACCAGTGCTTGTTTTGCTCATGTCCCGTGAACTTGTTTCGTCCGTACCAGTTTTGCCCCACTGATGGCTTCATTTTCTGCCCTTGTTCGTCTCTCCCTTTCTTCCCCCAATCAGCATATGCTAAAGTATCGCTACATGCCTTTCACCTACGGCAAGCCAAAGCACACAGGCAGTAGCGGAAAGGAAACATCCGCTGTGTCTCCGGTGATTGTTTCGTGAATTGGGTCCATACCACCACCACCACCACACAGAATAGCATTAGGATTGTTGTCTTCTCTCCTCCCCCCCCTCCACCTCCGTCGTACCCGCTGCACTGTTCCCTTTTTCTCTATCTCTCAGTTTTGCTGAATTTTTTTGTACATAAACGCATATTTGTTTTGTTTTACATTTGAATATTGATTGTTCCACTTTTTATTCGTCTCCAGTTATGTGATTTATTTGCCCTCTCCCTCTGAACTACCAATTATCGATGCTGCGTGGCTGTCCACTTGTATTTTGTGATGTTTTTAACCCATTGCTGGTTCTATCTTTCACCGATACTAAGCACACACAAAAAATCAGGATTCTAAGTGCCATCAACCTAGGATACGATGGGTGTATTCCCTCACGCCATCTAATATATTCTTTGCAGTGGATCTGATTGTTCATCGGCTGCGATTCTTCCGTACTTTTGCACAGTGTGAACTAGCGCTTATTATGCCAATGGAGTATGAAGAATAATTTGTGCAACACTAGATCATAAATCAAATCTATTATTGCAACTAAAAAACCGTAACGCACAAGTTTAACGCATGCCCAGTCTCAGTGCCCTTATCCTGGTATTTTGTGCACCTGTACCTATAGATCAACATTATATGGCAAGCCCTATAAAGTGATCTCTCCGAAGAACAAGTTTTCACTGGTTCCGCTTTCATAAGTATGTGATCGAAGACGGATGGTAGCACTGTCAGACAGTGATTTATCGATCCAGTTAGCGTTGAACGCCGGTGGTGGCCCATTGGTTTGGAGCATTCACTTTCCAACTCGCAGGTCAGAGGTTCGAATCTCGCCACCGACGGTCATTTTGGTGGCAAACAGTAATTCACTGCCTATCAGCTAGATATCACACATGACCCATTCGGATATTCCGCGGCTTTCTGCCCAAGTCTCAGGGTTCGGTTGCCGGCTGTGCCTAATAATGCAGTGGGTCTTCGAGGTTATGGGGTATATCCGTTTCACTGCACTAATGCGCAAACATGTGATTTAAGAAAAAGAAACTACAGAACGGGAAGTTGGCTGCGCGCCTATCATAGTTGTAAACGGAAATCTGTTAACGGCGGAGGCTCATGTGTACGTGGTGTTCCAGTTGCGCGAATTCTTTCCACATGGTTTTGTCAGTAATCCGACTAAAGCAGAAATCTCCAATTTACAATATTGTGAGATTTATGCGAAACCACTCAGAAAACCGTGTTTATAACCGGGGGAAAATTGTATATTTGAAGTACGCTCTCCCTGAGGTGATTTGCAATACAAGGCTATTGCTGCAATATTGCACGATTAACGTCCTGGACAATTTCACTGTACTTCAACGTGGTGCGTCCAGTGGGACAATACGGTATACGAATAAGTTCATGTAGTACAATAATGTTTAGACATGATTGCGTTTGCATATTCCTAATGAAATGATTCATCGTAACTCAGCTCATTCTCAAAAACCCGCATAAGCGCTCACCACTTGTTTTTTTCATCTGGCTTGTTGGGAGGCATGGCCGGTAATGATCGATTGGATTAGAGTGTTCACCTACCACCCAGGAAGTCAGGGGTTCAAACCCCTCCACCATCGATCACCATGGTGGTGTCATCCACCTCGTAACCATCCTTGGCTTGAGGCGGTTCTCTGCCATTTAGGATCCGGTTATCCAAAATAGTGAAGTGAGGCTTTTCTGTTTACCCCCTTCCACTGCACTCACGCAAACATGTGACCAAGGGGGAGAATATATCCGTTTAAATCCCGTCTGTGACTCGGAAACGGCCGACGTCTTGACTGTCAGCCCAGTACGTTGGTTTGCATTCGCACTGGCTCAAGCCGAATTGTCTCACGTGAACAGCACATGATATAGCGCCCATCCGCTAATGAGTCTGGAAGTTTCGTTGCTGGTCACTGAAATAGCGATTGACTTCTTATTTTATGGTCTAAACGGGAAGAACGTCGCACACAAAATGTACGGATCTTGACTACTGGACCGCTTTAACTAGTAAGTGGTTTAAATTATTAACACTGATCGTTTTAGGCTTCAAAAGAATGTTGAAACAACAATGGACAAATTAGCGTGAATTTCTGTCCAGAAGATTGTCGTCAACTACTCTCGATCCACTCCTGAACATTTGCATATGGATTTCAGCTTCTGAAAATGGTAGTAGTAGTAACTAATTGTTGACTGTAGACATGCCATCCAGAAAAAGTCTGTTGCGATGTTCCCAAGGAATATAAGCATTCTGGCAGCTTTTCAACTGAGTTATTCGTCGACTGAAACGAGCTGGCTTTGTGTGTGTAGGGTGGTCATTTTAGTTAAGTTGGTCGCCACGGGCATGAGGCGTCTCAGTCAGGTTACGCTTCATGACGCACTTTTATATTCTTACTCTACTTGACAATAATCAAGTATCTGCCTTTGTTGAGTCTTCCCGGATAGATCACTAGGCGTCACGCGTATTGAACAGAAAACACCAGTCGGGTGTACGGTTGGGTACCTTATCCCATAGTCGCACAGCATTTATGCCCCGAGCCGAAACATAGTAATGGACGTACGAGAATCAAAGTTAGACCTCCCACTAGCTTAAAAAAAGTCACGTCTGACACACGGTAGAACTCATATTTACGGCTAGAAGCTCCGTCGTAGACTCTGTGTTTCTCGGGTCGGGGGTGATCTACCTTGTAAGTTGATGCAAAGATAAAGGAATCGTCTAATCGGAAGGGAGCAGTGGCGTTAAGGCGGACAACTCATAGTATTGAAAATACGAAAATATGGGGTCCCTCTAGTGAACTATTTTAAGGAAAAATAATCATAATGAAATCAGCGCCTTCACGTTGTAGGAGAGTTGGTCGTCTCCCCGACAATTGTGCTATGTCGCTCTTTGGTGCATTGTTACTGCCAATTTGCTCGCAGTTTAAACTTGTTGATTATCATGGTCTTCAGTGAATTTAACAAAAACAATAGGGCAAATATTATATATATATATATATATATATATATATATATATATATATATATATATATATATAAAGCATGGTGCCAACGCAGCGATACCGGTAAAGAACTACAATTAGGACCAACATTCAGATCAGAACAGATAATCATCTATGTTTATCATTGTGCTTCCTGATCTTTTTGAATAAATCAAGGTTCCTTTCCGAGACCTGGTTTGTTCTGAAGATTCTTGATCGAAATACTCCAGCCATAGGTACGTCAAATGTTGAAGTAGCTCCTGGAGTCGTAAGCTTGCGTTCTTATTACCCCGTTAGTCACGTTCCAATCGCGATGTACTCGAGAGTGTTTTTTTAAATCATACAGGTACGCGTATCTTTGTTTTACTTGAAGATTTGTGATCGGGATATCACAATATACAGCAGGTTAACAACAAGGAGATAGGCCATAATGGCTTTTCACCAATCAAAATCTTGGCATCTACTTCGTATACAGTGGGTACTTGGAGCTGTTATGAAGTGCGATTTCTTTCGGTCACATCATCCACGCAGCTAACAAGATACTTATTTTAAATAACGGAAAATTCACGAGCGTTTTTCGCTTCCAACAAACTGGCGGCGTTGCGTCTACGAGGCAGTTTCTCTGCCGGCTGAACTATCGAGATATTTACAATCGGGTGTGAGTAGCGCATCGGATGATGTGCAACCACCAGTTCAATAATGGACAGGTTGTTCTGGTCATGATGACTGAACTGGCCTCATCAGTCAATTCCCAAATGGACGGGTGGCGCATGGCTGTACGAGATCCAAATTATATTTAGAGTACACAGAATAAAATTGGGTTACCATTACCCGCACCATCCCGGCTCCTCGAGTCATCAAAAATCCCTGTTTTTATATTTGTTTACAGTCCGTTTTCATAGATTTTAGGATATGTTGGGTACTTAATGTATTCTTTTCGGGATTAATTTCTCATTTTTAATGCGGCAGTCAGTTAGCACCGGCTTCATTGGCCTATGAATTGGTCAGATTGTTTTTGACGTGAGTGTTGAGAAGCTACCTACTACCAATATAATTAGTAGGCACAACCAGATCTCAAAGATTCAGTGATTAAACGGGATTTCATAAAAGTAGTGTATCCATTGTATGTACGCTTTAAAGGTGACATTCGGTCACAAAATCCTCGAATGCACATTGCCAGTTATTCTATATATTATCCAAGTATTAGACTACTCAGTCCAACTAAAGAGGCCTGCTCATGCACAACTGATCGGAGGATTCGCAGTCTTCCATTTCCTTCTGCCTGGAGAAATGTGTGTAACCAAATTATGTACTCACCGATGTGATATTTTTCCGTGACTATCGTATCTACACAAGTTGGGTGAACTTCGTTCGTCCAAGCCTATGTAAAAAAGTCACATTCTGAGGAAATCAAGGGGAGAGAGCTCAATGCATAGTTCCATACGGGAGAGTTAGAGGGCCATCTATAAATCACAACGACTGCAATATTTCACCAGATCGATTATTTGCAGAATTTCTATCTTCCCCACAGTTATGATTAATGTATTTTTCTAAAATGCGCTCGCAGAAATTTACATTGTGAAAGCGTTTACATTTCTTCGACTGATTTAGGTTCTTGGTAAAATCAACAAATGATGATCGTATAGATCATAAAAAAGGGAATTTCCAGTACGGAGAGAATGATTGAAGTAAATGTTGAATGAGTTTTAGCTGTTACAATACGCACTCTTTTACCATCTTGTAATCGCAACCGCCCCAATCAAATAAAGATGTCTTGGGTGTATCACCATTTTCAGTAAGGTATGACAATCGTACGACCAGCACGAATGCACGTCATCGCTATTTCAGTCTATCTCGCCGGAACTATCACTTCCTCATATCAATTGGTATCGGCACTTCTAGAAAACGGGTCTCTGACAGACTACCGTTACTTCAGTGCTTCGCAACATTCAGTTTATCTTGGCATAATACCATGTATTCATTCCCCTGCCGCAAGGGGGGCCAGTATGTCGTTCTGTAACTGTCACACCCAAACCATTAATGTTAGATGTTCCAAAACCCCTCCAATACTGGCGAATCGTAGACCCCCAACTCACTTTTCCTGTCAATGTTAGATCACTGTGCCCCTTCAAATGTAAGCGGCGAATTGCTTTTCTGGTTACATTTAAGCTGTCCGGTGCAATAAATACCTCCAAGGACTGGTTTCATTCTACCCTCCCCAAGATTATCTCACCACTTTCTGTGAGTTGTAGTTAACAACCACATGCACAACCGTATCGGGAGTCTTCAAAAACGACGAATCCCCAACAGACCCATTATTTTATTTTTCTGTACCTTCAGTCAAGTTTATTGAGTGCTAGTCACAAAGATGCGGCCCTGGTTTTTCGTCCCTCGGTTTCACAATAAACTCAGCACACACATGCTGTACCTTAGAGAAGCAAACGAACAACCTCCTAGCTTATTCGTCATAGCAGCCATACTCAACTGAGCCGTGATAGAGGTCAACATGAGTCACGTGCGCCCAAGAAGGGAGTGCAACTGTGAAACATCACTTTAAATCCATCGCTGCTTGAAACGGGATGCTTTGGCACTTTTCGTAAATATTTTCATCCACCAACATTTCGTAGAGGAGTAGTTGGGTCACAAGTTCAATCGGTGCAGTCAAGTGACCTAAAAAGGCTTCATACTTAATTATCAGCCTGTACGAAGACGGATAAGATAACACAAACCGCCGCCGGTGCCCAAGCAAACTCCTCCTCTTTGTGTCCGGGGAAGCGATTTGGGTCTTCTTAGAGTGTCAATCGACCTACAAGACTTCAGCGAAACTAGTCATCAGGAAAAGTCACGAAATTTCGGTGAATTGCTTTGAAAATCAAGAAAATTATTCGATTTTCACTACGAGCCAGTGTCCCTTTGGAAACCCTCGTCGTTCTGGTGCTGATTGAGGCAACATGGAGTATGCTAGAAGTTAAACTATGCACACAATAATTGGTATTACTCTGTATTCCACCAGAGCAAACAAAAGTACTCATTATCCATCCCTATCTGACATCTTAACAAAGCTTAATCCATCAGTTGACTATGAACACATCATGACATTACACCTTTCCCGATGTGTGATAGAAAAACACTTATGGCGTTAGAGAGGCTACAATATCTGATTTGCTGTGTAAGTGGTAACATTGATAACGGTCCACATTAAGGATCTTTTGAAATAAGATTTTGCATGCCTTCAAGGTATTTTATATGCACCCAACAGATCGTATCTTTCATCCCGTCACTAATGCAGCAGATCCAACTTTTGATTGCCCTGTATAACCAGACTGAATTGGTATTCACAAAGCCAATTTGTTACCGCATGCAATAAGGCTACCGGAAATCAATATGGACAACTGGACTCATAACTCTGACTTTCACGGCAACTTTTACTGGTCAGAATGCTGTCACTATGAACAAAATTACGTCCAAGTAATTAAGTCTAACGTTTATAGCCTAGATGGATTTTTTGATAATTTGCCCACTGATAAGCATAGAAGTAGCCCGGTGCCGCACGCAGTTTAAATGGGCTTAGACAAGTCTCCAATTTTTTCACGTCTTAAAAATTACTTCATTATAAAATGTCATACATGGCTGTTCTGTAGCAACTCGTGTTCTGCCATGCTTGTCCAACCGTCCACTGGAAGAGTGTTACCATAAGGACAACGAAAATTATATTGTCAGGTTGTGGGCCGACGCATGAATTTTCGGTTGGTGTAAATGTGAACACGTAGGAGCATTTACTGATTTACTGGTTCATTGAGTTCACTGTCTTCCACAGAATATCATTGTCTTGGCATACTAAAAAACTCTGCCTATCCATATTTCAAATGACAAGACTTTCGCCTTTCCTGAGCTATATCTTTTTCACTGCATACCCTCCTTCTGATCACATGCACGATAGAATATGAGTGGTGAACAGCCGCTCGCACCGTTGAGTATAGACATTTTGCAGTCTGTTCGAAACTTTCGCTGCAAATTTGTCTCTACCAGATTATTTTCAAGAGGCCACCAGTGTAAAAGTTCCGCTGTATCTCACTCAATAGGCGATGTTTTTTTCAGAATAAAGAAATGTGTGCATTCAACCTCGGTCATTTGGTCAGAATAAGATTTGTGTCAAGATGTCTACAGTTCTCCATCCCCGTCACAATGTGGTATGCTGGAACCAGCACTCTGTCAGGGGGGCGGGGTTGCAGGAGTTCAATCTTGAAGGGAATAGAAAGAAGGAAAACTCGTTGAATCAGAGCTTAGTGACAATATCAGCAGGCACCAACACTTACATCAAATAAGACGAATATAGTGACCTGTGTTCGGGCGTTGCACTAACATAGGGATAAGGTCAACTGCGCCCAAAGCTCCACTTCTCAAATTACATGTAATCTTCGAACTCAGATATAACTGAACCGCAAACTGTGTCGAACACACTCATATGTTGTACAAATATATGTATATGTTTGTATGTTCACTAGAATCTAATTTGAATCGTCTGGAGTGTAAATGGATACTCTTCATTGAAGAGCCCACAAATGAATCACAACTGTGATTTCTCATAGTTATTCGTGTCCGGGTCACTGCTAACCCAAAGAACAACGGGGCTGCATGTGCAAGCGCTCATATTAATGGTAAGTAGTATGTTAAAGTGTGGACAATATATATATATATATATATATATATATATATATATATATATATATATATATGATTACAGCAAAACGAAATGAATCCCTGATCCAAATGCATTCTGAATGGGGAAAATGAAGACGAAAGCAGTTTATTAATCGTGCGCTTAGAAAAAGAAAAAGATTATGGGGAAAATGAAAAACAGAATAATGATGGTGTTGCTCAATATGGCTGTTTTACGGTTAGGTTCAGCTCAGACAACCATACGTTGGGTGAGGTGGCACTGGTTTACATTTCTGTTCGGGGGCGAAGTGTTATTGCTAAAACTATGTCTTGTGCGTGTGTTTCAGCGACACAACACGTGTTTTAAAGTTTCAAAAGCCCCAGTTAGGATAGCCTGTTTACCCGGTTTGGCAAACTGTGCCCACGTCGAAAGCAGTTAAGTGAAGAGAGTGCTTATATCTGACAGCCGATTCTCCATTTTTCATTGCCTCCTAGTTATTGCCTTTACGGAGAGCTACAAGTTCTCGGTCACAACTCATTGTGACTTTCGTATCCAATAAGAATTAGGATGTGAAGAATGAAGAACAGAGAGGTAGGGACTGTTTCTCGAGGGACCACTGAATATTTCTGATCTCATTATGTTTCGCGACTGTACACACCACGGAGGGGTTTTTTCCTTGGGAATCCCAACCAGAGCCTTTGACTCAAGAATCTGACCCTCAAGACAGTGGAGCGTTAACCCAGCACGGGAACATGATAGAGGAGTCTGTGAAGGAAGTTATTCTGGTCAGCTACTTGAGACCTGATGGTTATTCCCAGCATGTCTTGTCTTCGCTGGTGCTTTGTTATCAATCCACGAGGGTTTAAATGTTTAGGGATGATCGAAATTGTTGGAATTCATCGCTAGGATTTTGCTATCAGGCGATCATTCGGGTGTTCATTTCTACAGTTATTGTTTAGAACATCGGGAAGTGCTACACGAAATCTGGAGCAAAAGTTTCACGACTGCGCAACAAAATCTAACTTTCATGCGTTTCGATATCTACAGTATTAATAGTCATCACGTAGAGGTGTCCAGCATACCAGTGTCGATGGTTGAATTCATACTTTTACTAATTAGTATTTTTCTCTGAAGTTATTTGCGTTTGAGTATTAAAAAATGGTGTATAATTGATTGCAAGCCAACTGTGTTGATCCTCAAAAAAGGCAATTGCGTCACCAATTATGTGTCTATTAGTCATAAATCAAAGTCGAACAACTTATTTCCTTACAATTTTCTACAATAATATGATTATTCAAATGCAAAACATTTTGAAGGTGTTATCGACCCACAGACGAAGATCTAACCAGCGCCACCAAAATTCTATCTCTTGATCAGGCTGACTCTTACTTTCCGGCTTGTTTCACACTACTTAGATTCTGTACCGTGTGCCACTGAGGAACAATTTACGGTGTTCCCCGAAAGCTGATGCACCACTGCAGGTTTGAGTTCTTTTTGTACTACTGAGAATGATAACAGTAGTTAGATTTTCACTGTCCGTAATAAATCCTCTGTCCGCACTTAGCCCCAGATCCGAGTCTTTGAATGGATTCCGTAAATTTATTACCTTGTCATGCGGCTCTATGTTCCCTTTCCCAGAGCAACTTTGCACATCCCCGCACTGATGCCTACAAGAACTTGATGATGCGTTTTTCACTCATTTGGCTAGTGGGATTTTTCAGAAACCTATTGCCGGAAGTGGTGCATAAGGCAAGCCTAAGACATTCTAAAACATATAAGAATGAATTGTTTTCTGTATTGATAACTATTAATGAGTGGATGAATAAGGTGAAGAAACTTTAGGCATATACCACTTATCACCACATGGAGATTTCTCTTTGAAATGGTTCGTTGTACGCCGTTGTACGGGCGAGTAGTCAGACAAAAGTAACGCAGTGTTATTTGAGGGCGTAGTCAGTTTTCACCTGGCATCAAACTCTACTTAAAAGCCACGCAAGCTCATAAATAGTAAAGTGAGATGCGCGAACGTGGCACACCACTAAATTAGGCTACTGCCTCTTGCCTCTCACTAAGCTATCTTGAGTGGGACAACATTCATTAGGACGTGTTGGATATCCTCGACTAACAGACCACCATCCAAAAGGTGTATGAACCACTCGTTTGGTCACCGGCTCCCAACACGCAAAATTCCTGTTGCCCGACACATAGCACTTGGTTGTACACGGGCCAGAGTTTCTACGTCGAACAAAAGCTGAATGACGCCAGGGTGCCATTTCATACCAAGACTCTTTAAGGACAGTTTCTTTACACACACAACTCGTGGGCAGTTGCTGTTCGGGACATCCATGAAGCCGGTCCATCATCTGGCAGGAGTTAGTCGAGTTGACGTTAAATAAGGAAGTGCGACCCGTCTTACCATCAGAGTAGTATATCATATCGAATAAGGGATTACGGTAGACTACCAAATGAACACGTTCACGAGAAGAGAGGGCAATCAGTGGTGGATTGGCATAATGTGTAGAGATGATGAAAGCTGCAGAAGTTTTGCCGTTCGGTTCGAATAAGAGGTTCATGGGAGTAAGTCCTGCAATTCAGTGACTCACTCTCAAGAACTCCGTCTGGAACGTGCAGTGAAATAGTGTAAGGCTAAATTCAATCGGTTCCCCTCTACACTGGAATTCCGAATAAGAAGTGCAAGTAAAACGGAATTTATCCGACAGGCGGATGGCCTTTTTTACTTTATATATTGTCGTGTTCGCATTCAGTAGTAGGACACGTAATGTTGGCATTGCATTCATTTGCACGAGAGTGAACACAAAACCGAGGTTTTAGCCGGCGATTAAGCCGTAACAACGGCTACTGATAATGCTACTATTCCTACTACAGTTGTTGGTAATACCACGATTACTGTCACCCGCTGTGCGCGCACCATTGCAGATTTCCTTCGGGAAAGGATTGATGTTGTGTCTGGTCAAAATCCGGCATACCACGCGGACAACCGATCAATATTCCTCTCATGAATGGACATACGCCTATTTTGCCTCGATTTTTAATCATGCTTCAGTGCCAGCAGTACTGACTTATCGATTTTGCTACGTACTAATTGGCCGTACTCCTTTTGCTTAACAGCATATGTAGTTTAGTTCTTTTTGGTAACCTATTTGCTTGCTTGCAGCTCACTCGTCGGCTACGGCCGGGTTTTGTGTTCATGCTCATACAAATAAAGACGGCGCCAACATTACGTGTTCTACTACTAACTACGAACACAACATATATAAACAGGGAATACAGTAAAAAGAGGAAACCCCATAATCCAATGCAATTACTTTACAGTAATGGTATCATAATCATTCAGATTAAGCACATTCTGATGAATCTGTGCTTCAAGATAAAGGTTGTAAGGTTATCAGGAACACAAAATTGAAAGGTGTTCTAAGAGAAGAATGATGATTTGAATAACCCTGTTTGATGAGTTTCTGGAAATACCCAGAATGAATGAATCACTGATTTTGAACTGGATTCATGTTCGGCGGGAGATAAAAATGGACAATTCCGGAAAAAAATTCGTAGTATTGGCGGGGACGGAAAAGAGAGGCCACCGACTGACGATTTTAGAAAGGCTTTAGACTTGAAGTCACGGTTAGTTCAGCAAGAGAGTGAAAGGCTTGAACCGGATTTAGAAGAGAAAGGAGGAGAGAGACTCATATTCGAAAAGAGGGACCGCAGTATTCAGGGATGGAACGTATTTGACAGCGTACAATGTACAAGAAGAAGAAGAAGAAGGGTTCCGCGTGGATCAGTTATGAGATTTTCCTTGAGGCATATGAAGGGACTGTGAGGGAATGAGCTCGCAAGCGATCAAGAGTCAGATAGATTCGTTTGATAGACAACACGAAGGTCTGGCGAGCGTCCAACGAGTCTTCGCCTGTCCTGAATCGAGGACAATATAGGAGCGGACGAATCGGACAGAAGGATCAATCAAATGCCAAATTTCGTCAATACCAAATCAACCAACTGGATTTGTTACCAGACGAACCACTCAGAAGAGTTGGTAGTTAATAACAGGTGAGCCAATAAGTGTCCGAGCCAGAATTTGGCTATAGCCACCAAGCTTCCTATACAAGATGTCGTTTCTGTACTAGTAAATCGAGATTATTCAGAGCCAGAAAAGTCTTCTCACTAGAGTCAATGGGACAGTTTAAAACAAGGACCAAGATAGAGACGGAGAAAATTGAGGACTTAGAAGTGCTGCTGAGGAAGTGGATCGTACCTAACCGCCATCAAAATTAAGACCGGGAAAAAGGTGTGCACTAAGTCCTCGAAACTTGGAAGCTGATTCGGTTTTTCGGTGCTAAGAAGCGATGGTAGTCAAGTCAGAGTTCTCAGAAGCACACGAGCCATGGCAATTGGCAGATAGAGATGGAGGAATTCTAAAACCAGAACGAAATGGACGAGGGGTGAGAGGCGTCCGCCATTAACAGTTTCATAGCGCGCATTTTTTGCTGTAGATAGATAGTCGTTGATAAATAAGAAATGGGGTGGCAGAAAGCATGGAACCAGAAATATTCTTGAAAGAATGCCGTCGGCATACACCAAAAAGTGGAATTGTCCTAGGGGCAAACTTTCGTCCCACAAGTCGGAACCAGCTGCAAGCCCGAATCCGATAAGCTTTGTTACGAATGTGGTTTATCAGGCAAGGTCGAAGTGCTTCTAGATGTCGAGAGACACCAGATGGAACTCACCGTGTGAGTCATCTCATGGAGGCATTTCGGAGATACTTCCTCTGGACCGACTTTAAAAAACCTACAAAAACTGCAAATCTGTGGAAATTTTTTTCAAACTAGAATCACGATATGAGGAGCTGTGAATCACCTTCTGGAAGAAGTCTCATGACATCAGAGCACTGGTTAATCTTCCAACTATTTATTTTGCTGAACTTGAACTAAAGAAATGAGGATAACATCTGCCACTATTGACTTTAAACAAACTGGCCTATTAGTAAATGCAAGCTCTTCATGTAGAATGACGAGGAGTTTTGTCTGTAGGCGAACCCAAGGTAAACGAACACCTTTTACTAGGATTTGTTCCGAGTTACATGGTCTCCGTTTTGGGCAACTCTTCACTAAGCACCCTATGGGATAGTTCTCATTTTTGTCTCTCTACCAACACTGAGAGGCGGCAAGCAAACGCGTGAACGTAAAGAAATATTAGAGAACGGATCACAAACGACTACAACAAACGAGTGAAGAAACAACGTAAATAATAAGACGCCACCGACCATCACATACGACCAGCATCTCCAATAGTGGGGTGGACACCTTTTTCAGGAATCAGACACACCAGTCCGGACAAAGCCGTGAATAATTGGATTAAGTGTGATTTCTGTGATTTAATGCACTGCAAAATTGTTCATCTGAAGAGGAGGCTTTCGGCAATAATACAGACTATTAGGGACGTTATACTATGGTTATTGTCCAACAAAGGTAATTTGTACAAAGCTAGCCGCATCCGGGAAAACCGTGGATAAAATAGAAGCACAGTGTCCACATACAAACTTAAACTGTATGGTGCACAACTATACTTACAACAATGAGTGTATAAGGCCAAAAGAAATATCCCGAGTACCAGAACGAACTAAATGGATTAGGTTGTTATATCTATCTTTTATCCGATTGCGCTATTTTTAATCCAAATATGGTCATGAATGTAGAGCAAACGAAAAGCAACACTGTAATGCGATCCTAACACTAGTCGTGTTTCTGGCTACGTTTCGTTCATGTCCGTATACTTTGTTGATACCTGTTAGTCGACAATGAGTGCTATAGCGCACGCGCGCATATCATCTTGACCTTACCCAAACCACGAACGGTTTGATCCAATCAGTCAAAATTTTGCATTGAGTTATACTTGCTTGTTGATTCGTTGTCCATTGAGTGGCTTTGCTTGACCGCATGTGATTGCGTGTACTGCTTATGTATGCGATAGACGTTTCACTTGTTTCCTTGCTTGATTACCTAGGCGCGAATAAACGGATTTCCTGTTTGCCTTGTATTGCCAGTATTAGCTTACGTAAAAGTAAAGACCTCAAGGAGCTTTCTGCACTATGAACGAAGACCGGCAACCGTAGAGCGGAGATCCACCTGAGATCCACATAGGTCTGGTGCAATAACACAGCCAGCTGACATTGAACTGCCGTCTACTATGAATGTGTTTGGTAGGGACGAGGTTCGGACGTTGTACTTCAGAAATGACAGAAGCTTCGATCGCTTGAGATGTTTTATCCCAGCTGTAAAACTGCTGATGGTATAATATCCGTGAATGCCAATCATAGATTGCAAGCATCACAAATATGATGAGGTAGTAAAACCAAGGGGCATGAGTTGCATGGTGAATCCACATTTACAGGATTTTCTAAATTAATATTTCTTACCCATCCTGTGGAACGGATCTTGCAAGGCACATTAAGATTCAGGTTGTATTTCCTCCTGGTTTGCAATCAATTCACCTTATTTAAATGACTTTATCGTAGAGCATCAAAGCTGATAATCATTTTTGTTAGTAATCCCCAGCGGGAGTTCATATCCTCTGAGCCCCAACTGAGACTCGAACCCCTGGGTACATAATTGTGAGACGCACACAAACGTGACCACTTGGCACGGCTGATTAATCCTAACAAGAACAAAACAGCTGCACAGTGAGTTCATCCCTCAGCCACTTGGCGATTGAGGTATCCAATTACGGGATGCACTTTGCACCTTCCAAGTGCAAAGTACTTATGCATCACTGGCAGGAGCCTGAGCCTACACTCACCCTTTGTGATAACCAGCTGGAGCTAGCCGATAACTTTAAGTACCTTGGAAGATTGGTTCCAACTGGAGGTGGTTTTCGGGAGGAGATCTCATCACGAACAGCGAGATCCAGAATAGCTTTTGCCAACCTGTTAAACCTGTGGCGCCACCGGGATATCTGACTGTTTCTTGAAGGAGGGGATACACCGTCGCGGTTCGTAGTGTGTTGCTCTACGGGTGCGAGACCTAATCACCATGCATAGAGGATATTGGGTGTCTTTCTGTGTTCGACCACCGATACCTTCGAAGCATTGCTCACATCTGGTGAGAACACCGTATGGGTAATGACAAGGTACGCAGTGGTGTATTAGGTATGAATAACCATCCTCTGAACGAGGCGATCGCTCTACGTCATCTTCGGTAGCTCAGCTATATTTTGGGTATGCCGATCCATCGTCTGCCTTTACGCCCTCTAGTCGCACGTGCTAGGCTAGGCTAGCAGGAGCGACCCAACGGTCAGGTCAGGTCAGATCAAGTTATGACTCGACCGAGAGACATGAGGAAGCTAGTGTCTGCGTTGTTTTCGTTTGGTACCTACAACCTTCCTTGTTGGAGCCCACGTGATGGGGATTGTCGTTGGTGAGAGACGGTGAGAAACGTGCGTCAAAATAGAAGTCAGTGGCGCGAATGCTGTCTGTTGAACTCAGTTGTCCCATAAATACAAAATAAAGCTGGTAAAAAACATCAGTTAACGGTGAATAGTTAAAAAAAACATTACACCGTTTTCTCACTAAGTCCTTCCTATGAAGAATACCACAAGTTGGTCAGAAAACTTATTTTCAGTGAAGCAATTATGCCATTACGTCACATTTTTATGTGAACGGTGTCCGGTGAACAAAACAAAACCAAAGATAGGACGATAGGTCGGGGATAAAGACCGGGGGGGAGACCGATTTTTACACGCGCGACTCTCGTCCATCTCTGAAAAGTGATTGGGTATCTTTGGCGTTATTGGTCGGGTCAGTGGGTCGGGGTTGTGTTTACTGTGCTGCACTCCCTTCCTTTGTTGTGCTTATTGGTGTTTCGTTGGTATCAAGCTAGATTTTCAGCCGGTATATATATATATATATATATATATATATATATATATATATTGATGGTAAGTAATATGTTAACGGGTGGACAGAATTCCCCCGGAAGCATACGACCGGTTTTGCGGTTGCTGCCGCCCATCAGGTATGCGTACCCAGCACTCGTCTGCCCACTTAGGTTCATACTTGTACACTCCGTTCTTATGACGTCACTAGGAAAATGAGTGGGGAGAGAAGTACCGGGTACGCGCAACTGATGAGAGGCAGCAGCCGAGAAACCGGTCGTGTCCTTCCGGCAAACTTCGCCCACCCGTTTACATACTACTTACCATCAATATGATCGTTTGCGCATACAACCTCGTTGTTCGTTGGGTTAGCAATGACCCAGACACGAATAGCTAACAGAAGTCACAGTTGTGATTTCTTTGTGCATTCTTTAATACAGAGTACCCATTCACACGCCTGATGCTTCAAATTAGATCGTAGTGACGATGTGGGGCGAGAGAACGGGAAATCAAACATGTACGGTGCCTCCAGGGTTTTCAATTGCTAGGTGAAAGTTGGTACTACACAAGAAAGTAATGGAAAACAGAGTTAAATAATTTTCTCGCATTGAGTTAACTAACTAAGCGGACTTTTTTGTCTTCCTATGTAAATCAAGTTTAAAAGTATAAATTCCATTTCAGTTTCTCACCCTCATTGGGGAGCACTAATAGTAAAGGCACGTGGAACTATCGTTAAATGTAAACGGACTATATAAGTATTGGGAGATGTGAATTGGCGACGAAATTATTCGTCGTGAAATAAAACCACTCAACCCACCGCTGACAATATATATATATATATATATATATATATATATATATATATATATATATATATATATATATTGATAGTAAGTAGTATGTAAACGTGTGGACAAAATTTCCCCGGAAGCACACGACCGGTTTCGCGGTTGTTGCCGCTCATCAGGTATGCGTACCCGGTACTCCTCTGCCCACTCGTCTTCATACTTGTACACTCCGATGTTATATGTTCACTAGAATCTAATTTGAAGCGTTAACATACTACTTACTATCAATATGAGCGCTTGCACATGCAGCCTCGTTGTTCGTTGGGTTAGTTGTGACCCAGACACGAATAACTATGAGAAATCACAGTTGTGATTCATTTGTGGGCTCTTCAATGAAGAGTATCCATTCACACTCCAGACGCTTCAAATTAGATTCTAGTGAACATATATATATATATATATATATATATATATATATATATATATATATATATATATATATATATATATATATTATATATATATATTATATATAATATATATATATAGTTATAGGGAAGTCAAGGTATACACTGAGTTGTAAAACATTTATTGTGACTTTTCGGTCCGAACTAGGACTCGCTGTCAAACTTGAGTGAATGAAAGAAAAAGGCTTAATTTTGTTTCTGAAGGACTTCTCATGCAGTATCAGCGCTCGATTGGTTATTGAAAACCATTGAGGCACTATACAACTTTGGTTCCCCTCCCCCTCATCCCACGTAAAAGCAATGAGGTAATGTGGGAAATTTTCACACGGATTTGGAAAAAAATCAGTTCCATTTGAGAACTGAGCGCAAAGGTTAGTTGTCGCTTCCGTATAGTGCAGCTCATTGATCAGATAGCCGTTTGTTATGATAAGCTACGACCAGTTGGCCAATGAGGTGGGCTAAACGAAAGCAAACAACCTTCGCCAGTGGTTCTCAAATTAAACTGACGATTTTCATGATTGATGGCGAAGTTTCCCTATTCTGTCCGGTAGTTTTTCAAATCCTTCTCAGACTAGTGCAGATAGACAACAGACCACGTCCCGTGGATTAAAAAGGCTGGCTGTATAGCATTTCAACACGACCGTCACGACACCTATGTATTTGTATTGCCAATCGAATGAATATCAAGCAATATTAACCGGTATTGTGAGGCCAAAGTTTGTCTTGTTTTTGCCACTCAAAAGTATTCGAATACATGGAATTCCAATCACGTAATCCATTTTATTGACATGTCAGTGGAACATGGTCGAAACCATGGTTACAGTCTCGGTTCGCCCAGGCCCGTGGTTGGTCCGTGGACCATCTCAAATTTTCACCCCGTCGATTCAATGTCCGCACACCCGTTCTCCGTTGCACCAATCGGATCACGCAAAAGATAGCCGCAGTCACGCACTCCAATCCGGAAATCGGGACAGCCGATAGGTCGACTTGTTAAAGCACGCCACCGCAGACCAATTGATTGCACGACCCGGCCGGACACACTGAGACTTTACATCGCACAGCGCATTACAGATTTCTATTCGGATTTTTTTTTCGTACTCAAATAAGAGAAGGAACGGAATCAGCAAGTCAGCGAACAGTTGATTAACACAGAGCACGAAGTGAGTATTTTCCTGCTTGATTCACGTTTTCAAATGAATGAGTTGCTTCCTTATGTTGATGATATGTTGGGATTGTTAAATAGGTTTACACAATGACTTATCAAATCGTATTATCTGTGGACTTATCAGGGAAAATGTACTATAGTTTTGGTCATTTGTTTAAAATCATCACTGGTGAGCAGAAAAAGTTGCCAATTTCATACGGTAGCCCTTAGACCACAGGGATTGGCTCACAACAGCTTAATTCATATCGGCACTAGATGACGCATTACTCACATATCATGGATTTTAAATGTTACGAGCATATTATCCCCACAGACATATCGAATCCGATGACGAACATCTTTTACAATGGTGAACTGAACTTTTAGGCTGAATGACGAATGCATTTTAAATCTCCTTTTAATTAGAACACTTACCAGGCAAAGATCCCTCGAAGTAATCATAGAGCGCCATTGAAAAATTTACGTTACTAAGCCCTGCGAACTAGTGCATTTTGTTATCAAGATGTAAGATCTCGGGGACTGTAAATTATGCTCAAGTATTACTACTTTTTACGGTACATATTAAATGGGTGATCATCGGTGCTGTCATATAGACCATTGAAAAGCTCTGAAAGAGTCATACAACTGTTCTTTCTGATGCGGTTGGAATACTGACGGGACTGATTAATTTTCTCAGTTGTGTGGGCTCCATGCTTGTGAAATCTGATAGAGATGTGTCTGTCGTGTGACAGGAAGCAGAAATTTCCCCAGTTCAATAAAACCGTACAACACAATCCCGAATTCATTTTGCCGTATCTCAACTGGTGCTTCGTAGACAGAAATCAGCATGCATGCGATCATTGCTCAACAGAATAGAGAAATCTCATAACATGGTAACAATAACTAGGGAAAAGTCAATGTGACGACAAGAGATTTTCGATAATAAAATATGGGAATGCTGGATTGCAAAATAATCCGCCTCCATGTGTGATGAATAATTGCATTGCAGCGGTCAATAAGCATGGCTATTGAACCATGCCATGTTGTCGTGGGGCATTTTGCAAAACAGATCGGTTCAAATAGATTTGGTATAGCACATCCTGATGTTCTAAACAATAACTGTAGAAATGAACACCCGAATGATCGCCTGATAGAAAAATCCTAGCGATGAATTCCAACAATTTCAATTATCCCTAAACATTGATATCTCCGATCGATTGAACGGATGATGGTACGATAATACTTCGTTAGCCCAAACGGCTCGCCTAACGGCAGGGAGCAAGGCGTTCCATTGACTGATTATTCCCTGAAATAACTGACGTATTCAAAGTCTTTTTCTTGGATCTTTCCTTACTGTGCCTCGCGAATCATTAAAGCGTATGAACATAAGGTGATAGCGGATGCTACGCTACCATAAGTACTTTATTGACGCTGCACGCAACAATTTAACAAAGAACAGATTACAAAGGACAATAAAAGGTCTCCTTTCTCTCGCTGCATATATATGTATGCATGACGGCAACCAGATCATTAATGTTTACCAACCATTGTGGCAAGCTTTTGGATAAAACTTTGTTAGACAGGTGTTGTCTCATTGGTTGTTTTGTTGTAGTTGCTGTTGTTATTATTGTTGTTCAGAATCTGTTTCATTTTGTCATTCAGTTCGTAAAGTTTAGTCCATAGTAGTTGATTAACGGAAATATCTTACAATGATGCCTTCGAAACCCTTGATGATGGGTTAACTTTAATATTGGTTATTCTAGTCACCTGGACCTTTGCCATAAATGACCTATCAGGGCCTAAATTAATTCGTCACTCCCAGTTTCTAAATCACGATTGTCATTCATCATTGATAGTACTGTGGATCCTCGGAGTCACGGAATATGCCCTGCATCAAATTCATGTATGGGCGTGAAATTACAGCTGTAAACCAACTGTGGAGAGCTCAAGTGTAAGGATGATTGGACAGAAGAGTACCGGGTACGCATACCTGATGATCGGCAATAGCGGAGAAACCGGTCGTGTGCTTCCGGGGGAATTTTGTCCCATCATCCAGATACAATGTCATACCACTCATAGTGAAGTAGAATACTTCGCATTAGCTCAGATATTTTGGGAAACAATAATCATTCTAAACTATCTACCGTCGCTCTCCATCCTCAGTTTCGAGGCGGAATTTGTACGATCATTTTGCAAAATGGAGTTTTAGGTAGTTCGCTTAACTGCACACGCACATCGAACCCACACCCTAGAAACTGATTTTCCAGACTGCATTCATGCGTGCAATGCAGTGAGGCAGCAATTGAGCCGTGTTCATCTTCACTAAATAATACTCAACACGACCATTTTCGTGGTTTCATTCTCGCCAGGTCTACCCTAAAGTGATCAACCTGGTGAGACCCGTGGTACCGCCCCCCCCACAGCTTCCTCACACAATTGTCATTTCTCTCCTTTTCCTACTGTTAACTTGGTTAGTGGTTCCACTGACGATATTTAGTTATTAAATAAAAAAACAGTTTCACATGAACCGCGCTATTTAAACGGTACTTTAGGGTCATATAGCGATACGTATTGAAATTTTGGGTTTCGTTTATCTGTTTCTTCCCCATGAACCTAAACGATCCATGTATTTTACTGCAATGCCATTTAGCAGTTCGGTTAACGTATCGGTAGTAATCTGGTGAACCTGAGAGATAAGTATGAATACCGTATCAACTAGTAAACAAGTTTCACAGTGTAATGTCACACTGCATCTCGGAAAGTAACTCCCGTGCACCTATTCAATTCGGACTAGCTCTTAGTGGTCAGCGTTTTTAACACTTCACCCCACAAAGTACTTATGTCCAAACTGCAAAATTCAAAAGACCCACCAGGTCACGTTTAGATTGGTCATCGGTGACGCGACTGATGCTCGCCGTAGTCGGAAAGATTATGTGATAAGTTGAACTGTGCTGGGGCAAAAAGATGTTTGTTCTTACCGTCCGCAAATCCAAACCAGAAATGTGAAGATTCGGAGGGACACTTCCAAATACTCCTTCGTCACTGCGTGATCTTTCGGTAGGTGACAGACTGAACTACGTCAAATAAATGACGCTGGAAAACCCTCCGTCGTGCACTTCTGGGAGGGGAATTAGACTTTTGCACAGTAGGTTGGGCTTGGAATAACCATTGTAAAGAACTCGATGAAAAATATGCATTATGCTTCGTGCCATTAGACTGTATACAATACGTAGAAGATGGTCACACCACTTCTCAGGCCGGAAGACTTATACATGACACATTTACTGAAATAATCGCTTTTACTGAGTGAGGTACAATAAAGACAGGCGGAATTAAAGAGGATTTATTTTCTGGAATGTACATCGTGAACCTAACGAAGGGTTAGAACTCATGAGAAAACTCTCTCTCTCATGAAGTTTCATTTTTCAGCTGTGAAAGCGGTTACACCTCATGAAGGCGAAGCAAATTCCGTACCGTAATTTTGATAATTAGTTAAATTCTTGGTATTTTTTTAGTTCTATGCTTGACTCTGGGTATACTTAGGTCTAACATTTAACAGGTTACAAATTTTCGTTTTTAATGTTCCAAAACATAATAATTCTTTGCTAGAATGACGAACTTTTGTGTTTCTCAGTTGTGATCCAACGGAATACGACTTTATAGGATGTTGTAGGAATTTTGAACCACGTATTAACTTCGTTGCTTTGGAACAATTCTTTGTCGCCCGAATCTTGACCACATCAAACCTGTTTCTAACCGTGTGCTGCTCGTCGTTTTAGGTTTCAGACTCATATTTGCCGGATACTCATCGAAACAGCACAGTACATCTTTGGGTTTATCGATATATCCCATTAAAAAGCACGATTTTCCGATATAATCTGTTTTGCGGTCGTTCTGTTGTCCGATGCAAGCCCGTCATACAGTTAAGCATTTCACTAGGCCCTGATTCCTTGACACGGTACTCCATATTAACTAATGATCTTTGTGTACAAACCAGTAGCGTGTATCACCGACATCATTTACTGATTGTGTAACGAAGAAGACAAGACGGGTTAGGACACTTGTATTTCGACGGCCAAACAAGTCAACTCATGAAATACGATCGTTTATTTAGCTCCTTTTCCAGGCCTCGCTGCACCAACATTGTTCTTGCGGCTGCCTGAGTGTTTCGGCTCCGTTCTGGTCAGTTGTCTGTGGTCGACAGCTTGACTCTTTTGGATATCATCTCTATTCGGCTGGTCCGATTGTCCCGGTTGACGGCTTAATCGGTAGCCCTTTACCTGGGCTATCTTGTAGATTGCCTGAGATCCCTCTGTTTCCCATAGGCTAGTCCTTCCTTTTTGTTTTCTTTCGGATGCTTCCCACATACTCACCGTCAGTTCTTTTCTCTGTGGCTCTTGATTGGTTGACCCGATCTATCTGATATCCGTGTCGTCATGTTGCGTCAGCATTCTCAGCTATAAGTGTACAAAACCACAGTAATTGGGATATTCATTTGAGGCACTGCTAATTGTGTATAAACGAGCTTACCTTTTGGTCTTTCCATGTAAAACAGACTTAATCTGATCATCTCATTTGCACTGGGCAGGCCAAGCGACAGTCCGTGTTTTGCTGGGTGACTGAAAGATAACTGCATATTTATATGCTGGCCTTGAAAAACAGATCGAAAAGTAGGCACCCGACACAAAACCATCGTTGCATCTACCTGAAAATATCAAAGTTCCGTCAAAATATTTCGCGTGGACTACGTATGTGGCAAACTAATTCTCATGAAGAATCCCAAGGAGAATACAACCGGGTGGCGATAATGATAATGAAGCTGGCTATAATAATAATAATAATAATAATAATAATAATAAAAATAATAATAAAAATAAATAATAATAAAAGTTAGTTATAAATTTGATCAAACTTGGCCTATGAACTCGTTTAGAACAGTGTGCTCACAAACTGGCCTACTAATTCGTGGCGTATTATAATTCCGTAGTAATTACTTATTCATTTATTATTATTATTATCATTATTATTATTATTATTATTATTTACATATGGAGAATTCCGTTCACTTTATTTTAATTCTTTCGCTTTGCGTCTATTTCTGGTGGTGGTAGTTCTAACATGTAAAAAAGCTTAGCTGACTAGTAGTTTCTTCTTGTTGAACAATATTCGACGTAGCCGCGGCTAAATCTTGCGCACCGAATTTCCTCAGTTCCACGTGGCCCTAGAGCCACTCAACTAAGTTCAGCATTTTACTACCCAAAAGTTTGTATTCAATGAAAATTCTTTTAAAAGTTTTTGTCTACGAACTTTCTTCGAAACACCACATTATCGACAAATATGTCTTTGTATATTGTCTCACGTGGATGACATCATTCCCATCTTTTTCATTTCCTTCCACCCCGAAACCGCCGACTGTTCTTTTTTTGTAATGCCCACTTACAGATCGAATCGTGTCTATCATGGATACCATGCTCAAAGAAGACACAAAGTATCCTCGTTTTCAAGCAAATTATATAAATTCAAACCGGACTAGTGATTCCAGATCGGACTATCACGTGACTGGCCCTAGCGTCGCCCCATGTGTTCCCACTGCGCATACGGGATCTACGGATTGTGCGACTGACGCCAACATTCCGTTTATTGATGGCTCTGATCTAACTCCGAACATGGCGTCAGCTCAGTTGATCTTATCCGTAGACAGTGCAACTCGCGTAGCTGTGGCTGCCATTGCCGCAATGGCTGGGGCTCGAAATGCTGATGATCATTGTGTTCATTCCCTGTCAGCGGAGGGTGGTGACATCAGGCACACGATCAGTGATCTAACCGTATGCGATGGACCAGCCTCAACGGATTCCCGGTCGACCTGTGTGCATCCTCTAACGAATTACGATTCGGGAGTATCGAGGTCAATGACATCGACCAATTCTTCTCCGAATGCAATAGTAGACAGTGAACAAGACCATACCTCCAATAATCCATACGAAATTCAAAATCCATATGCTTTGAGGTTTGCGTCTTCCGGTTCGTTCCAGTCTAACACGCTGGAAAATTATCGCAACTGCGAAGATGATAATAGATTCACTGTTCTACCGGAATATTCTCACAGTAAAGCATCAGAAGCATCATCAACTATGATCACTAGTGGTGTATTCGATTCAAGTAGAAAACAATCTGTCCAGGACGCTGAAGATTATCGAATGGTCAGTCCGCATGTGCTCGAATCAGATCTAACCAACTACCCAGGTTCCTATTCAATAGAAAATCTCAATCGACATCAGCAACATCATCAACACCAGCAACCACATCCTAATCATCCACAGCACCAACAGCTGCAACAACAACAACAACAACAATCGTGGTTATTCAATAAGGGTCACTCCAAAATTGAACCACATTCTCAGTCACCGTCAAACAGTTCACCAGTTGTACAAAATCCCTCGCCAGTTTTAATGAATACACTCGACAATCCCGTGTATAGCCCGGTTGAACAGCTGTCTTTGTCAGCTTCTTTTGGAGTATATCCTTACCCATCCACTTCAATACCCTTTTCTACAATGACTAGTTGTTCTACGGAACAGACAAATAACTATTCCTCTGCAATAACAAATATGACCAATCCTTTGGGTTATACGGCAAACAACAATGTACACACGGACTCATCCCAAGCAAAAATTTCCCCAAGAACTGGTACAGACTCAATTGGTCCGCTCTGGCCCGGTGATGTGAACCGATGGTGGTCCACTGATCCATATCGATCGTTCCTAATGGCCGCCGCGGTAGCTCGATATCCGACAGCCAATGCAAGCTCAAATGCGGAAACGTATGCGAACTACTCGAACGATTATGCCCATTTGTACCAATCTATTCTGTTCAGAAACTCAGACTGTGGTTATCTGCCAGACGGAATCCGCTCTTCTGATGCACATGAAGATGAGATCTCGACACAAGCATCTCCTTCGGTCATGTACGAACAAAAAATGATATCGTTCAACGGGGATCGTTCAACTCCGAAATCACATTCGCCAAGACAAATAACATCAACATCAGCATCATCATCAAGAACAGCAGCCACAACAACGACAACATCTACAACGACAGCGACAACTCGACGTTATGGCAGTCGCGCTACGTGTGACTGTCCAAACTGTAAAGAAGCAGATGCTTTGGGTTTGACGGCTCCAGAAGTGGCCGCCGAATTACGACAGAAAAATTTGCACAGTTGTCACGTGCCCGGTTGTGGTAAAGTTTACAACAAAACTAGTCATTTAAAAGCGCACTTGAGATGGCATACCGGGGAGCGACCGTTTGTGTGCAATTGGCTTTTGTGTGGAAAACGATTTACACGATCGGACGAGCTGCAACGTCATTTGCGCACGCATACCGGTGAGAAAAAATTTATTTGTCCCACGTGTCATAAACGATTCTTACGTAGTGATCATTTGAATAAACATGCCCGAACACATTTTGAGAATGAAACAAATGATACCGTTGGACTGGATGTCAACGGTACCACCCTGTTGAGTGAATCTGATGTGATCACCATGTTCAGTCCGTCGAACGTGTCACCTGTCGTATCGTCTCACCCTGTGGACACTTCTTATCCTTTACAGCTGAATTATGTGACCAAATCCGATAGCAATATAGTATCTACATCTCTGTCAATGGATATAACAAATCTGAAAGAAGGTTGAGATGTGCAACTTCCCCTTGCACCCACCCCCACACCGCTCCCTCCTCCCTCCAGTACAAGCAAACCACCCCTTTATCAATCGTGTACACCTCAGTGATCATTCTTTGTCGTCGTATTTTGTGATCGGCCTCCCACGTCCCATTTTTTTGTACAGCAGTTCTGATAAACAAAAATAAAGACAATGGGAACAATTCAGAAACGATACAAAGCATTTCGTTGCTGATCTTTTCATCAAAGGCAACGAGACATTCTCCACGCGAACTGTGCGCGCATTTCAATCCGATTCTGTGCCCCATGCGTCGAAGTACAAGAGGAATCTTCAGTATGCGATTTTCAAAGCTTTTTGAATGCATTTGATCTTCTTTTATTGAATAACGCAAATTGCCCTATTTTCTCGCTTCTTCTGAATGAGCACTATCCGTTTTTGGCCACTGGCTGATAGGTAACTTTGAATAGTTCAGTTTGGACAGTGTCAGTGAAACTGTGAAACGATCGTTACACATTGGAGCTACATATTCATTCAAAGTAAGTGATGAAACAATAAGGTGTTTTATGATGAATCTCTGCAGATGTTTGTTCTCATCAAACGATTTCCGTGTGAAGTGTTCGCGACTGTCATCAAGTTTGTCTGAGCTAATTCTCAATTGCTGATATAATTCAAAAGTGGCAAAATGCATCCTTTATGCACTCCGAGAGGGAAATATTCAACTGTCAGAAAGTCGTATAGTAACCGGAAAGGTCGAGGAATTATTCATTTTAGCTCGACCGTAGTTTGTTCACTGTTAGTTAATGAACCTCGTGAGATACGGTACGACAGAACATTTGTACGCTTTTTGGCGAGCAAATAATTCTTGGTTATTTGAACGAGTAGACGAATTAGGAACGCAGTTGACGACGCTGTAGTGAAGTGGATTTGGGATGTCAGCCAATATCATTCGCGTCAGTTTTCAGCGGATGTTGGAATGTTGTGATGCCATACACTGGGAAAGGTGCTCGCACGGTTGACCATTGTATCGGGAAATATGCTTGAGAAATCTCGAGAAAAGTTTGAACACCTTCACCAGTAGACTGGAAAAGCTAACAAGGACTTCACAGAATCACTGTAACAGGGCTTAAGCTTACAAAAAATGTTTAATTAAATACTGCAGAAAGACAGTTGATAATCCTGACAAAAAACCGTGCTAACATTACGTCAAGTTGCATAGCCGACTTATTTTTGACCCTGTCTTTCTCCTTTATATGTACATAAGAAGTAGATTACACAATGTTGTTTTATTTACCACATATTAGAAGAGAGAAGAATACAACCGCCGATTTCGAAGAGTTGGCAGCCAGGCTATGTTTCGAAGACCACTAGGCTATGTCCGAGACAATATGCTGCAAAATAACAAGCGACTGGTTCATTGCCGCAGTGCATATCAAACATCTGATAAGTAGGATCATTGAGGGTAGTCGTAGTAGTAGGTATATCAGTTTCAGTTTAAACAACCACCAACCTAACACTTCTGTGTTCTGGTTTTCGGTTGCTATCTTCCAGCATCATCAAGTCAAGGGCAAAAGAGTAGAAGCCTAACGTGGAAAATATCCAAAAAGAAAGCAGCAAGTGCCAATTATGAGGACAAAAAAAGAGTCCGAATGCAACTACCTTACTGGCCGCGACACCTCGCCATGTCACTTAAAATTTGCAACCATTTTGTAGGCTGGTCATGTGGACCCCCAACCCGGAAGTCTAACACATCCTACGTGGCCAGGTCCACTGGTCAGCGCTTTCATACCTTTTGACCATGTAATGGACTGGACCCCTCGATCAACCTACCAACCACTACCTGCCTCGAAGAACAGCATATGCAGAGGAAGTCTATCGGTGGACATGCGTAACACATGTCCCAACCACCTTAACCTGTTTAGATTCAGTACTTGATCCAGAGACTGACCTCTGGTTCCCAACACCTTACGCCGAACCTCAGCATTGCTGATACGGTGTTCCCACCATACTCGGGCAATGCTACGGAAACATCGGTGCTCGAACACCGACAGTCTTCGTCTGTCTTCTACCCTTAACTGCCATATTTCTGAGCCGTATGAAAGAACGGACTTAACCGCAGCATTGTAAAATCGACCCCTGACAGACAAGCGGATGTCAAGCCGACACCACAAATATCCGAGGTTAGCAGAAGCCAAAAGCTCATTCTGTATGAACGACGACACTTCATCCGATATCTGTCCATCTGATGAAAAGTAGCAAAATTTATGCACTTCAGCTAGAGTTTCCCTCGCCAACACAAGGTTTGGTGTTGAGCCAACCCAGTGCTGCAACGGCATTTTATATTTCGAAAATGCAAAACACAGCCCAAACATAGCTACACTGTTGTTAAGGCTATCTAAAAGAGCTTGTAACTTACCTGGATCTTTACTCAAAAGAACAACATCGTCCGTGTATTCCAAGTCAGACAGTTTACTGCCTAAGCAAAGATCGATGCCACTATTCTCACAGGAGAATAGGGCTATTTAAAGAATCAATTCCATCACGAAATTGAAGAGGAAGGGTAAAAGAGGACAACCCTGACGAACACCATTTTCTGTGGTGAAATCGGTTGAAACATCGCCGTAAGGGCGAACTCGCCTTCGGATGTTCGCATACAAGCATTGGAAAAGAGAAATAAATTTCTCTGGCACGTCCTTCGATGAGAGGCAGAACCAGAGGACTGTGCGGTCGACTGAATTGAACGGCACCTTCAGATCAATGAAGACAGATATTATGAGCCTATGAAAGGTGTGTCTGTGCTGTAAAAATTGTCGAAGAGTAAAGATATGGTCGATACAACCCCTACCGGGTCTGAAACCGGCTTTATTCTCACGCGTACACATTTCGCGGGCTCTGGATGATTGGTAGAGAACAAGCCCAGTGAGCAGTTTGGATGTGATATTTACCAAGTTAATTCCTCTGTGGTTTTCACAAGAAGACCTGTCGCCTTTCTTGTGAATTGGCACAATCACCGATTCACAGCATTCCCAGAGAATGTGCTTATTATCCCAAATAACGCGGAGGAGTATGGTTAACTCCGAAACCAAAGCTTTGCCTTTATCTTTGAAAAAAGAGGAAGACTACTAATTCGGTCCAGCGGCATTGTATCTTTTTAAATAACCAATCTGCCGCACCTCTTCCATTTTTGATGGAGGGGTGATGTCCATCTGCATCGTTTCTCTGGCAGATATATAGGGAAGGTCCACTGGTAAAGTGGGCCAACAGAACCGTTCCATAAAATGCTTTGCCTAACGGTCCAGACGACTTCTCTGAGAGAGAATCAGTGAGCCATCGGATTCCTTGGTTAACTAGCTTACACCAGGATTCCGTTGACCGGTACCTCTAATCAAACGGTAAAGGATAGGTGTTTTGCCAATAGATGCAGCCTTCTCCATTTTCCTACATTTCTCAATGCGCCACTCCTATTGGTCATTTCTCAGGCTCCTGTTCACCTGGCGTCTGAGAGATTCACGCACTTCATTGAATGTGGCATCCGGATGGACGGATCTGCGAGCATCCATCAGAGCAACTGATGTTGAAGATATCCATTATTTGTGAGGCCTACTTGAGCCAGAGTCCTGTGTGGCATTCGAAGCGGCATGCAAGGCTTCCTTGATCTTTTACCAGCGTTCTTCTGGGTCTCGCACATCCGGCTGCATCAATGGCCGTTTAGACAGCTCTGCCTGAAAAGCAGATGGTCGGTTATCTTCCAGAAGCTACTGCACAGGAGGGGTGGCATTTACTTTGGTGCGACCACGAACGAGAAGTAAACGGAAGCGAGCACGTACCGGGGCGTGATCTGAGTCCACAGGCATGGACCAAAAGGAACGACAATCTTCAATTGATCCACATCAGCGGTGACCAGTCACAATATGGTCCATCTTAGTGAGTAGAGGGATACCAAGTGAGACTATGCCACTTCTAATGGCAGAAGTTCGTACTCGCCAGAAGTGATCTGTGGTCAGAGCACAGCTGGACGAGGCGATCGTCGTTATCGGTACGATCGGATGGGATAGCAAATGGGTCTCCAATGTGGCTTTCGGAATCTCCCAAAAGGTCAACTTGGGCGTTGGAATCCCCAGCAATGACCACCGCATTCGTTGAACGCACCCTTCGAGGCAGTTGAGACAAATCCTGATGGAATTCACCCTTTATTTCACAGGAACTGCAGTCAGTCGACGCATACACTGACACGACGAACAAGCATCGACGCCTCGGATTGTTTCTGCTGACACGAACAGAACCGTCCGACCGAACTGCACACAAACGACTGTTGACTGAAGTCCAGTCTAGCAGTGCACCCTCAGCTCTCATGCTCAAAGCGACCCCAAAGCCAGCCTGACCACGAGCATCAGACACCGGATCACCCAACACACGAAGAGTAAATTGAGAGACTGAGGTTGTATCTGGGGTGCGAAGCCTGGTCACAGAAGTGGGGTCTTGTATGCGTGTTTCGGAGACAGAGTGTACATTTATTTTGAAAGTCTCAAGAGATGTAGCGAGGGCAGCCTGTTGCCCTATCTGACATAGTGTGCGGACGTTAGATCAGCCAAATGAAGTGAACATGTAGGCATGAAGAGTGCATTCGATTTATACCCAAATCCTGAACCACAGCTTTCTTCAGAGCAGCAGTAACGACGTTCTACATCGATCTTAAATTAAGGAAGGAAAAGTTGGTCAGACCCTTTACAGGAAAGATGCTGTAGGTTCCTGAGCGAATCATATTTCGCGGCTGCCCACACTGTGGAAGGGATTTTTCTTTGGGAACCCTAACTGGAGCCTTTGATGCAAAAGTTTGACCCATAAGGCAGTGGGGCACCAAACAAACAAGGGAACGTGGTCGAAGAACCTGTGAAGGAACTTCTGGTCTGTCACGTGAGATCTGATTGTTGAGTACATTCTGTCTTGTCTTCGCTCGTGCTTTGTTATCAATCCACTTTTCGGATTCTGTCCTTAGTCCCATGCACCCAATGGAGCAGGCGGAACATGGACGGGGCAGCATCCTTTGGGCTGGAGGTTGCTCAGCTTAATCGGGTGATAGCTGCCCAATGAAGTGCGATAACTTCTACCGTCGGGAGAAACTCCAGGTACTTCACTTGTACGCCCATCTGGTGGAGGTTTTGGGACCGATAAACTGTTTCTTTCAGTGTTTTTTCGCTGGAGTGTCCTCCCCAGGGACGTAGTGGGTAGAGCCAGATGTGTTCCCGTCAGTTGGACTTTTTCTGGACTCTGTCCACTGATCTATCAGGCATGATTGCATCTCCGGCTTAAGAAAGCCATCCTGCATAGCTCTCTAGTTCATGGGGGCACTCAAGCCAATAACACCTCGCCAAGGTGGAGTCTCGACGTAGTTAGTATACACAAGACGAAAAAGTGATTAAAATGACACTGCAGATTACCCGATTCAGAAGGTGTGAGTGAGGGAGCCTAGCCACAGTAGGGCGTAGATTTGTGGCGTTTTTTAACTTAATGAGTCAATAAAGCCATGGTTGATGGCTGAACACCACCAGCAGCAAGAAGGCGAAGTAGTGTTACCCTCCAAAAGCAGCTCAAAGCGTCACTGTAATATAAGACGAAGACTTTGACGGCATTATTATTATTATTATTATTATTATTATTATTATCACTAACAGCAGCTATAATATCAACGGCAGTTACAGCTGTGTAAAACTGTTTTTTCGCATCAATCCTAGAATTTCTAGTCGGCAGTTGTAGCGTTCATTCGTCACAAGGGAATTAGACTCGAAATTGCTACTTATTTAGTAAGGTATCAGAGTTTTTCACCATCCTTCCGGGCAAACTCATACAAGTGGTTTCGCCAGCGGCTAATCAGTCAGAGTTGTAAGGTCAGGCAAAGACTGTACGTGGATAGCTTTCTCTCTCTCTCTCTCCTGAACATATTTTCGCTACTTCAAGCAAGTCAAGCCAAAACGCGCAATTTTTTGAGCGCTCTTCATGTTCAACACGCTCTTTTATTTCACCAAAACAGAAACTTAAGGACAACTTTGAAGTGACCGATTTAGAAGAACAGTTAATTGCCCGTGTGTGTGTGTGTGTGTGTGTTTGTGTGTGTGTGTGTATGTTGTTAGTGAAGGAGCCTATTCACTCAACCCGAAACGGATTGTGTAGATGCTACCGGTCGCACGAACAGGCAAACACTCCGTTACTGTGAGTGAGATTTTCCGCAGATTGTCAGTTTCTGTGATTGTGTAATGATTCGACCTAAAGGAAGGCCATTCGTTCTAGATTTATATTCGCACGCAAAGGAAATGTCTGTGCGTGTGCGTGTATGCCAAGAAGAGGATACACAATTTCGTGATAAAAATAAGTCACCGGGTAGCACAATGAAGTTTAACTTAATAGAAACTGTTTCTAGTTTCGAAAAGTAGAGGAAAAACATCCCTTTTTTAATACATAGGATATGCACCCTTTGATGTTAGGCTAATTCAAGACAGTTCTTTCAAAATAATGTGCTTTATCGGGTTAGCTTCTTCACCGATGCCCCGTTTGTATGTCGGAATCAGCTTCTGTTCATCTGTGACATATGTATCTGTCCTTGAGGTTCAGTTCTTCTCGAAGAATTTGTGAAGTATGCTAAAATCCATTACTTTTTGTTTCAAACATGTTTTCGGGCCAGGCACGGTCGGGTGAATTGTTCCCGTGTGAAGTTTTAGTCCCTGTGACACTGACCAATAGTGCCGCAGTGGTGGTGGTATGGATAATGATGATAATGATGATGAAGTTGATGACAGTGTTGGTATTTGGAAACATATCGGAACAGACGGTAGGGAGTTAACTATAGAAGACCAAACTAAGCAAAACCTATATGATCATTTCCCTATCCAATCTCACTCCTGTACCCTGTTCCATCTTACTCACCTTTCAATCGTATGAACATAGACAAAACTTTTAAAACCCATCTGCTTAGTCTAATCCCACAGGACACAGTGTGTGTGTGTGTGTGTGTTTGAATGTGTCTTGTGTAAGCCTGCCCATGTCTGCTTGTGTGTATGTGTGCAGCGTGAGCGTTTGGTGGATGCGAACCGAGCCAGCTAACCAGGTAGCTAACACGAGACAAATTGTCGATTGGCGATGTGAGAAGTGTTTGAGGGAGCGCCCGTTAGAGCTCTCGAGATGAGTTTTGTGAAAGGCTATGGTGGATAGGACACAAGACAATGGGTGGTGGCGCGTTAGCGCTAGAGAGAGCATACTTTTCTCCGTGTGTATTTGAGTGGCAGGCAGTCATCCAAACGCGGGGTGGAGTGGAGGTGTAATGGCTAGTGAGATAAATGGAGAGAAAACATCAAACAATTTACAACCTGTAATTACACAGCTCTTTAGGCAGGCCAACACGATCAACCAACGAAACAACTAGTCAGCTAAAGGAACGAAAGGACCAACCAACCGATCTGCAGAATTGACCGAGTGAGCAAACATCATCGAGGCTAAGGGATTCGACCGAGCGAATACAGCTCTCAGTGTTGTTATTCGAATTTCCGTATGTGTGTATGGGTTTGTAGGTATTTGTGGCAGCTCGTGTTTACTTGTCGGTCTGATGATGATGGAGGTGGTGGTGGCGAATAAGGACGAGAATGAAAAAAATGCCCAGGGACGCCGTGATGGTTGAATTCAACGATCAGAGAAGAAAATCTCCCAATAAGAAATATGAGTGTACAACCAATCGACCAACGAACCACAACAGTCCCCCTTATCCATAGCCAACATTAAGACATCACAACGGTGGGGGTGGAGGTGGTAGTGGTGCTTTTGAATGGTTGTATGGTTGACTACGATTTGAAGACAAAAGGCGTGTGTATGTGTGCATGGATAAATAGCCCGACTGATGTTGAACGGTCCTAGTTGGTTTGCACTGACCAAAGTGACTGAGCAAACTTTATTCATTCTTGAATTTGGGAGTATAACTCACTATAGTAAACTGAGTTAAATGGAGCGTGATACGGCTTGTTCGGACAAGTCGTTTGCAGTGGGGCAACGAAGGGCAGTCAGTCAAGCAAAGAATATATATATATATATATATATATATATATATATATATATATATTCAGGTACTTGCTTGTTATCTTCGCTTTCTTTCAGTATCTGTGTGTGTGTGTGTGTGTGTGTGTGTGTGTATGTGCATGTTCAGTTACTCTAATGAAGCTATAAATTGTTAGAGGGGGGAGAAAGGACAGTTGGCTCAAAACGGCAGCGGTGACAGTTGGAAAATATCCCACCGTATTGTTATTCATACGCACACGTCTATGCATGTGCTCACTCGTACTTAGCTAGGACGGGTGAGCACTGTTTGTAGCGAGTAAATTTTGAGCGTTAATTTGAATAGGTTTCAGTTTTCACTTATGCATGCACATACTAATGGGAACTGAGTGACAGAGCATCTGGCGCGCTTCTAGTACCATTCGGACTAATCACGACCAGTGGTAATTTGGTTAGGACAATTTTCTTGTCAATGTGAGATTTTTTAATACCATTTTGAAGCCAAAAAAGAACACCAATGGTGAAAATTACCAGGGCATAATGACCAGTCGTGATGCCTCCAATCTTACATTGCCTTTTTAAGTCACGTTTATGGTATTGCTTAGTGATTTTTATCTAATATGTTTACGACAAATTTAGCCAGATCAGACTGCATAATGGTAGCACCAGTTCAAACACTCCGTTTGCTGTAACTTATATTTGAAAACAGGATGGAAAAATAACTTGCTTACACAAACTAAATAAAGGACAATAGCAGTTGCGTGATATATATATATTATGTTGGAACCAATTCCTGATCAAGAAGAGATCTTTAGAATTTGTATGCTATTGGAAGTTCCGATGAACGTCAAGTCTGTCGTTGTCCAGTTGAACTGTGGCAAAGTCCGAAGTCGTAGTATGTTGATCAGAGCAGGATGCTGGGGAAATAGGGGACAAATAGATCCTGAAATTTGTCTCTTCATCTGATCAGACTTTTTCTTAGGCAGACATCCGCATTTCAGTCAAAAAGATTTGGGCTTTCATCACACTGAATCAAGGGGATCAAAAAAAGGAGGATTATATATCTAAATTGCCAAGAAATTCGGTAGATATTCGAGCCCGGTTTGTGAGGATTCGGGCCAGATAAGAAACCATGGAGTTTCCGTAGATGTTAATGCGTGGGGGTATGGATATAAAAGAGGAACGAATATAAGCGTGCGAGAGAGAGAGACAGAGAGAGAGTTACATTTTGACAGATCACTGTGTAAAGAGTGAGTGTTGTCTGCAAGGATTTTGTGAGCGAACTTTTCACTTGCAGCCAAGTGTGATTCGCACAGCTTAGCAGATGGTTCACTTAGGGGTATGAAAGATACCCGACTGATAATAGATGGACCTCGACGAAGAATTTCAAAGTCTTTCTTCAGCAGACCAGCAGAAATAACAGAGGAATCGTAGAAGAGAACGGGGGAAAACACTGATCAAAGTAAAGGGAAATGTAACTCTGTTTAACAATAAAATGCCTCAGCTTCCAGATTCGATAAGGCAGTCAGTGTAGTTTCATCACACGGTCAGAAATGTGAGATGCCCACTTCAAATTGGCATCTATAGTGACTCCTAAGTACTTGACAGAACCCACTCTAGCTATTGGTTCTGTGCAATTGATAGATAGATCACAAGGAAAAGCCGATCGAAGGGTAAATATACATTCAGAGCATTCGGATAAATTTAAAGTTAAACCTAATCGAACAGAGAAATCATGGATACGAGGACGATTACTGGGAATGTTATTCAATTCCTAGCTTACAAAAACGGCTTGACAAAGAGTCATATCATCGGCATATTGAAATAGATGTGCCGGAGCACTGGATGAAAAGGTCACCAATATAGGTGGAAAATAAAAAGGGAGAGAGGACAGTTCCCTGGAGCATTTCTGAATTGTTCACCTAGGGTTTGAATGTTTTAGAACCAAGTCGTGTGCACTGAGTTCTGTCGGTGATATAATCAGACAACCTTGCTAGTAAAGGTGTAGGACAGCTGAAAGCTTCCAGTTTGCTGAGAAGAGATCGCGGAATAGACCCAAAAGCGAATGATTAGTTTAGAAAAGCACATCACACAGACTTCGTTGGTCCTTTCAACGATTTGGTTATGTGATTGAAAAAGGAAGTAATGGTATCCACAGTGGACTTGTTCAGTTTATAGAAGAATTCAAACGTTTAGGAGTGGCACGCTCTGAAAGTTAAAGACCAGATGGAATTCGAGCAATGGGACGAAAGCTTCTAACTATGATAACAGAATTACAAGGTTTCGGTATAGTAACAATGGGTACTGGTCTCCAGAAATCGGGAACGGGAATGGAACACAAAGATTTGTTCACGAAAGAAGTAAACATATCTGTCAGAGCAGCTGCTCCATGTCTCAAAAGTGATGACGAGTGACCATCGGAACCAAGACCTGAGGTTATTTTCGAAGTACCAAGAAGCTTGAAAACTTCTTCAGCAGAGAACGGGGTTATGTGTGCGTCACCTTCTGAAATGAGTGCCATTAGAGATTCATTAGATGGGTGGATGAATACACTATTGGTGCTGTCAAATTCCGCAGGAAATTTCACTTGTTACACTTTCTCTCAACACAGAAGTCGAAGGACTTGCCGTAGTCGGTTACTGTGGTGGCTAAATAGGAGATAACTAGGGTACAACGAGTCAGTACATTTAATTTCTTTCTTTATTAAAAGAGAAATGTATATTACTCGTGACCACTCCTTCAGAGAAATGAGTATTCTTTGTGATAAACGATAGCACAATTAATTTATAGTTCCATTTAGATCATTCTCTTTTTTGGCAGTCACTCAGAGGTAATGGAAGAAATTCATAGTACATGCAGAATTTACTGGTGATACGAGAAGCTGGCATAATGTGGATACTGGAAATGTCACTTGCAGTTCCGCATCCAGAATTTCCTCGCCTCGAGCCGGAATCCAATAGGCAATCTTTCATCTACTGGGCAGCTGTTCTATCAGCTGAGCTAACGCGGTAAGACCAGTCGGATGCGAATGTACAAATGGGTACCCAGTAGTGCACAAACCACTATTCCAGCGGTGTGCGGTAGTTTTTCATCCGCTTCCAGTTGCTGAGCTTGGCAATTAAGTAGTAAAGGATTCTTCACCAGTCGAGATGATATCATCAATCAGTCAGTTATTTGCCAGTGGGACGAACAACACACAGCTGAACGTGATCCAGTGGACACCTTGATATATCTGTAGGATTTTTAGATGACGCGATGAATCGGAATAATGCAAGTAATGTAGACAATAGTGGTTGCACATCATTTACATTATTCACGCCTATTAGGTCATCCCATAATAGCACAACGGGCAGACCAACTCTGCTCGGTAAGCTGAAATGTACAGGTTCCACTTCACAGTACATGAAAAGGGTTGGCTAGCTGTTGTGTGGCTCTCCATAAGCTGGACACTTAGATCGCTAGCATTTTATCATCTGTGGAGAAGACCGTGTAATCAGCGCACGAAGATGACGGTACATCTGGAATGGAAACCGTGATGAGTTCTTGTCCGATCAAAGTGAAGCTGATCGGTAGGAGAACAAAAACTGACGCCGTGTATCGAGTTCTGCTAACTCTGATTTGTATTCTCCTTTTTACCAATCAGAATTGATCCGTAAGTCTGAATTTTGCTCACCCACCCTGGATTCATTGACGAACGCGAAGTGAGCGTGTTTTGCGCTCATCATTAATGTGACACTGCCAATTTCTTGGTGGTAAAACTGTATATGTATCTAAATTCTGATCAAGTGTCAGTCCCAGCTCCCGGTCTCATCATATTCTCTTGTACATTAGAACCATATAATTTGTATTCGAGGCATTACATCAGTACCGGCCCGACTTGGCTCCGATTTTCTGTTGAAGAGTAACAAGTTCCGAGACGAGCTTATTGCGATCTGTACGAGATTAATTCCAAAGAGACGTTCAGTTCAATGATCAGCAGCTTGGAGCAAGTAGTTATCTATGCTACGTGCATGGTACATCTTAGTAAAGTGGTGCTCGTTTGACCTGAACTATTCGACACCTTGGCTATCTGAATGTGATTCGAAAACGACACACACTTCTTCCATTAACTGTCGAAAATAATTAGCCAGTGATGCCATCCTTAGTTCCTCGAATAATATCCATGGACTTGTATCAAGAAATGATGTACAACTGTCCCCGAAAATATATTTCCTTTTTTTTACGTATTTATTTATACATAACCCACCGAATCTTGTATACCAGTAGCTCAACAGTTGTTCTCCCAATAGAAGTTTGACAACAATGAATTGTATACGATTCGACAGTAAAGCCAAGTTGGTTGGATGCTCATCGTTTTGATCCATTTTTTTACGTGAGGAATATAAATGAAGGTGCATAATATAATTCGTCATGTCCTATCCGCGGTCGTTCTGTCATTGATAACTGTGAAAGCACAGTACAACAATTTCATCCTCGTTACGATTCATCGACAGTACACATCCATCGAACTATCACTGGGATTGAAACACAGGGTGGGCGTCTGCCAATCGAAAATCTAACCACCTGGCTATCTGAACTGGATCTCATTGGTTGACTGAGCATCAACAAGGCATGATATAGCACCATTCCGCCACTGACTTTTCAACCCTAGCAACCGGTTGCCGTCACAGTGATCTACTTCTGTGATGGACGACTTCTTGTAAAGGAGATTATTACCGCGTTTCGCCTTTTTGTTAAATACCTCAAAGCGTTCCAAGTTCTTTGCGTTCATATGACATCTCACTTCAGGAGATGTTATGCTAGTTAATCAAATGATACAGGATTGTGGAGCGACGAGTTAAATATCACTTTATTATCTGGTAACTTCAAAGTGGGATAATGATTATTTTACGCTGCTAGCTCCTGCCAGATGATGGACCGGCTTCATGGATGTCCCGAATAGCAACTGCTTATGCGCTGTGTGTGTAAGGAGACTGTCCTTAAAGAGTCTTGGTATGAAATGACACCCTGGCGTCATTCAGCTTTTGTTCGACGTAGAAACTCCGGCCCGTGTACAACCAAGTGCTATCTGTCGGGCAACAGGAATTTTGCGTGTTGGGAGCCGGTGACCAAACGAGTGGTTCATACACCTTTTGGATGATGGTCTGTTAGTCGAGGATATCCAACACGTACTAATGAATGTTGTCCCACTCAAGATAGCTTAGTGAGAGGCAAGAGGCAGTAGCCTAATTTAGTGGTGTGCCACGTTCGCGCATCTCGCTTTACTATTTATGAGCTTGCGTGGCTTTTAAGTAGAGTTTGATGCCAGGTGAAAACTCACTACCCCCTCAAATGACACCGCGTTACTTTTGTCCGGCTGATCACAGTCAGCCTGTCCGATATGTGTGACCCGGAAGGATCGCTTACGCTCCAAGCTGGGAAGTCCTCGGGGTCATCGTAGCACTCAAGCCCGATCACCACGGTAAGGTAGCCACATCGATCAGGGATTACATTGCGTTAGTTTTGTATAGGCCTGAAGAGAATGATAATGTGTGCATACGTCATCCATGACGATTATTGCAAAGAGGAATGAGACAGCCGTGCCGTATTACCAAAGGTTTCTAATGCAAAGTTAAGCTGGGATGCTGAGCGCTGGGTCGCTGTTTGCGTAAGTTTAGTAGGCAAGTGAGTCACGTGGTGCATGAATTGAAGCAAACCTTCGAGAACCGGTTCGAATAGTCTGATGCAGTTACCATTTTGGGATTGACAGTACCTCATGCTGATTTCGAGGCTAAACTGGCGCTCGACAGATAAGCACCAAAGCTAATGATGACTGATATATTGAAAAAGAACCTATACAGCACTTCCGTGCGTATTCAGTAGTGGTTTTACAGTTGACGTAGCATGTCCTATTATTCGAAAACCGAAACACCTCGTTCCACTGAACACAATGGAGCTCACTTATTCATCGATGGTCTTAACACCAAAACTATAATTCTTTTTTTGATAATCTGTAGAGGAGCGAACGGGCGTAACTTTAGGAATTATTATTTTGTTTCTTTTTTCATCAAAAATACTAGTTATTTCAAGGAACGTTTGTGATGGGAACCGGCACATCACACTCTCTCCAGAGGTCGCATCTTTGTGCCAATCAGATGCTTTGTTCTTATCTAAGGCGTGAATTGTTTTCATGCCATGCGATCCAGTAAGGAATGGTTGTGACTGATAAGATAAATGCAACATCCATTCAAGACCAAGATGAATAGAATCGATCAACCGTAATCGCCAAAATCATTCTCACGCGGCCGGTTTGGATTATTCGCAGTGCTTGACCCATGCATCTTGGATACAGGCACATGTACAAACTTCCAAGTAAACGATAAGGGAACATGGCAACACGAGAGTGGAGTAAGAGTGTGAACAGGGAAACCGAATTCGGGGGTGGAGATCGAGGTGCGGTTACCGTCGTCTATCGTGAGTGATAACACAGTGGTGACAAGCTTGAAGCAACGTGTTTCGTCCGGACACGGTGCACATTGCTTAAGGTTTGTGACTTTTTGTTAAGTTACGTCACTTTTTCTAAGCATGTGCAACCGAAGGACAGTAGGCAAAGTCAACTGCTGTGTAACTTGAGATTCAAGATACCAGTTTCATTTACAATGCTCACTGCTAGCTGCTCTGGCAAGTTTAGAACTGGTAGAGTTCAAATTGCGGCCAATCACGTGGCATCATAAACGAATGAGATGAATTCATGACTGTGAGTGAGTACACGTGACCAAAACCGAATGACAGATGAGGTAGAAATAAACGAATTGAAAACGAATGCGACTAATTAGCCAAGTGTTGTCGGTTGTTTGTAAGGTAACGCATTCATTTTACTTGGGCCACTACCGGAAATCCGTCCGCCATGAAAGGCGATCAGTGTGCTCGCGACTGGTAACTATCGTTCATATCAGGTGACAGAAGGATGCCATATCACCTTGCGTACGTGATTAACCAAAGAGTGAAAACGGGTCCAGATAGCTTAGTAGCTAGAAGTTTGACTCACAGTCTCCCAGCCCGCTGTTTGATCCAGTGTGAGGGCTCGGCAGATGTAAGTCGAAGCTGTTTCCTAACAAAGACGACAGCTGACCAATGCTTTCATGGTTCTCAACGGTCATTGGAGCGCTGAAAGTGCATGAAGTTTCACTTAAAAATAATGTATATCTTATTCGGCCGAAAACGGATAATACAAACACAGATATAGTGCACGAAATGCTTTTAGAGCACCCCCATTTTTCTGAGATTTCTCGCGAATGCATGGGATCATGAAATTTGGTATGCATGTGTCTTGTCCCATTACTATATTGGGATCGTACGTTGATTTGAATTTTCACTTAGGAAAGTCGATTTTATTCCCAATAATATGCCAGAACGACGTAAAATGCTTTGCTGTCGGAGAATGCATGTTATAGCTCATTTAAGAGGCGAAGGGAGTTGCTCTTCTCTGTTGTATATCATTGAATTAAGTTCATACCATGGGTGTTTTGTGAACGAAGCTAACCCAGTGCAACTAATCAAATTGTCACTTTGGACCTTAATTTCACGAAAACAAAAGAATACCGCGCGAACTTCGGCCATGTGAGCTCGAAAAGGGAAAAATAATTTGACACAAAGGCTCAGAAATTAGTTTAATCAAGAATGACAAAATAATTCAAAGATCAAGGAATGTTATCGGGTAATTTTTGGAAGATGCAACCAATTATACTTCGAAGAAGCAAAGTGGAATACCAAGAAAAATCTCTAAAAAGATCAAAATAAAACTTCTACGTGCTGCCTTCAACTAAATAACTATTGCATCCATATAACACCGGTCCATGCCATTGAATATTCCTGTTTTCCGCGTAGTGCTTGCTAGAAGCAGCAGCCAATCGACGGTACAGAAAGATGAGTATATTCCCCCGGGATGACTGGAAATCATATTTCCGATCGAGTCTAACGGATCAGGAATAACAACAGTTGGAAGACGGCGTGGAATAGCGTGATACTTAACGATGAAAAAAGTTCATCTTAAACGGCCACAAGGGACTAACGTACTACTGGTATTATATGCAAAAGAGTAAGCCTGATTTTGACCGTCGAGCCTTTGATGGGGGTTCCGTGATGGTCTGAGGTACTAATTTCGCCGACGTTAAGCCCCATCTGCCTTGCTATTCCGGAAGATCGGTGAGGGTCTATGTTTTCTCAGCAAGACAATGCCACCAGATGTACAGCTCACGTCAGTAAAACGAGCTTATCGTACGAAAACCTCGAAGTCATTGATTGGTCTGGTCACAGTAACCCAATTTAGCCCACTAAAGTAGTTTAGGGTAATACTGGCGGAGCGAGTCTTGAAAACGGAAAGATCTTCAACACTGTTCACGAACGGAGATCTAGTATCCTTAGTGAGTGGTAAAGCTTCGAGAATGGAACAGTTCGAAATCTTGTTGCAAGCATACATGTTCGAGGTTTTTCTGTTCAGAGCAATAAAACTCCTACATTTGATCACCAAGTGGTTGATGTTTTTGACTAGGTCTGGGTGCTCTGAAAGCTTTTCGCACCTTTTGGACACTTTATTCGGGATAAGACTGACTTTCCTAAGTTCAAATTCAAATCCGTAAACGATCCTATTATAGTAGTGGGACAAGACATATGCACAAAAAATTTCATGATTCTGAGAGAAATCTCAGAAAAATGGAGGTTCGCTAGAAGCGTTTCTTGCATCACAGTACTGTGAGATTATTCTGATGGGCATTTTCAATCAAGTTTGTTATGATGTCACAGTGAAATCTGCTTTATGGAATTTTACTTGTTATACAACTCGCAGTTTCGGGTTTAATTTGCATAATTTATATTTATCAGCAGAAATAACTGAAATAAGAGAACTGATCGTATAAGAATGAGCTAAAATATTTCACAAAGTCACGCAGATTCTCAGTAAATTATCAATATGTTTCCATATACCGCACTGAATGAATCCCACCAGTGTTGAAGTGATTTCCGGAATTCACGCGGCCGTTTAATTATGTTCTCTAATGGTGCAAACAATCGATCAATGAGCGTTACTCAGCTAAGGTCATTCAAGGTCTTCGTGGTATTTAATTAGAATGGATTAAAAATATGATTGTCTCAGAGTGATCAACAGAAGTAATGAAATAATGAATATATATATATATATATATATATATATATATATATAAAGGGTTTTAGGAAAATGGTCAGTTGTAAGGTAAAGTAGAAAAGAAAAAGCAGAATGGCGACCAAGGTTCATCAGAAATATCGACGGAAAAACAGAAGTGAATGCGTACATTCATCCATCCATCCATCCATCCATCCATCCATCCATCCATCCATCCATCCATCCATCCATCCATCCATCCATCCATCCATCCATCCATCCATCCATCCATCCATCCATCCATCCATCCATCCATCCATCCATCCATCCATCCATCCATCCATCC